>PISX010000021.1:18420-381991 GCA_004024625.1 Mellivora capensis | reverse complement strand
CCAGGCTGCGCCAAATCAGGCTGACCTGCACCAGGTTGCACCAAACCATGCTGATAAACTCCAGGCTGTGCCAAGAGAGGCTGACCTGTGCCAAGTTGCACCAAACCACGGTGATCCATGCCAGGCTGCGCCAAGCCAGGCTGACCTGCACCAGGTTGCACCAAACCACGGTGATCCATGCCAGGCTGCGCCAAGCCAGGTTGACCTGCGCCAGGTTGCACTAAACCACGATGATCGATGCCAGGCTGCGCCAAGAGAGGCTGACCAGGGCCAGGTTGCACCAAACCACGCTGGTCCATGCCAGGCTGTGCCAAGCCAGGCTGACCTGCACCAGGATGCACCAAACCACGATGGTCCATGCCCGGATGTGCCAAGCCAGGCTGACCTGTGCCAGGCTGCACCAAACCACGCTGACCCATGCCAGGCTGCGCCAAGCCTGGCTGACCTGTGCCAGGTTGCACCAAAACACGCTGATCCATGCCACGTTGGACTGACTCATGCTGATCTATTCCAGGTTGAGCCAAATCACGCTGACTTATAACAGGTTGGACCAAACCACGTTGACCTGCACCAGGCTGCATTAAAGTAGGCTGAACTGTGCCAGGTTGGAACAAAACACGGTGATCCATTCCAACTTGGACCAAACCATGTTGATCCATTTCAGGCTCCACCAAAGCATGCTGATCCATTCTAAGTTGGGCTGAATCTTGCTGACCTATTCCAGATTGTGTCAAACCAGGCTGAACTGCACTTGGCTGGACCAAACCAGATGGATATACGTTCGGCTGTACCAAGTCAAATGGATACGCAACAGGCTGTTCCCAGCCACTGGGATATGCACCAGGCTGTGCCCAATCTGGTAGATAAGCACCGGGCCGGACCAAACCACTTTGATCTACAAGAGTCTGGCCCAAACCATGCTGATCTGCATCAGGCTGACTTGCTTCAGGCTGGACCAAACCATGCCGATCTGCATGAGGCTGAACCAAGCCACGCTGACCGGCACCGGCTGGTACCAAACCATGTTGGTCTGGCCCAGGCTGTATTATATCATGCTGATCTGTATCAGGATGAGTGAACTCAGCTGTTCCCAAGCTGGGCTGTACAAAACCTTGCCGATCTGCAACAACTTGCATCAAACCAGGTGATGCCAAAGCATGTTGATGTGTGAGGTGTGGAACCAATCCTTGTTGATCCATGCCAGATATTAAAAATCCATGCTGATCTGCAGTCAAGGGCACCAATCCGTGCTGATCCACACCAGGCTGTTGGGCTGTGCCGGGAAGTCCTGTGCCATACTGATACGTGCCAAGTGGAACCATACCAGGCTGAACTGTGCTAGGTAGTTCCCATCCTTGCTGATATGTGCCAGGTACCACTGGTGGCATCATCCCATACTGATCCAGGCCAGGTGTTACCAAGCCCCACTCATCCATTCCAGGTGGCATCACACCAAGGCGACCCAGGCTGTGTGGTACCACAGCATGTGGGTAAGTCCTAGGATGGCGCCATGCCAGTGGGTCCATGCCATGTGGTCCCAATCCATGCTGATCTGACCCGGGCTGGATTCGACCCTGGCTTGCATCCACCCCGCCATGCTGATCTGGGTGTACATGATGCTCATCTCTGGCCACAGGGCCTGAGGGTAGGTCCTGTAGGGTGGGACCAGGCTGTGCTTCTCGTTCCTCTTTTCTTAGATGGGCTGAGCTGCGCACGGGCAGCTCTCTCGTCCTGGGGCGATCTGACTCTACTCTGGATTGGGACGCAGACGGGTGATGGGCCTTTGCCAGGCCAGCTTCATCACGGGCCCTCGGGTGCTGTTCTCTAGCAGGGAATGCAGTAGCAGAGACATCTCTGCTTCGTTCCCTGGTGACCCCTTCAGAGGGGTTTCTTATGCCACTGAGTCCTAAAGAGGTCTGATCTGAGTCATAAGCATGGGGAGAATCCACAGCCCGGTAAGCACTTGACCGCTTGATGGGGACTCCGCTTTGAAGTATGTCATCTGACGTTGCGGAAGCATGCCCTTTGCGTTGAGGGAGTCCTGTAGTTGTCTCCGAGCCCTGGTTGAAGAGAAAGAGAGAAGTCAGTAACTGCAGGTAGAAAGGACTCCCTCATGCTAAGACATGAAGGCAAGAACATCCGGGCCATCGGACTAGAGTGACTTGGGGCTTTTGGAGGAGGATACCCTCTGGTCCCCAAAACTAGGCTGGACACAAAAACTCTGACATTCTTGAAGGATATGTCTCCAAGGCTTTGAGGATCTGCACATTCGCAAATGGCATCATAATATGTCAACTGCCCTCGTAAAAGACAGCGGGAAAAGGGGCGCCTGGGTGGCTCAGTGGGTTAAAGCCTCTGCCTTCAGCTCAGGTCATGATCCCAGGATCCTGGGATGGAGCCCTGCGTCGGGCTCTCTGCTCAGCAGGGAGCCTGCTTCTCCCTCTCTCTCTCTGCCTGCCTCTCTGCCTATGCGTAATCTCTGTCTGTCAAATAAATAAATAAATCTTAAATAAATAAATCTTAAAAAAAAAAAAGACAGCGGGAAGTACCAGACGATACAAGCGATCTACTGTAACTATTGTTCCGCCTACAAATAAAGCACATGAGTCATTCATCAAGTTCACAATATAAAGTTTGTCCCATCATTGGCCCGTTGTAGATGGCAGAAGTATCACTGCCGGGCAAGTGAACCATGTATCCGAAATGTAAACGCACAAACTCCGGGGCCCGGAAGTTCCATCGCTGAGGTCTCCTCTATGGACTCTTACAAAGGGCTTCCAGGACATTTGTCCAGAGTGTGCGGCACCGCTTATGCAAACAGGTTATCAATAGGGGACTGACAAATGTGGGGGGCACACCCACAGAGTACAATACTCAGAATCCGTTAAAAAATGATGGACTATTTCCATTTCTAGTCCAAACAGAATAACAGGAATTGGACTTACCCTCCTCCTGTTTGTAGCAACTCAAAACCAAAAACCAAACCAAAACAAAAAAACCCTGAACTATAAAACAGTGGTTTTCTAGACACTGGGTATGAGCTAGTGAAGGCCAGCCATCCCCGAAAGATGGGGAGACAAACTATGGGAGCCCTTGTGTTGCCTCAGCTTGCTGCCATTCCAGTGGAGTTTCTAGGCTGCCGTCCCAGGAAAGGGATTCCCTGAGTTGAGGAGACAGACCTGAACATTCAGGGAGACTGAGGCAACGAGAGTTCACACAACAGAGGATAAGAAAGGAGGTGCACGGGGACGTCTGGGTGGCTGTTGGCTGAGAGTTTATGACTCTTGATTTTGGCTCAGGTCATGGTCTCAGAGTCCTGGCACAGAGCTCCGTGTCAGGCTCCACACTCAGTGGGAAGGGGGAGTCTGCTTGAGGATTCCCTCTCTCTCTCCCTCTTGCCCCTTTCCTGGCTCATAGTCTCTCTCTTAAGTAAATAAATAAATCTTAAAAAAAAAAGAAAGGAGATACACATAGAGAGGATTCAGGAGATCCGTAGATGTTCAGCACAGAAATGATCAGCGTGTGTATGTGAGAAGACTACCCGAGGTTGGGACAAGAGCCATCTGCAAGGCTGGAGGGAACAGTGCCAGACTCTCACAGGGCTGGGAACAGTGCCTGTTTCTGTCAGCCAGTTTGGAAAAACTTCAGTTCAGGGGACAGTATTGAGAAAGGTGTTGCCTCAGAAGCGGAGAATCATCAGCTCTACACTGAACTCTGCTTTCAGAGCCACTAAAAGAACCAACCATGGGCGCCTGGGTGGCTTGGTCGGTGAATCATCTGCCTCTGGTTCAGGTCAGGATCTCAGGGTCCTGGGATCGAGTCCTGCATGGGACTCTGCTTCTCCCTCTGCCCCTCCCCCTGCTTGTGCCTCTCCCTCTCTCTCTCTCTCAAATAAATAAAGGCTCTTTTAAAAAATCACCCAAATGAAATATATGGTAAAAGAAACAACAAGGGAATTAAAACAATCCCCAAGAATATACTTATTTAACACAAAAGAGACAAAATTGAGGAATAGAGGAACAGAAAAGACATAAAACCTATAGAAAACAAAGAGCAAATGGAAGATGTAAACTTACTTTATCAGTAATTAAATACTCCAATCAGAAGATGGAGATTTGCAGAAGGGATTTAAAAATATGATCCAGAGGAAAAAAAAAAGAAAAAATATGATCCAGGGGGCCCACACTCACTGTGTGCAGCCTTTTCTCTTCAGGCCTGGAAGCGCATGAGACCCTCTCCAGGGACTAGGCAACCAGGGAGGACCTGGTAGCAAGCACCAGCGTGGGTGTCCTGGTGGCAGGAGTGCCATTGGCTTAGGACATATTCAGCCTGAAGAGAAACATGAGGCAGAAGCCCAAGATCATTGGGATCCCTATATCCAAGCCCTGCATCTCTGGATATTGCTTGCTGTCTATGCTGTTGTCCTAGGATGATCAAGAATGCAAGAACCCGAAGTGCCTTTAAGGACAAATGAATAACCAAGAAGTGATGAGCCAAGAATCTGCTGTATGTGTGAAAATGAGGTCAAAATTCCCAAAAAGTTCAGTTCACATCAAGAACCCTATAAGAGAAGAAATGACCTGTGGTCTTATCAAAGAAGGACCTGCCACCCTTCAGATAATAATAGACTTTGGCATGACACCAAGTATATTTTCCTACAAAGGGAAAGGATTCCCAACATGTCATAATTATAATAGACGATCATAAGCTGGTTACAGATGGAGGCTAGAAAGAGTTACTGCAACTAAAGGAAAAAGATCATGCTACTAAATTTGATCCTGTTCCTACAACAGAAGGACCCTTATATGATGGAACAGTACCCTAACTCACAGGGTTTGCTTGTTGAACAAGCTCTACCAAAAGCTAAACTGAAAGGAAATTTGGCAAGATCTGATGTCTGTTCAAGGAAGGTATGAGAATGTCTTTGAAAAGCTCCAACAACACAGTCTCCCTGTGTTCAAAATTTCAGGTGTGGGTGATGTACTAGAAGAAGTTCTCCCTCAGCCTGGTGTTGGTCATCCAATCGTCAGAGTCATGACCAGCTTCACGGATTTTGATGAAATGGGGTGTTCAAAGGACTTAAAGGAGAACTAGTTCATGAATTTAACAAACATGGTGGGGCTTTGAGCAACACAGAACATCTCACAATCAATTGTAAGACAGTGACAACACAGTTCTGTTGAGAGACTCCCAAGAAGGCTTGACAATGCCAGAGAGATGGGCCAATGTGGAACACATTCTGGAGACTGGATATCAAAAGGAGAAGAAGAGGGTTTAGAAAAGTACATGGATGCTTATGATACTGTTTTAATAAAAGATGAATCATTGGAGGTAGCCAACGCTATCTTACAGAAGATTCTGTAAAGAAGCATTCTTTGAGTCCTCTTTCTCGTGGATACAACTGATGGAAGAACTGCTTATCCATTCCTCTTGCTCAAAAACTCTGATTTGTAATATATTCTTGCCCTTGAAATTTTCCTTTGCATTACCGAATATCTTGACACATTGAACCCATCAGCTGGAAGCTTCTCTTTCTTCACCTCTCTCAATACACCCCTCACCATATTTTTTCACAGATTAAAAAACAACAACAACAAAATAACCCAAAAAGAGCCAAAATTTGAAAGGTAACTCCTCTAACTTTTCCAAAACGAGTTTTGTAGTTTATGTTATTGCTAAGTTTTTATTTAAGATTTTATTTATTTGGGAGAAGCAGAGGGAGAGGGAGCAGACTCCCCATTGAGCAGAGAGCCTGATGCAGGGCTTGATCTCAGGACCCTGGAATCATAACTTGAGCCAAAGGCAGAGGCTTAACCCACTGAGCCACCCAGGCGCCCTGGAAGATATAAGAGTTTTAAAAATATATATGAACCAAGCAACAATGTCCTAACAACCATAAGGAAAACCTGATGGAATTAAAGGGAGAAACAGACAGTCCAACAGTAATAGTTACAGACTTTAACATCCCACTTTTGATAGGGATAGAACAAAGAGGCAGAAGATCACTGATAAGAGACTCTAACCATAGACCAACTGGACCAGCAAACATCTGCAGAACACTCCACCCAACAAGATCTGAATAAACTCTCTTGCGTGCACACAGAACATTTTCCACAACAGACCACGTGTTAGGCCACTAGAAAACAAAATGAAACACCAAAGCACAGGAAAAATAAAGATGCTTTCAAACATAAAAATACAGGCTGAAATTCATCAACAGCAAGACTCATACAAGAAATGTTAAGTGAAATCCTTCGGGCAGACAGAAAATGATACCAGATGGAAACCTGGCTATACACAAAGGGGTTACAAGCCCTGGAACCATATTTCTTGACTCAAATCCCCTTGAGAGATAATTGACTGAACAAAACAAGAACAATGTATTGTAGGGTTCATAACAAATGTAAAAGTAAAATGCAGGACAACAATAGCATAAAGCAGGCATTAGCAAACAAGGGCCCATGGGCCAAGTCCAGCCTATCATCTGTTCCAGTAAATGACACTTTATTAGGACACAGGCAAACTCATTCATTTATGTATTGTTCATGGTTGCTTTCACACAGTAACAGTAGAGTTGAGCAACTGTGACAAAGACTGCAGGACCCACAAAACCTAAAATATTTACTCGGCCCCTTGACAAAAAGTTTGCTGACCCCAGAAATAAAGTCCTTTGGAAATATTTTATTGTAAAGTCCTTATACTATTTGTGAAGGGGTAGAAAATCACTTGAAGGTGAACTGTGATACGTGAAAGAGGTATAAATCTATAAACCCTAAAGCAACCACTCAAATAACAAAGATGTATAGCTAATAAGCTGACAGAGGAGGTTAAAAAACAAAAACCACTCAAATAATACAAAAGTAGAAAAAGAAGGGGAAAGGAACAAAAAGCAGATGGAACAAATAGAATACTAACAGCAGGATGACAGGCTCAGCCCTAATTATATCAATAATCACATTAAACGTAAATGATCAAAACAGCCTGATTAAAAAGCAGAGATTGTCAGGGGTGCCTCGGTGCCTCAGTTGGCTAAGTGTCTGACTTTGGCTCAGGTCATCATCTCGGGGTCCTGGGATCAAGCCCCATGTTGGGCTCCCTGCTCAGTGTGGAGTCTGTTTCTCCCTCTCCCTCTTCTGCACACACCCCTCTACTTGTGCTCTTACTCTCTGTCTCTCTTAGATGAATAAATACATAAAATCTTTTAAAATCAAAAGTTGTCAGAATGGCTAAAGAAGCAAGACCAACTACATGCCACTTACAAGAAAAAGACTTTATATAGACAGGCACAAATAGGTAAAACGTTAAAGAACAGGAGAAGA
This sequence comes from Mellivora capensis, assembly GCA_004024625.1. Lineage (NCBI taxonomy): Eukaryota > Metazoa > Chordata > Mammalia > Carnivora > Mustelidae > Mellivora > Mellivora capensis. The sequence continues at coordinate 374,672 of PISX010000021.1, read as the reverse complement.
TACACCACGCTCACACTTGAAAAAGAAAAAAAAGGCTGGAATCACTATACTAATATAGATTTCAGAGCTAAGAATATTACTAGGGATAAAAAGGTCATTTCTTGGGATATCTGGGTGGGTCAGTCAGTTAAGCATCTGCCTTCTGCTCAGCTCATGATCCCAGGGTCCTGGGATTGAACTCCAGGTCAAGCTCCCTGCTCAGGCAGGAGCCTGCTTCTCCCTCTCCCTATGCCCCTGCTTATGCTCTCTCTCTCCCTCATCACAAATAAATAACATCTTTTTTTTTAAAGGTCATTTCTTAACATAAGGAGATCGATTCATCAAGAGGGCATAACATTCCTAATGTCTCTAATAGCTGGGCTTCAAAATATGTGAAGCAAAGCCTGATAGACCTACAAGGAGATAGGGACAAATCCACAGCTGGAGTCAGAGGTTTCAATACCTTTCTCTCACTAATTGCCAAGTAAGCAGAAAATCAGCAAGGACATTGTATTCATTTTCTGGAGCTGCTGTAACAGACTGGGTGACTTGAACAACAGAAATGTACTGTCTCCCAGCTTTGGAGGCCAGAAGTTCGGAATCCAGGTGTCAGCAGGCTCGGTTCCCTCTCAGGCTATGAGGGAAAAATCTGTTCCATGCTGTCTTCTGGCCTCTGGTGGCCTCAGGGATTCACTGATGGCTGTCTTCTCCTGACCATCTATGGATGGCCATCTTCTCCCTGCATGTGGCTTTCTGTCCAAACTCTCCCTTTTATAAAGACTCATTTATATGTGACCAGGGCCCACCCTATTGACCTCATCTTAACTTGATCGTCTGCAAAGACCCATTTCCACATAAGGTTGCATTTACCATGGGAGTCAGGACTTCAACACCTTTTGGGAGGGGTGGAGGCAGAAACACAGCTTAACTCTAATGGATACTGTAAACTTGAACAACACTAGAACCTACTTGACCTGATGGACATTTAGAGGATACTTCCCCTAACAAGAGCAGAAGACACATTGCTCTCAAGTGCACACAAAACATTTACCAAGACAGAACATCTTCTCCGCCATAAGATATACATCCATCAATTTAAAAGGAGTCAAGTTGTACAATATATTCTCTGACCACGGTGGACTTAAATTAGAAATTAGCAATAGAGAGATCCCTGGAAAATCCCCAAATATTTAGAAACAAAATAACAGACTGCTGAATAGATCATGGACCCGAAAGAAGAAGCCAAAAGGGATACAGAAAGTGTTCTGGACCACATACCAGAACGTGAGGGACGCTGCTGGAGCAATACTTGGGACATATTTAATATTTATAGCACTAAGTGCCGGTCCCGAAATAGAAAAGCCTCAATGTGCACTTCAGGAAACTAGCAAAACAAGAGCAAATTAAATCCAAAGCAAGAAGAAGAAAGGAAATGACAAAGATCAGAGCAGAAAGCAATGGACAGAAAACAGCAAAGAAAATCAATAAAAACAAGCTATTTGAGTACATCCATGTAAATGATAAAAGCGCTGGACAGACTGATAAGGAACAAGACAGAAGAGACACAAATTACCAACACCAGGAATGTCATCAAAGCCACGCAGACACCACTACACACCTGTTAGTGTGGCCAAAGTCTGGGACACCGGCAAGACCAGACGTTGGCGAGGATCTGAGCAGCAGCCGCTCTGCTCGTTCATTGCTGGTGGGAATGCAAAAAGGTGCGGCCACTGTGGAAGACAGGTAGTGTCTTTGTAAGTAAACTACTGTAAACAGTAGTTTCTTACAAAACTAAACCTATTCTATCCACCAGCAATGCGGTCCTTGGTACTCACCCAAAGGAGCTGAAAATGTACGTCCACACCGAAATCTGCACACAGATGCCAACAGCAGCCTTATGCATAACTGCCCAAACTCGGAAGCCACCAAGATGCCCTCCAAGTAGGTGAACAGATGGACTAACTGTGGTCCAGCCCAAGCCAAGGAATATTATACAGCGCTAAAAAGTGAGCTGTATTGCATCATGAAAAGACATGGAGGAAACTTAAATGCACGGTGCTAAGTGAAAGAAGCCATCATACTGTGTGATTCCAACTGTATGGCGTTCTGGAGAAGGCAAAACTGTGGAGGCAGGGAAAGGATCAGTGGTTGCGAGTGGGGAGGGAGGAGTGACGGAGCAGAGCACAGAGGACTTTTAGGGCTGCAAAATTACTGTGTATGGCACCGTCTTATGTCATTACACCATTGACCAAACCCATAGACTATACAACACCAAGAGTGAACTTGATTAAAACTACGGACTTCAGGGTGGCTGGCACTCCATGGCTCATGCGTTGACATCATGTGTTCGTGTAGGTTCACAGCTGAAACCATGTACTGCTCTGGTGGGGTCCTCGTTCGTGGGGAAGGTTGTGTGTGTGTGTATGGGCCGAAGGTCTAAGGGAAACCTCTACACCTTCTACTCCATGTCTTTAAATATATTTTTAAAATTTTAACTATTTTATTTTTTTATTTGAAAGCAGGGGGAGGGACAGAGGGAGAGGCAGGCTCCCTGCGGAGCAAGGAGCCCCAATGCGGGGCTGGATCCCCAATGCGGGGCTGGATCCCCAGCGCGGGGCTGGATCCCAGGACCCTCAGATCGTGACTTGAGCTAAAGGCAGATGCTCAACCCACTGAGCCACCCAGGTATCCCTTTAAATTATCTGTCTGTCTCTCTATTTATAGCAAGCTCCATGCCCAGTGTGAGGCTTGAACTTACAACCCTGTGATCAGTTGTCACTGCTCTACCGACTAGGCACTCCTATTCCTTCCACTCGGTTTCGCTGTGAACCTAAAACTCTAAAAACAAAATCTATTTCTTTTAAAAGTCAATTTTTAAATCTGTGTGGGAGGAGATGTGTCTCCATGAGCCGTGGCTGGCAGTCTCCCCAGTACCCCCTTTTAGCGGCTCACCAGCGGCTGTGCTGTGATTCCCATCACCATCCTTTTTCAGTCAGGACCCTGCTTCCCTGCTTTTTTTTTTTCCCTTGATTTAACATAATCTCTACCCTCAACGTGGGACTCCAACTCACAACCCCAAGATCTAAGACTTGTACGCTCCACCGACTGAGCCAGCCCCGCACAACCCCGCCCCTGCCCCCATGCTTCTAATCTTAAATGTCGCCTGCAACTTGCTCCCCATCAGAAGATGTTCTGTCTTGGTAAATGTTTTGTGTGCACTTGAGAGCAATGTGTCTTCTGCTCTTGTTAGGGGAAGTATCCTCTAAATGTCCATCAGGTCAAGTAGGTATAGTGTTGTTCAAGTTTACTGTATCCGTTAGGGTTAAACTGTGTTTCCGTCTCCACCCCTCCCAAAAGGTGTTGAAGTCCTGACTCCCATGGTAAATGCAACCTTATGTGGAAATGGGTCTTTGCAGACGATCAAGTTAAGATGAGGTCAACAGGGTGGGCCCTGATCCCATATAGGTAGATCTTTATAAAAGGGGGAATTTGGACCACCTCTGTAAAGCCACGAACACACAAACACATGACTGCTGGCAGGGGACTCTGGCCAGGGGGAGGCAGCCAGCACCCCAGGGTAAGTGTGTACTCCCCAAACACCGAAAGACCTCGAAATCTCAGCAAAGCAATTTCCTGATACTCACAAAGAACCTACAAGGTCCCAGGAAGCAGGAGAGATTCACAGCCTCTTTGGACCTCACCCAGCCCCGGCCTACCCAGCTTGGGGGTGCAGTACTTCTGTCTGAGGTCCAGCGCTGCCTCCCTGGTAAGACGTGAAGGCCCAGCTCTGGGATTCTTCAATGCTGCCCCAAAACCACGGACCAAAAATACACTAGTCCAGGGTCCTAGACTCATTTTCTACTGCTGTAGAACACGTTACCACGAACTCAGACATCAACAGCAGCACAAGGTTTTGATCTCACAGTTTCCATGGGTCATGAGTCCGGCCACGTTTTATCTGGGTTCACTCTCAGGGCCTCAGCCTGCAATCCAGGCCAGGCTGCGGCCTTCTCTGAGGCTCAGGGTTGTTGCCAGAACTCAGCTCCTCTTGGCTGGAGTTCTTGGCTCCTACAGGCCACTCTCAATCCCAGCCATGCGGCTCCCTCCATGGGGGCCATCCTCTGGTTTCACTTTCTCGAGGAGGGCTCGCCTGATTAGGTCAGGACCACCTGATCCCTCCTGTGATTAAACTCAAATTTATTAGCGACCTAGTTACAGGAGAGATGTCCTCCCCCCCCATATCTGCAGGTTCTGCCCACACCTGAGGGGATTCTATATGTGCACGGCAGAGGGTAGGAATCCTGGCAACCATCCTAGGGCTCCACCTATCACGCAGAAAGGCCTACAGGACTGAAAACCAATCACTGCAAACAACTGCTACAAAAAAAAAAAAAAAAGGAAGTACACTGACACCGCGCGAAGACTCTGAAAGCAAGTCCTGAAAAAGACCCTCCAGAGGCGAGTGCTGTGGACTTTGTGTCCAGGTTATCGCCCAGTGCTCAGACCCAAGAGCAGCAGAAAATGGAAGGAGTTCTGCTACACCGCGCAGCCTAGCCAATCATCCACGAACCGCCCCAAGAGGAAGCAGTGGGCTGTACGGTCATGTTCCAGATGGCTGCCGGGACAAATTACCCCACAGCTCAGCGGCTTCCACCGACACGAATCTGTTATGGTAACAGTTCAAAAGGTCAGAATCCCAGAGCCAGTGGCACTGGGCTGAGGTCAAGGCGACGGGCAGCGCTGGCGATGCTGCAAGCTCTTGGCACAACCTGCTTCCACGTCTCCTCCAGCTTCTTAAGGGTGGCCCACACTCCATGGCTTGTGCCCACGTCGCTCCCGTCTCTGCTTCTGCAGCCATATCGCCTCCCCCTCTTCTGTGGTAGAATCTTCTGCCTCCCTCTCACTGGTACCTTTGTGATCAATGGGTTCATTTTGAGGCAAAATACAGATAAGTCTCTCCTTTCTCGCGAACCTGTTAGGTTGTCATCTGAATGGTGAGGTTGTATGACGAGCTCTTTTCTACGCACGATGGATCTCACGCTCCCTCCCGAGCCGGAGCGTTCTGTCCTTCCTGCCTTCACAGGATTCCCCCCAGGTATGGAACCTGCTATTTCCATGACTCCAAGACGTCCTCAAACGTTTATTTCTATTTCCCTGGGGATGTGCCATGGTGGGGGCGGGGGCAAGTAGTTGGAAGTGGGATGAATCCTGTACAGCCCCTTCCTAACTTGCTCCGCTGTTCTTTGGGTTCTGAAGCCCAAGATATCTAATTGGCGATCACAACGGAACAGGGGGAATCACCTGCTCTCGATGGAATCCTGAAACGAAGTTTTAATTTTGGCTTTCTACGTTATAAAGTAGAGGCCACAAGGCTTTGAAGAGAAAATGCCCTTTAGCTCAGACTTGCTATTTCCATGCAAGAACGTCTGTGCTCGAGGTCTACGGACCTGGTGTAATGGTTACTGGGAGGTTCTTCTGTTGTTACGCCCATGGCCACGGCTCTCACCGGAGACTCAGCTGTGTCTCCTTGATGAGAGCAAAGTGTGAAGCATTTTCCTCTCTTAAGCAAGCTTTGATTAGCACGATGGGGCTGGCTCTTCCTGGATTTGGTGACCCGGTCACCATAGGTGACCACAGGGTATGGCTCTTCCTGGTTCTTTCTGACCATTAGAGGTACTACGAGGAGCAGCAGGAGGGCAGGCAGGAGGGGGAGGTGGGGAAGCATCCCCGGTCATCTTTGCTCGATCTGGCGAAACTGCGGAGAAAGCCCCGCTGCCCATCGGGATACGCGCTTGGAAAAAGCACTGGTCCATGTCCTCGCGCTCACTCACGTCCTGGGACGGGCATCTTCCACCGCTGTTCCGTCTGAGCTCCTCAAACTACAGCCTTCCTCCTCCAGGTGGAAACACAACATCCTCCTCGTGTCCGGTGTTCCAGAGATGGGATTTACTCCTCCGGGCTCATCACCCCTGTACTCAGCGTCCTGGCTTCTGTCCCAACCCTCCACTTACCATGCGGGCAGACAGTGAGCCTCCCGCACGCCTGAGAGCCACGGCCCCTCTCCCGGAGCACACCGTGGACCTGAAAAACCCTGAGCTTCGATATCCTAATCTCGTTATTTATATTAAAGGGTCCCACCGACAGCCCAAGCAACACTGGTCTCCAGTGTTTTCTGTTTTTTTTTAATTTATTTATTTGTCAGAGGTTCTGAAGTACTGAGAGAGGGAGAGAGAGAGCAAGCGAGCACAGGCAGACAGAGTGGCAGGCAGAGGCAGAGGGAGAAGCAGGATCCCCGCCGAGCAAGGAGCCCGATGAGGGACTCTATCCCAGGACGCTGGGATCATGCCCTGAGCTGAAGGCAGCCGCTTAACCAACTGAGCCACCCAGATGTCCCTCCAGTGTTTTTGTTGTGTTTTCTCAGCTCCAGCCGGGGAAGTTCTCCACTGCGCTTGTGATGGTCCATGCAGCGGCTGAACGTGTTCTCTTGCTTCTCAAAAATCTTTTAATATTTATATTTATTCTCCCTTGCTCCTGGGGCTACTGACAAGCATGAGCAACTGTCAAAAAACAGACACTTTCTTACCTCTGGACAGGCGGGAGTGTCTAAAGGGGCTTCTGTCCTGCTCATTTCTAAGTGTGGCAGGTGTCCTGCTCGCACCCGAAAACAATGTGTCGTTCACTCAAAACAGGATACTGCTACGTATCAAGAGCTTTGGCTTAAAAAAACAATAACAACAAAAAACACAGGGGCGCCTGGGTGGCTCAATGGGTTAAGCCTCTGCCTTCAGCTCAGGTCATGATCTCAAGGTCCTGGGATGGAGTCCCGCGTTGGGCTCTCTGCTGGGCAGGGAGCCTGCTTCCTCCTCTCTTTCTCTCTCTCTCTGCTTGCCTCTCTGCCTATTTGTGATCTCTCTCTGTCAAATAAATAAAATATTAAAAAAAAAAAGAACCGCGAAAGCAAACTTTTTCTAGGTCATTCCTTTTGCTAGCAGGGTCCTCTTCCAAGTCCTGCTGCTGCTTCCTCTGAAGATGCCCCTGCCCCATTCAAAAAGCAATCGCAGGGTGTCTTGTGTACCCCCCACCCACCACCTCGTACTATTTGACATGGCCCAGAGGGCCACTTGGTGGCGCCAAAAGGTCCACTCTCTTCCCCCCGTTGAGGTGGGTACTGGCACAGGGAATTTTTTTGAGTAAGGGGAGGAGCACGAATCCAGAAGGGGAATACCCAGACCAAAAGGGCAGCTGATCCTCCACCTTGACGGCCATGTGATAATTGCCATCTTATTCAGATGGAGAAAGGGTGGGGATCGAGAAACGATTTGGGGGGCACCTGGGTGGCTCCATAGGCTAAGGGTCTGCCTTTGGTTCAGGTCATGATCCCGGGGCCCTGGGATTGAGCCCCGCATGTTGTTCCTTGCTCAGCAGGGAGTCGGCCTCTCTCTGCCCCTCCCCCTGCTCCTGTTTGTACTCTCTCTCTCCCTCCTTCTCACTCTCGAATACATAAATAAAATCTTACAAAATAAATAAATAAAAATGATTTAGTTATCCCGGGCACTGCCTTGGGACGGACAGACGCATGCACACACCTGTGTGTCAAAGTCATCGCCACAGGGCCCCTACTGACATTTTATTTCCAAAATCGGTCACCTTTGTCCACTAAGCATGAAGGGACCCAGGCATTTCAGACCAGGCTGTAAAGGAACTTTGAAAAGCTACAAAAGCAAGTCAAAACTACACTCAGGTACCATGCTTCCCCGCAACTGGAAAAAAACTGGGTACAGACAGTGCTGGTGGGGACTTGAGAACCAAGTTCTCTCCCACGTTGGAGGGAGGGTCTAAATGGGAGCCCTATTTGTGGAAGACAGTTTGGCAAAAGGAGCCAAATCACAAACCTGCATTCCATTTCTTAGGACTGCACCCTACCTACGAATATGTTTGCACGTGTGAAGGGTACACGGGAGCACGGTTTTTTCTAAGACTGGAAAAAACAAATAATAGGAAGCATGAAATTAGGAACATCCACATAATGGAATACTGTGCAGTAGCAAAGAGGGAGAGGTCCAGGGAAGCCCCACCCAAAACCAGGGCCCAGGGCCCCAGCTTGTTCACCCCGAGCGAGGCCCTCCAGCCGTCAGTAATGGCTTGCTCCAGCTCCTCCCAGGTGACCATGGTGACCTCTTCTCCAGCAGGCATCAAACTCATCTTCCGGCCCACGAGGTCCTGACGGTGACAGACAACGTCAGGCAGACAGACACACAAACAGCCCAAGTTTAAAGAAAGCTTTAGGAACAGAACTGAGCTAACAGAATCCAGAGCCCTAGTCCCGAGGCAACGTCACTGTCCTTCAAGTGACCAGTGAGTCCTGGGCAGCCAGTTTCCTGTCCCCGGAGGGCCTCTGGGGGAGCACTGGGCTGGGCTGGGAAGGATTTTCCCCCAATCCAGGGGCAGTGCCCACAAGGGCAGAGGGCCTCACCCTACTTCGGAGGGACAGACATCTGGGGTGGGAGCCTGGACATCCTCCCCTACTCCCCCTTGAGGGCCCTTTGCCACAGAACTCGCCCATATTACCAGGAGTTCCTCCCGTTCTCTGACTATCTTCTCTAGAGCGTCAATCCGCTGGAAGGCATTCTGGAAGAAAAACTCAGAGATGGAGGAACAAAACAGCCCCTCCTGGGGCCCCTACACGCACGCATGCGCACACACGCGCACGCGTGCATAGACACGCATGCGCACACACGCCCTTACACGCACGCATGCGCACACACGCACACGCATCCCTGCGCTCAGAAGAAAGGAAGTGGGTGGATCTTACAGGAGAGGGGGGTAGAGACAGGACCGCTAAGTCAGCTAAATTGTTTTGTTTTCAGCCAACAAGAGGCAGGCAAGTGAGGTGTGGCGGTCCTGGAGGACACTGTGCCAAGAGCAAATGCAAGCACAGGGGTGGGAACCTTTGGTCCTGGGATTCACTTCTCCTACCCTCGAACAGAACATTCCCGCACTGCAGAATGATGCTGACTTTGCCTCTCAAGGACAAAAATGATCCGGTGCTTCAAGGTGTCTGAAGGGCTCTCTGGTTTGAAGATAAAAGCGTCCCCAAAGAACCGAAACAAATTGCTAAAACTTAAGTTGTTCCGTATGACTCTTGCAAAGCTCCAGAATGTAGGAATCTAAAGGTGAAACAAGGCTTTGGTCTGAAAAACCATCTAAAAGCCCCCAAACACCACATTTCAAAAAGAAAAGCTTTCCAGAGCAACAGTTGAGTCCCGCTTGGGCCTCAGGCCTGAGATGAGGGGCAGAATGGGGTCAGGGTCCCTGAGGCCTCTCTGAGCCTCTCCCTGGGCTTCTTCCTAGCTGCCCCTCCTCCTCCTTCTAGCGCTAAGCCCCTGGGCGGCTTCCAGAGGGCCTGAAATAGGAGCACTGCCTAGTACTTTGGGCCCCTACTGTTCATCGGAGGGGGTTCTAGATCTTTCTCCGAGAGAACAAAGATCCAAGTGAAGGTGTGGCTGCCGAGGCCCTGCTGGTGTGACCGCAGGGCTCTCTCCATCCCAGCCCCTGCTCCTGGCTCAGCTCTTCAACACTCACCACCTCACTTCTTCATTCTTGTTTAAAGGAAATCCGCTCGAAGAATATTGAGAAGTTGTCAGCTCCCCCACTTCCCCCCATCCCCGACCCGGTTCGGATCCCTGGGGGTCTGAGAAGGGGCAGGAGAGTGGCGAGGACAAGGCCCTGCATGGGAAGGGGCGACTCCGTGATTCGCGAGGTGGGGTCCCCGCTGTTCTCACCGCTGGGAGCTCCTGCGCCTTATCCTGCGCTTCTTTGAGGGTTTTCACGTCCTCCACGACATCGCGCAGCAGCTCCATGGCCTGCAAGGTGGGGATGCGGCGGTTCGGAGGACCGCCCCCGCGCGCCGCCCGCGCCTCCCTTCCAGCCCCGGAGCCGAGCCGATGGTGGGCCCCGCCCCGCCCCGCCCTCACCTGGGAGACCTGGGAGACGGTGGCCCGCTCGCCCTTCGCGATTTTCAACGACCCTGCTCGTGCCCTGGCGGGCGTCAGCTTGGCCGTCTCCTCCTCCAGCCAGTCCCGGGCGTCCAGCTCGCTGATGGGAGCCGTAAGGTGCTGCACGTGGCTCACGATGCCCTGCACCTGGCTCGTGATGGTCTTGAGCTTCCTGCTGAGGTCCTGGACCTGCCCGCCCAGGCCCTTCACCTGGCTCTCGAGCGTCGCCGCGGCCGTCGGTGGCTTGGTCAGGCTGCCGCGCGGCTTCTCTTTGGACGCAGCCAGCTGCGGGGCGCTGAGCGCGGCCTGCGGGAGCTCCAAGGTGCGGCTCGTCTCCGGCGACGGCAACGGCGACTGGAAGTCGATGCGCACCTCCTGCAGGTTGAGGCTCCGGAGCATGGCCACGATGAGCGTGTGCAGGGCCGTGAAGTTGACGGCGCCCACCTCCGGGGTGCCGATGGCCAAGTCCGCCAGCTCCCGGAGGGAGACCATGGTGGGGGCCGCCGTCGCGGGCGGCATCGTGCGCCCTCTCAGCAGCGGTCCGCGCCCTCGGCTGGCCAGGCGGCCATGTCCCCCTCACTGCCCACTGCGCCCCCGGGCGCTGTCCAGGGCATCAGTCACTGGAGGACGGAGGCGAAGCGCCTGGCTGCCGGACTTCCCACCCTCTGCTCCTGGGGACCCGCGCCCGCCTCCCCAACGGGGTCCGGACAGCCGCCTACCCTCCGCGGTCCAGTCGTCCGCTCTCCGAGCTACACCCTCCCCTCGCGCCGGGTGCGGCCAGCGGACGTTTGGAACCCAACGGACGGCCCCGTTCACTGCCCCGTGGTGCAGGGTCCCGCGCGCGAGTTCGTGGTGCAGGGTCCCGCGCGCGAGTTCTGCGAAAGAACCGACACCCGTCCAGCGGGCTCCCCGCTGTGCGGGACCGGCCCATATGCGAAGCCACACCCCCCCTCCCAACTCACAAGGGGATCCTGTCTTATCCGGGTCTGGGGAAGCCTTGGGCATACCCCAAGGCACCACTATCTGTTACTATAAGTAAATGTTCCCAAAGAGGCTAGGGGGCTGTGTCAAGGCACTGCTATGGGAACACAGCAGTTTAGGAAGGGGAGGGGTCCTGTGGCTCACTTAGATTGCAGCCGTCCCTTAACCTAGGAAGGCCTCCCATGCACTCAGCCATTAAGAACGGACAGATTTAAGAGACACCATGTGTGTCCTTAGCTCATTCCATTACTCAGGGTAGTGACACATGTCTTAAGGGATGCAGTCCTGAGACCTTGGATTTTGGGGGACAGCTCCCATCTCATTTTGCTTCATCAGAAAGGAGGGTAACTTGGAAAAGACCACTCACCATCCAGGCAGCTCCAATCAGCCACCACATGACAGACCTTCACTGAGCCACCCTGGCCTAGTTTATCTCGAAACAGACTCATCTGGTCAAGTGCCAGCATTTCAGCTCATCACAAGCCAGGATTAGAAAGGACTAGAGGAATTTGGTGCTCTCAGCAACTGGGGCTTGACTTCCCCACATCAGGTTTTTCCAGAAAATGTAAAATGTCAGTGTTTACTTTCAGGGAAGCTAAGGAAAACCTGAGCAAAAGTCTGTACCATGGACTCCTATTTTAACTACTTCTCAAATTCAAATTTTTAGTCTGAGCTGGTAAAATGTAACTGAAATCCTTCATGCCCCTCGTCCGCAAGTGTTGCCTGGGAGTGGAGTTAAATATGAGTCTAGAACCTACAGGAAGGTTAACACCCAAGGATTTTTTGTTCACCGTCACAGCCCCAGCACCTGACACTCAGTGGGGGGCCTCACGCTTCCTGAAACCATCAAAAGAACAAATTCTTGGCAGCCTTGAGCACTTATGTTTTTACCCTATAAAACAGAAGGCTTGGGGCGCCCGGGTGGCTCAATGGGTTAAGCCGTTGCCTTCGGCTCAGGTCGTGATCTCAGGGTCCTGGGATCGAGTCCCGCATCGGGCTCTCTGCTCGGCAGGGAGCCTGCTTCCCCCTCTCTCTCTCTGCCTCTCTGTCTACTGTGATCTCTGTCAAATAAATAAAATCTTTAAAAAGATAAAAAAATAAAACAGAAGGCTGAGTCACCAAATTAAAGCCTTGTGATAGGGCTTCCCCTGTCCTAGAGGGTGTGGAACGTGAGCTTCTCGATTCTAAGCTCAGTGACTTTCCAGAAGGATGTTACTCCTGCTACCACTACGCTAGCCCTGGCCAGAATCTCGGCTCCCTGAGTCCTCGTGATTTCATCTGCAAATCCCTGAGACTTGACATCATACCAGACACAGGTTAGGACCCACTAAATGTCCATGGAAGGGTTGTATATGAATATATTCTAATTCCAATCCCAGGAGATATATTCTATGAAGAAAGTACATATAAACACCTCTGTTCTTACAGACACAGTGAAAGTAAACATTAACTGGGTGTATAAATGGAATTTTGGAGTTGAAAAGGATCTCCCTCAGCTCTCAGTTCCAAACCTCCCTTTTTAGATCTGATGAGAGGCCCAGAAAGGACAAGTCATCTGCCGGGCCTTACAAATAAGAACCAGGTCTCCCGAGTAACAGTCCACAGCTCTGCCTCCCCCACCATGCTGCCATCTGATAATTAAGTTCTTGCTCCAAATTCCCCAACTTGGACTATTAACAGAAGGCAACCTGTGTGCTTGAAAAAAGCTAATGTGCTTGAAGTCTTGATTGTGGCTTGGGAACTTTTCAAGTCATTAGGAAAGGGATAAAAATGTCAAGGAAATGTCCCTGCAGAGAAATACAATTGTACAAAGAAGCGAATTGTCCTTTACTATCCCTTAGGAACAGAACCAATTCCAGCTCATTGCCCAACAGACAGACTCTGTCCTTCCCATTACATTCAGTCCTGCCCAGAGCAGGCAGAAGGTCTAAAAGGCCTCCCTGACAGATGTGTTATAATATAGAGTAATTTTAATTGCTGGGTAGGAAGACCATGTGCAGTCCTAAGCCATGCCATCCACACTGTCATCTATCACACAGGAAAAAGTATAATTTGTTCTGTTGTTTTTTTTTTTTTTTTTTTTTTTAAATTTAGATTTCTGGGGCGCCTGGGTGGCTCAGTGGGTTAGGGACTCTGCCTTTGGCTCAGGTCATGATCTCAGGGTCCTGGGATCGAACCCCACATGGGGCTTTCTGCTTGGCGGGGAGCCTGCTCCCCCCACCCCACCTACTTGTGATCTCTGTCAAATAAATAGATAAAATCTTTTAAAAATATATTTAGATTTCTAAATTCATTATCCCAACCAGGATTTGATTTCGATGCTTAGGAAGGGGATGGAACCTACAGGTGGAGACTCCTGTCCGGGGTTTAGGACCAGCCCTGGGCCTGGACTACCCTTTATTTTGTACCCATTGTCTCCTGCACTGTCTGGACAGGAGTCAGCCACGGTGAAGGCAGGAGAGCAGGCGGTTCTGCAATGTAGCCAACAGATTTGCAAGACAACAAACTCTTTTATTTGCCATTGAGGAGCCTCGAAGGGATCCAGAGATAGGGGGCTACTCTCTAATCTGACCTCCTTGCCGGGGTAATGCCACAAAGGCTTTGTTGTTCGGTGGCTGTAGGCATGGCAGCTTCTCAAAGAAAAATAGGGTTTTCTATAAAAGAGGTACGTGAGGCTGACTGGGGAGAGAACAGCTAGAATGGAAACAGTACCAGGGCACTCAGCTTCCCTAACCAAGTTCAACGCTGACCTACATTGCCCTGCGGTGGAAATAGCCCAATATTAAGGAGCTCGGACCATCTGCCCTTGACTCCTTTTCAGTATCGACAAAATCTGGGAATTCTTTTCAGGAAACTAACTTTTGTTTAAGGACCAGGATGGCGATGGCAGACATTTAAGGCCGTTTAGCCATCAGCTCTGTCTTCCCCTTGACTATCTTAATGGCTCCTACCTACCCAACTGGGTGAGACAGACTATCTGACTCCAGGCTACTTCCAGGCCTCCCTCGACAGCAAACACTGTGTACGTAAGCTGACGGCACAGCTGATGGCACAGCTCTCCACACGTTTTCCTCAGGAGCTCCGCGGCGACAGCTAGTCATCCACGGTGATGTTCCGGAAAAGGTACGCCATGGACTCCCCGTTGTGGATTCTCCGAATTGCTTCAGAGAGAATCAGACTGATATCCACCGTCTTTATCTTGGGGCACTGCAGCTTCTGCACCTCGTGAGGGACTGTGTTCGTCACCACGACCTAGTCATTGCAGCGACGGAAGATCAACGCTGTTTACTGATATGTCCCCGACACCCAGAAAAGTCTGTCCCACCTTTAGTTCCCGCAGCCCAAGTTCCAAACTACAAAACCTTATTCCACAGAGTAGAGTTTCTACAAACTAAACTTAACGGACTTTATACAAGAGAAAGGTTACATGGTTCAAAACATAAGAGAATGAAGGTCATGGTCTACTTGGGCAGAAACGGTAGGGTGAGCCCCAGCACTGTGCAAAACTGGATGAATCCAAGTCGTGAGAGGAACGCTCCCACGGCACCAAACTACACTGAAATACGAACCACGTCCAAGTAAATAAAGCTGAGCCTTTATGGAAAGAGGCATCTGTTCCTAACTATGCATTTGTGACAACGCCCGGCTAGCCACCAAGGCTACTTCCGAGAGGGGGTTACCTCCAGAGAGGTACCCCAAGGCTACCTCCAGAGAGGGGGTTAGGCAACTCCGATGGAGTCATTTTACAATTCACAAAAAAGAGAGCAGCAAATTCCAGGCCCAGTTAAGTGCAGACAGACCTCGTCGATGGAGGACTCCTCGATGAGGCGGGGGGCCTCCGCAGACAGGATGCCGTGAGTGGCCATGACGTAGATCTTGTAAGCACCTCTCTCTTTCAGGATCTCCGCAGCAGCAACAAAACTTTCCACATCGTCAATAATGTCATCCTGGGGAGACACCAGAGGTGGTGTTAAAGTGCTACCCTCCTCTCTGCTCTTCTCTGCCCGCCGTTTCAGGAGATCTCCAACTGGAGATCAGAGCCACCTGCCTAGGCCCGAGATGGAACATCAGGCAGTGGCAACAGCCGTGCGGACCACACTCTGCGTGGCTGTCAGTACAGAGAACAGCAAAGCCTGACGGCCACGTGTGACACATGGAGCTAGAAGTTCCCAACTGCCAAGGCTCATCATTCTGTCCCACATTTCTGATTAATCTGACATAGCTGGTGTCCCATTTACTTTTTTTCAAGACAAAGTGAGATGACAAGAACACAGAAATAAAGCAAGCCATTGTAATCAGGCCCAGCAAAGGCATTTAGGGCTGGGAGCAAATAGCTCATGCTGAAATGCAAAGAATAAGACACTTGTTCTCACTAGTGAAAACGGAACCGCTCATCTTTGGTTCCTCTCGTGGCCTTAAAGCTGAAGGTTGAGTAGATCAGTGGCTCTGATGAAACCCAGACCCCTTCAGATAAAGGTTATTTATTGGGATTGAATTTTCTTACGGGAGATCCTGAACTTTTTTTTTCCAATCTGTAGGTTAAAATAACTCCTTTTCAACTACATAAAGATTTCCACCTGTCCTGAAGGAGTATGGGTGAGAAAGGATAGATGGATCCATTTAACTCCACCAGCTTTACTAGAAACTAATTTGTCCCAAAGAGGACAACCTACGAAGAGCCAGCAGGGTCATCTGTGCACACGAAGGACGACATGACCATACCACTATGATCGCGATGCGCCCGCCAACATCTCCAACTACAGTTATCGGTGGCTTCTCTTTGGCCATCATCACTAGCAAAACAAAACAAGCCACAAGGCCACAGTTAGTCACGTGTCACTGAATAAATATAATTGCAACCCTATTCCCTGGAAGTGGTGAAAAAAAGAACATTATTAAAAAGCAAAACAAAGGGCAACCCTCTTGGGTCCCTTAGCTGCTCGGGAGCTTTGTACGATTTTTTTTTTTTTTTAAAGATTCTATCTACCCACTTGACACAGAGAGAGATCACAAGGAGGCAGAGAGGCAGGCAGAGAGAGAGGAGGAAGCAGGCTCCCCGCTGAGCAGAGAGCCCGATGCGGGGCTCGATCCCAGGACCCTGAGACCAGGACCTGAGCTGGAGGCAGAGACTTAACCTCCTGAGCCACCCAGGCGCCCCTGTGCGATAACTTTGCTAACGCTCAATAACCCTTGCTTTGCTGCCACCAAAAATAAATAAATAAATAAATGAAAGGGGGGTGGGGGATTCTCCAAAATGAACCTGGGGCTTCTCAGAAACAGACTGTCTAGAGCAGTGGTTTATTTATTTGTCAGAGAGAGAGCGCACAAGCAGGGGGGGGAGTGGCAGGCCGAGGCAGAGGCAGGCTCCCCACTGAGCAAGGAGGGATCATGACCTGAGCCGAAGACAGATGTTCAACCGACTGAGCCACTCAGGTGCCCCAAAAATGAAATCTTAAAAAAAAAAAAAAAAAGTAAAGAGAAATGAGTGAAATTAATAGATTTAATTTTAGCCAGTATATCCAAGATATTTCAGTACATAACTGATATGCAAGTTTATGAGATATTTTACCTTTTTTTTTTTTTTGTCATGCTAAGTCTTCGATACCTGGGGTGCATTTCAGAGACAGCGGTTCTCAGCGGAGACTGACTAGCTAGCCACAAGAGCCTAAGAGCCACATGTAAATAGATATGAGCCACCGGCCTCCGGACAGCGCAGGTCCAAAGACCGCGGCAGAGCGAGGAGGGTCTCACCGCCCACAGAAGCAGTGCCCCGACAGCCCAACGCCCGCTGAGACCGATAGAGAAATGTAAACTAGACGCCACTCTGCAGGAAACAGGTAAAGGCCGCCTGACATACGGCCAGCTTTATTTCATTGTCTTCCAAAGTGACTTTATTTGGACAATGTAACCTTATTAGCACGTGACTACATGACTGACATCATCGGTTTCCTGAAAATTAGGGACATGAAGACAGTAACTATGACTCCATCATGTCTTTTTTTTAGAAGATTTTACTTATTTATTTGAGAGAGGGAGAGAGAAAGAGCCCCCGCACACACATGCCCATGGGAGGGCGGGCAGAGGGAGAGGGAGAAGCAGACTACCCGCTAAGCAGGGAGCTCCAGCACCAGGGCTCGATCCCAGGACCCTCAGATCATGACCTCAGTGGAAGGCAGACAATTAACCAACTGAGCCACCCAGGCGCCCCCACTTCTTCGTGATTTGACTGGTCCTTAAAGTACAGGCTTCCTATCTCACTACCCAGTTTATACCTGGAAAAGACCCATCAAGACCCATCTGTGTACAAACCTAACTCCAGGATAGAGAAGTGAAGTAAGAATTCACCCTCAAAAAGTCAGCGAACAGAGAGAGAGAGAGGGGGTATTTCAGAAGAACAGGCTAAGTAGTCTACTTTTAAAGCTTTTTATTATTCTGAAATATTAAACCAGTAGTGGGAGAGGGACACAAGAATAAAACTCAGAATAACTCGAGATTAGCAACTATCCCCAAACAAACCGTCTTAGTCCTAGCTACGGGCACTGTGAATCTCTAAGAACAGGTGTGTCTTTCCCCATACGGCACACCAGCCAAGCTGAAATCCGCTGCTATGTAACTGAAAATTTTAATCAATGCTTCCTGATTTCCCATCCCAGAAACAAGGGCAATTTTTTGAACCTGGGCAGTCAAAAATCTCTGCATATAAATATCACCTAGAAGAGGGAGAAGATACACCAGCATGAGGAATGACTTCCCTAAATTCTGTCTTAAATTAAGCCATGTGGGAGGCACCTGGGTAGCTCAGCCAGTTAAGCGTCTGCCTTCGGCTCAGGTCATGATCCCAGGGTCCTAGAACTGAGCCCTCGAGTCCAGTTCCCTGCTCAGCGGGGGAGTCTGCATCTCCTTCTCTCCCTCTGTGCCCCCCTCCACCACTTGTGGTCTCTTTCAAATAAATAAAATCTTTTAAAATATTAGTTAATTAAACCATGTGGGTAGATGGCTGTGTTGACCTACCCACTTCTCAAAGAGATGGGGCCCTCCCTTTCCTTGACCATTTTCCTCTGTAAAAAGAAAAAAAGATTGCAAGCCAGTATCCCTCATCGAAGACCAATAAAAATGCAGCTCTAGTTTGATGAGGGAAACATGCCACAGTGCTCTTGTTTACTTTTCTGTAACTCTGCTTCTCCCAAAAAACTTCTATCAGTTTGGAATGTAAAAACACAGGTCTGGCTAGGATAGAGGCTTAAAAGGCTTTTACAAAGCTAGTATCTCTGCCGGCATGTTCCTTCTCTGCTCATTAAAACCAGTAGTTTTAGGATCTGGATAAAAATGAACATATAATTTGGTAGCTACTAAAAAAACCAACAACAGACTTTATTAATAGGATCAAGGGAAATGAATAGTACCTCACAGGCTTAAAAAAAGTCCCCAATTTTCTAATAGTTGCCCCCCAAAATAAAACACTGAAAATTCAAAATTTTCAGTAAAAGTAAAAAACATACTGGAGATTAAGGATAAAGGGTGCTAAAACTACCCAATATTTAAGGTTCTGTTTCCTTTCTTCATTTTCTCAAACAAAAACCAATCTGTTTAAGAATAAAATGAACTGTGCACTATTACTTATGGCCAGAAATCACAAACCATATTAACTTACTATAGTGGAAATGTCAATTTATCAAATGACCTCAAATCTTGAAGTAGGAAAACATCTTCTGCGTTTCCCAGCATTTTCCATGTAAGATAATGCTGCATTCACAAGCATCCGTAAGTTTTACGCACTCTCTTTTACTCTATCCCCAGAGTCAATCAACACACCTTCCTCTGGTAGAATACAGGGCAGGAGAGGACCAAGAGGAATTAGTCATTCCTCATCCCTTTTGGTTTTGGTCTGTTTGTAGTTTAACGGAAGGTCGAGCTTAACTAACAGACTGACCTTAAAAGAGAGTAAAATAAAGTCTCCAGTAGGACTGGAACTGCAGTTATTTTCGAGCTCATGACTCTGTCCACACTCAAACAAGTCCAAACATACATTTAATGATGCTCCAGAGGAGCTAACGTCTGTTTTCACTTTAGTGGTGAAAACCACATCTTCACTTGTAAAATTAACAAGCCAGGGACATCAAGCCCAAAAAGGTGACTTTCTCTCCTTCTTTCGATCTAAACTCTTCATTTTCACCACTGTGGCAAGCACAGAGCAGTGTTCAGAGAACCACTGACACGTAATCCTTTCAAGTTCATTAGATGCCCTTGCCATCAGGATGGAATCAATTTTATCTTCTAGAACAGAAGACTTCATATAACTTCGCTTTTAATAAATTATTCTGGGGGCGCCTGGGTGGCTCAGTGGGTTAAGCCTCTGCCTTCGGCTTACGTCATGATCTTGGGGTCCTGGGATCGAGTCCCGCATTGGGCTCTCTGCTCAGCGAGGAACCTGCTTCCCCCCCGCCCCCCGCCTGCCTCTCTGCCTGCTTGTGATCTCTGTCTGTCAAATAAATAAATAAAATCTTAAAAAAAAATTACTCTGAAGCAGGGTTTCTCAGCTGTGGCACTGCTGACATTCTGCACTAGATAACTACGTGGCACACTGGAAGGATGTCCCCCAGCTTCTCCAGTATCTGCTCACAAGACACTGGTGGCACCCGGCCTCCGCCCGGTGGCCAGACCAGAAAGGCCTTCCTTCGCACATTGTGAAATATCCTCCAGGGACTGGGGCAAAACCATCCTGGTTGAGAACTCCTGCTGCTCTGAAAGAATGGGTTCCAGGAAGATAAGAGTTCATCTTTCTACAAAATGCAAAGATTGTGAGAGCGAATACTTTGAATCTTGTCCTAGTACGGCAGTATCTTCACCCCCATTACTGTTTTATTGATTAAAAAATTTTTTTTTATTTATTTGACAGACAGAGATCACAAGCAGGCAGAGAGGCAGGCAGAGAGAGAGGAGGCAGCAGACTCCCCGCTGTACAGAGAGCCCAATGCGGGGCTTGATCCCAGGACCCTGGGATCATGACCTGAGCCGAAGGCAGAGGCTTTAACCCACTGAGCCACCCAGGTGCCCGTTTTATTGATTTTGAGAGCAAGAGATAGTGCGCATGCGTGCGGGCAAGCAGGGGGAGGGGCAGAGGCAAAGAGATTCTCAAGCAGACTCTGTGCTGTGCTGGGAGCCCAACCTGGAGCTTGATCCCACGACCCTGAGATCATGACTTGAGCCAAAACTAAGCGTCGGTATTGAGCCACCCAGCACCTCTTCATCCTCATCACTGTTTTTTGGAAGATTTTATTTACGTATTTGAGAGAGAGAGTTTGAATGCATACAAGCAGGGGGAGGGGCAGAAAGAGAAGGAAAAGGAAGGACCCCGACACAGAACTGGATCCTAGGACTCCGGGATCATGACCTAAGGGGAAGGAAGATGCTTAACCGACTGAGCCACCCAGGCGCCCCCATCCTCATTATTATAAAGTAAACTTTTAAAACATACTGGAAGCAGAACTGATATATAAATATAAAGCATATTTAATTTGGAAAGTACCATTACACAAAACTAGCATTTTTTTTAAAGCATTCCCTTGGTCGAATCTGTAAGAAGGAATCAGAGAATGACCTATGGCAACTGTACAAGTTGTAAACACACCGTGTCCCCAAGGGAACACACTGCTGCACACCACCTTATAAAATATTACATTAATCTGGCAATTATCTATCAAAATAACCTTTGACCCTGTGATTTTATTTCTCGGTCTTTGTCTTTTAAGTTCACTGCGTCACTTATGAAAGAACGTGAGTCGAGGTTAGTCATAGGGAGTAATGTGTGGTGGCTGAATGCACACTCCAGGGGCCGAGTCTCGGTGGTGAATATCACTGGGGCTGCTCGCTGGAATGACTGATTCCAGGGCTAAGAAAGTGCAAGATAAACGTGGAACATCTAGTGGTACCAGGAAGTAAGGAAGTATCAAAAAATGCTAGGAACATGTCAAAAGAACACAGGGAGGGGCCTGAAGGGGCTCCCTCTGGCCAAGTCTAAGACAATTTGAACATTGGGGTAAACAGTAGCGAAGAGTGAGAACACCCTGAACAATTAAGATTGTATGACTCCACTCTGATAAAACTGAATGAATGAACAGGGAAGAAGGGGAACTGGAAACATCACCAGTTGGTTACAGTCATAGTGGTAACTGATTCAACCTAATATGAAGAAACAAACACGCCTCAATAAGGGATATTCTGTAGAACAACTGCCCTATATTCTTCAAAGTATCAAGGTCAGGGGCACCTGGGTGGCTCAGTGGGTTAAAGCCTCTGCCTTCGGCTCAGGTCATGATCCCGGGGTCCTGGGATCGAGCCCCACATCGGGCTCTCTGCTCAGCGGGGAGCCTGCTTCCCCCTCTCTCTCTGCCTGCCTCTCTGCCTACTTGTGATCTCTGTCTGTCAAATAAATAAATAAAAATCTTAAAAAAAAAAGTATCAAGGTCATAAGAGACCAAGAACAGAGCAGTCATTCCAGATTAAATGAGACTAAAGAGAACGGTCAGCTGAGCTCGGTGTGTGATCCTTACTGGGTTCCGGGCCAGAAAGAAATGATTTTCCTCTAAAGGACACAGTGGGACCACAAACAGGAATAAAGTCTGCAGGTTAGGTAATAGTACTGTAACAATGTCAGTTTCCGGAGTCTGATAATTACACTGTGGTTATGTAAGAGAGTATCTGTTTTTTGAAATATTTACTGGAGCATTTAGGAATCAAGACATTATGTCTACAGCTCATCTCAAATGGTTCAAAAGAAAAGAATATGGACATAAATGTTAAATCTGGGGCCTCTAAAGAGTTGAGAGGAATTCTGTCCTATTCTTTCACCTTTTCTCTGAGACTGCAATTTGTTCAAAATGAAAAGCTTCGTTCCAAACCCCAGCTTCACCCGCTCCCAGCTGTGTCTCAGCTGCCTCCCTGGCAGAATGAGGGGTAACACAAGTACCTACAAGATTGTGTGTCTCCACACCAAGTCCAAAGACCTACTGAGGAGCTTAGAAGAACCCTGGACACAACAAAAGATGTTTATTATTATTGGTGCTTTTTCATAGCCGAAGATTGGAGAAACTAAATGTTTGTCAACAGGGGACCAATTGAGAAAATTACTGTCTATCCATAAAATGGAACACTTGGGAAACTATGAAAGACCGAGCTCTGTACAGACTGGCAGGGAAGGAGCTCTTGGATGAGAAAAGCAAGGGGTAGCACAATGTGGTTTAATATACTACCGCTCTGTGAAAATGAGAGAAACATAAACACGTCACTGGCTTGCATATATGCACAGAGCCTCTAAATGGTTACAAGAGGGGCACCTGGGTGGCTCAGTGGGTTAAGCCTCTGCCTTCCGCTCAGGTCATGATCTTAGGGTCCTGGGATCCAGCCCACATCAGACTCTCTGCTCAGCAGGGAGCCTGCTTCCTCCTCTCTCTGCCTGCCTCTCTGCCTACCTGTGATCTCTCTGTGTCAAATTAAAAAAAAAAAAAATCTTAAATGGTTACAAAGAAACCGACTGCCCTGGGAATCAGAGTAGCTGTGGCAGGCGGGGGGGGGTGGGGGGGTGGGGGGGGGGTGGAATTTAGGCGGGGTAGGAAAGTTTTTTAAACTTTTTAAATTTTGTAAGAATTTTATACTTTTAAAATTTTTGGAATCTGGGACTATATTGCCCATTCAAGAACTTTAACTATGAAATCCTCAAATAAAATAAAATGTGGCAACACCAAAAATTTAAATTAAAAGGGTTTATTACTTGTTTCTCTTGTATAAAAACTTCCAGAGTTGAAAACAAAGCAATGGGAATTTGATAGGGTAAAAAATTAGAATGTTTACACCTTAGACAGGAGCCTGTCTGAAGTAAACCTATCTGAGGTATAACCATTCTGGTGTTTTCTCACCTTATTAATAATCTCTGTATGCTTCTGAGTTATGGCAAATAGATACAGATTTTTTTTAAAGATTTTATTTATTTATTTGACAGACAGAGATCACAAGTAGGCAGAGAGGCAGGGAGAGAGAGAGAGGGGGAAGCAGGCTCCCCACCAGGCAAGAGAGCCTGATGTGGGGCTCGATCCCAGGACCCTGGGATCATGACCTGAGCCGAAGGCAGAGGTTTTAACCCACTGAGCCACCCAGGCGCCCCAGATAGATACAGATTTTAAAAAGAAATAATCTCCTTCCTCTAAAAAAGATACTATTATCTTCTGGTATAGAATGCCAGTTATTACCACTCAAAATCCATGGAAATAAAAAGCCTCCACAGTGCTGAATTAGTAACAACTTAGTCAGGGGGCGGCTTGGGGGCTTCAGTTAAGCGTCTGCCTTCGGCTGAGGTCCTGATGCCAGCGTCCCAGGATCCAGTCCAATGTCTGGGTATGTGTGGGGTGTGTGTGTGGGGTGTG
The DNA here is from genome assembly GCA_004024625.1 of Mellivora capensis. Taxonomy (NCBI): domain Eukaryota; kingdom Metazoa; phylum Chordata; class Mammalia; order Carnivora; family Mustelidae; genus Mellivora; species Mellivora capensis. The sequence continues at coordinate 351,301 of PISX010000021.1, read as the reverse complement.
TGTGTGTGTGGTATGTATGTGTGTGTGTGTCCTGGCTCAGCAGGGCATCTGCTTCTCCTCTCCCCTTGCCCCTCCCCCTGCCCCTTCTCTCTCTCTCTCAAATAAATAAATAAAATCTTAAAAAAAAAAACAAAACTAGTCAGTTATCAGGTCAAAAGGTTGTATTACTAAAATAAGTGCTAAAAGTTACTCGGATCATCAAAGCCTGGTATATAATCAATGGTTGCTGTCGCCCACCTTACCAACATATAAAAGCCTAAGATTTCACACCTACAACTTTTTCACTGAAGCTAAAATTATTTCAAACTCTGAATGCTAAGTGCCGCCCAGATTAGTTCAACTGTCCTTACACAGTCTGTGAAGGTAACACAGCTCCTCTTACAAAAGGGGAAATCAATGTAATACCCTTCAATCATCTAAAAATACCAAGATGGGGCGCCTAGCTGGCTCAGTCGGAAGGACATGGGATGCCTGGTCTCAGGACTGTAAGTTCAAGCCCCATGCTGGGTGTAGAGGTTACTTAAAAATAAAAACCTGTAGAGGCACTAAGTGGCTCAGTTGGTAAGTGTCTGCCTTCGGGTCAAGTCATGATCCCAGAATCCTGGGATCGAGCCCCGTGTTAGGCTCCTTGCTCAAGGGGAACCTGCTTCTCCCTCTCCTATCAGTTCAGTGCTCTCTCTCTCTAATAAATAAACAAAACCTTAAAAAAAAAATTAAAATTGGGCGCCTGGGTGGCTCAGTTGGTTGAGCGACTGCCTTCGGCTCAAGTCATGATCCCGGATTTCCAGGATTGAGTCCCGCATCAGGCACCCAGCTCCTTGGGGAGTCTGCTTCTCCCTCTGACCTTCTCCTCTCTCATGCTCTCTCTCACTCATTCTCTCTCAAATAAATAAATAAATAAATAAAATCTTTTTTAAAAAATTAAAATTAAAAAATAAATAAAAATCTTTTAAAAAATTAAAATAAATTTTAAAAAATAGCATACCTCCATTTACGTATTAACTCTAGCCATTTATATCACTCAAGACCTTCTTCAACTTACAAGTGAAATAAAAACATAGAGCTCATCTTACACGGCAACTCCAGACCCGGATGGACAGTAGCATTTTTGACCATCGGGGGAGAATGGCGACCGTCATCCATGTCTAGCTCTGTACACTGAGCCTCTCCGTGGATCACAGCCAACCCCAGACGCAGTCTCTCAGCGTATGACTGGGCCCTACAAGAAAGCCAACGAGAAACAGGGAAATTCACGGGTGTCACTCCTCATCACTATTACTCATCAAATGAAAACATCATTCAAACGTTTAGGGACACACAATGATTTAGACAAATCCAAAGATGAGGCCCAGACCAGACTATAAACGTCTCAAGAGGCATAGGAGGCACCAGAGTTGAGATGCGGGCCAGCATCTGATTCTAGACCATTTCAGTTCTACCCTTTGCCCAGTATTTTAACACGCGTCTTTAGAAGGTGGAACTTTGTTTAAAAAGGTCTCTTGAAAACCACTGCCTGGAAAACGCTCCATAGCCCTCTGCTTTCCTTTTCCTGAGAACACGAAGGAAGAACTTCCTTTTCTCGCACAGGGACCGCCCTGTATTGTTCGGGGACTGGCGATAAAGCCCTGGCGGGGACAGGACAATAACATGGGGGAAGCTGGAGCCAATGAGCTTTTCCAGGCCACGTGACAACAGACCCTGAGTTCCAAAACAGCTCATTTTGACCAGCGAAGCACCGAGAGGCATTTTTTGAAAGTCCAACTTACTTACCTTTTGGCAGCATCAGGAGACTTAGCTACAATGACTGCATTCCTGTAATTTGGAATCTAGATTTGAAGGGAAAATAAGAAAATACTGAGAAGTTATCACAAAGGAACACCCGGGTGCCGGTAGGACCCTTCTTCCTCTCATAACAATGATCCATTCTAGCAAGCAAATAACACTAGAGTTTCATGGACACGTTCAAAATTTAACACTTAACAATTTACATCATTGCCAAAGTATGGCTACTTCGAGAAGATAAAAAAAATAATTACTTCTTAACACCTTCATTTCAGAAAACAGAAGCAAATTGCTAAAGATACTTGGAAGAAAATCCATTTTTAATGGCGTTAAAAAGTTAAAAAAATTCGCTCCTCGCCTACATGCTGACCCTATCTGGCTGCCTCAGACATTGCGACTCAAGGGGAAGGTCATCTGATGTGCCTTTCAATACTGAAATCTGATACCAGAGAAAAACTACATAGGGTCTCTTTTGAGGACAATGGGGTGTTTGCTGGTGGGTCCTCACTTCTTCCTGGATATACTGAAGCAGGAAAGGTGAGGCTCTAAGGTTGTCCACGGGAAAGCTGAAAAAGCCTTGTATTTCCTTTTGATGAAGATCCATAGTGATAATGTGAGTTAAACCTGAAATTTTAAAACAAAAAATTACAAAGTTCACCCCTACAAGTTAATGGCTACAGTGGACACAAATTAGACGCCCACTCCTGTTCCCTAACCAAAGACTGAAAGCAGGGAATGTATTGTGAATAAGCACGTTAGTTACAGACTTCGTTTGTAACCTTAACAACACTTAACGAACTAAAGAATGTGGTCGAGCCTCGGGTAAAAGAGCTTATAATCTTCCACATGGACTGAAAGCTCAAGCAGAGAAACAAGGGCTCTCCCCTACTGTCATAACTAGCTTGGTCCTGAAAATTAAGAAAAATCAGGCAGAAGCAAAAATATGTATATGGAATTAATAACCACTGAAGAAGTAATGGGTATAAAAAATAGTAAGGCCTTGATTAAAGAATCTAGAAAGACATGTTAAAGGCCTGTGGCTAGAGCAGAAGGAGTAAGAATCCGAAAGCAACGTAATTCATGTATTAGAAGAAAAATCCGTATCAGAGTTTGGAACAATTTCTAAATGTCATAAAAGAATGAGTCAAGAAGTATTCTTATCTAACAACAATAAAGACACACTCTCATAAAACAGTCGTGAACAACAACAAAAAAGGACACACAAAAAACATCGTAAATGGACAAAGGTCACTGCAAACCTTCTAGAGCAAAGAACCAGTACTACCCGTTCCTCCCCAAACACCACACATTATAGTTTTACAGAGAATAGAATCCAATTGTTTCTCAGGACTTGAACGTATATTCAAGTTTTTAAGTAAACCCGCCCGGCAAATAAAATCCCAACACTGCTATCAAGTGTTACCCCATTGGATTCATGCAGGCCAGAAAGTACATGACCGCTACGAAAACACAGAATAAAAGCGATGAGAATGAGCCGCTGTACAGAAAGACGGTCAGAGAGTGGGGGGGAAGGAGGGTTATATAAACCGGATAGGCAGTAAAAGAAAAACCCAGTTTTCATCTTATGTACATAAACAGAATCTAGCTAATAACCAAGGCCAACACGTAACTGTATCCTGACGCTCAAAAGATCCCACATGGACACCAGGATCACAGCTAAAGTGTTCATGAGAAGATGAGGTGGGACAGAAGGATGGAGAAGTCCAGGATTAGAGCAGAGACAATGTCACTGTCGAGTAAGACGAAGAGGAAAGGAAAAATAAGAGTTTATACCTCAGCTCACACATCCCTAACCAGGACTCCCAGAAGGAAACAGGAAGAAAGGAATTAGTGAACAGCACTTAAGGAAAACTGAGGCCCCAAATGAGCTCTCCGAGGGAGGGACTAATCTCATGCAGAAAGAGTCCTGACGACAGGGCGGGAGCCCCGGGGCCCGTGTGCACGCGCACCTGCCTTCGCCAGCATGGACGCCAGCAGCTTGCACACGATGGAACCCCGCTTCCTCATCTTGCTTTGCTTGCTGTAGGGGAAGTACGGGATGACCCCGATAATGTTCCTGGCACAGGCGGTCTTCAGCGCGTACGCCATGATCAGAAGCTCCATCACAGCTGTGTTCACATCTCTGAAACGGTAAAAATTTGTATTTGGGGGTCAGGTCCATTTTGGAACCCCTAAAAAAGACTGAAATGTCAGCCTTTTAACCTGGGGCTGCCGAGTTGGGCGTCACGGGCGTTTCTGTCACCGCACGAGCCAACGATGGCACCTCAGAAACCAGGGGAAAAGCTTATTAGCTCTTCCTTTGAGCTGTGGTTTCCACCGGCGGTTACAGAAATCCGCAGCCCAGCCAGCCACACTCACCTCTGCCTGGATCCTCTGTCAGTGACATGTCACCTGGGCGGCACGGGAAGCAGACGTCGGTGGTGGCCGGCCAGAGTGAGCCAACGCCTGCGGCCCTGCCCCAGGGACCGTCGGCTCAGGCCAGCCCCTTGCTCCCTGTGAACGCCAAGAGAAACCCACTGCCCTGCTGAGCTGCCAGGGCCAGAAAGGACTGATTTTTCTCTTTGTTCTTCACAGGGGAGAGGGGAGGCGGGAGGACGGGGAAGTCCTGGAACTAAGTTTTCAAAAACTCTCCTCATCCCTTTTCCTCAAGATACACAGATGCCCTACAAAGATGACCCAGAGAGACAAAGAAAGAAATATGAATCTGGAAGACAGTCAAAGGAGAGGTTACTTCCAGTTGGTTTTTTTTAAAGATTTTATTTATTTATTTGACAGAGAGAGATCACAAGTAGGCAGAGAGGCAGGCAGGGAGAGAGAGGAGGAAGCAGGCTCAGTGGGTTAAAGCCTCTGCCTTCAGCTCGGGTCAGGATCCCAGGGTCCTGGGATCGAGCCCCACATCGGGCTCTCTGCTCAGCAGGGAGCCTGCTTCTCCCTCTCCCTCTGCCTGCCTCTCCGCCTACTTGTGATCTCTGTCAAATAAATAAATAAAATCTTTAAAAAAAAAATAATGTCCCAAGTTTGGCATCGAAAGGTTAGAGGACACACAATCTTTAGGTAAAATCAAGACAAGACACTTATCAAACACTTTCCAGGTGCTTAGGAATTTTTTTTTAAGATTTTATTTATTTATTTGACAGAGAGACACACGGTGAGAGAGGGAACACAAGCAGCGGGAGTGGGAGAGGGAGCAGCAGGCTTCCCACGGAGCAGGGAGCCCAATACGGGGCTTGATCGCAGGACCCTGGGATCATGACCTGAGCTAAAGGCAGACGCTCAACCGACTGAGCCACGCAGGCGCCCCAAGAATTCTTTATACGTGGGGGCGCCTGGGTGGCTCAGTGGGTTAAGCCTTTGCTTTCGGCTCAGGTCATGATCTCAAGGTCCTGGGATCAAGTCCCGCATTCAGCTCTATGCTAGACAGGGAGCCTGCTTCCTCCTCTCTCTCTCTCTCTGCCTGCCTCTCTGCCTACTTGTGATCTCTCTCTCTCTGTCAAATAAATAAAATCTTAAAAAAAAAAAAAAAGAATTCTTTTTACGTGGTCGATTTTAGTCCATTCATACATTCAACAAATATTTATTGAGCAACGTGAACCAGGCGCTGTGTTAGGTGGTGGAGACAAAATGGCATACAAGGCTGACCACATCTCAAGAAAATGCCAGAGACCCACACTGGACCACCCTTATGGTAATCCTTTGTCCCAAAGAGCACATCTGACTCAATGTTCCCCCTCCCAAAGTCTTTCATACTTGATTCCACAGAGGGGAGAGCGCCCCTTCCCCCATCACATCACCTAAATTGATGCCCTGTGGGTTCTGAATGTTCAGCTAGAAGACTGCACAGTACTTGCGGGGACAGTGTGTAAAGAACTCAGGAGTCCCCATCTAGACTGAACACTGGGCATCACACACACCATAGGAGAAGTCTTCTGCATACAGACTGTGTGACAATGCTAGACATACAATCACAGCTTTCTTAACCTTCCACTGGTGATAAAGTGTGGAGTACGGCACTGGCCATAGTTTCCTCCGTCAGATCTCAATGCAACAATTTATGTAGAGTTGAAGTGAGCGGAGCAGATTCTGGAAGGACGGGAATCTGGGTATCCGTCCAGGTAGCAGGCCGTTAGCTGGCTTTGTGACAGCGTTTACACACAACCAAAGGCCACACCGAGGTTTCCACAGCTCACCGTGAGGTGGGCCCAGACAGTAAGATGTCAACGTAACGAGATGAACGATTTCGGAAGGACCTTGATTTCAGCATAACTCCCCTTCCGTTAATTACTAACTTCTGCCATGAGGTTTCATTTTCTACTTTTTCCTCTTCCTAATGACCTATGCCAAGGGATTCAACATCCTCCAGCTCAAGGCTAAGGAAAACCTCCCACACCCCACCCCTTTGGTCAGGAAGGCGACAAAAGAGCCTTTGTCACACTGGCTTTCCCCATTCACTGCCTGTCACTAGACAAACTGGACACCAGGCGGTTAATCTGCGGGCTGGCGGGGTGAAGAGAAGTTGGCTGACAGCCTCCGCTTTGTTTATCTGGTCCCTAAGACTGTTCCAACTACATCCAGGCGACTTCTCGTAGCCTTTGTATCTAAGTAGGACAATCTTAATTGTTTACCAACTGACTGGTTTTTCTTTCTCCTAAGGTAAGCACATCCTATATTAAATTCGACCCTTACTGTTCTGTCATTTTCGATAGACGACGACAAATGTAAGGAAACAGACATGGTCTGTAGACACCAGCGGAACGGAGCCAAAACCACAGATGGGAGCCACGACGACACGGTGACAGGGTAGGATTTCCCCCACCCCCAACCTCAAGCTTTAATCACCTGCAGCAAATAAGTTGTAAATGTGCTTTTGGTGACCCCTCTTGCGTAACATCAACACCCTAGAGCTTGTAACATAAACAGGGAGATTGTCCTTCAAGAAACGCTTGGGAGGCTTCGTGTCCATTTTACTTCCCTTGCTCAGTATCACACATGTCACTCATGCGACATAATCGCTTCCTTCAGGATGGCTTTGGGCCATTTCCAAATAATTAAATTCCACCCTCAACAACGAAAAATTTACCTTGACCGGAGTGGTCACAAGAAAGCGGCCGCGGGCTCTGAGGGTTCCGGAAGGTGAGCCCCACAGCCCAGCCGCAGCAACAGGAGTGAGAACAAGGCTTCCAGAAGGTGAGCCCCACAGCCCAGCCGCAGCAACAGGAGTGAGAACAAGGCAGCCTCACCCCTCGCCAAGGGCAAAAGCCAGGGTGATAAGCAGCACACCAGAGGGCAGCCTCCAGGGGTGTCCCAGTGCCCTCACTCCTCGAATTTTACCCCCGGGCAAGACCTGCAGGTTTTCCCTCATTTCCAAGGTGCAGAGCACCAAACAAAGCACTAGGCAAGAAGGGGTGACCCGCATCAAACCCAAACTGCTGGAGGCCTAGAGGGCGATCAACACTGCGTGCACCCACCAGTACTTCAAAGGCAGGGACCCTTATTCTGTTTCCTGGAATCTTCCTAAGGATCTCGGAGCTCCACTAACACAGAGGGGCATGCAGGCTTTTGCCAGGGGCACCTCTGTATAGGCTACTGATGGCTGATTCACACCCCCCCCCACAACACCCCCTCCGGGAGCAGGGGGGAGGAGGGGCTGAAAGTTCCAACATGAACCTGCTGGCTGGTTCCCCGGGCAACCAGCCCCCACCTCCCGGTTATCTAGGAGCTTTCCAAAAACCACCTCAGGTGTGGTTCAGAGCGGGGTTGTTAAATAATAGAAGACATCGTATACTGCTCTTATCACTTAGGAAATTCCAAGGGTTTTGGGAGCTCAGCACCAGGAAAGGAAGACCAAATAGAGATCTCTTTCTTTCTTTTTTTTTTTAAATAATTATTTTTATTTTAAGTAGTCTCCACACCCAAAGTGGGGATCGCCCTACAACCTTGAGATCAAGAGCTGCATCTGCTCTACCGAGCCAGCCAGCTTCCCCCAAACAGACATTTCTTACAAGTCGCGTTGTCACTAAGGCTCCCAATAGCTTCCAAGCCCGATGTGCTTTAAGGATGAAAGACGGTGGTGTAAGTGCGCGCACACTGCTGGCGGTCAGCGCCATTCTTACTACTGACTCGGTCTCAGGAATCTAAATTAACCAAGACGTGAAGGTCTGCACTTTTCAAAGACACACATAGCCTAACTACCCCAATTCTCTGGGAGGGGATGACAGGAGATAATCCCATCCTCAGGTAGGCTAGGATTTCCCCTAAGGGAAATGATGGATGCTATCTACTATAGGGACAGCCAGAAATGGGCCACTGGGCAAAAAAATAAAGTGCAATCAAAAGCTAATGATGTACGAGATGCTGGCTAACAAACATCATAAAAAATACATACATACGTCCATATACACACACACAGTGCAAAAACTGTCTTGATGGGTACAAACCAGCATCGCACCTAACAACAAGAAAGCTTTTTAGCAGAGCAGAGCCGGCATGGACTAGGTTCAGTGCGTATGGACTGGTAAGGAAGGTGTTTTTCCCCTCAAGTGGCTTAGGCTTGGAGAGGAAGAGCCATAGGACAACGTGACAAACAGGGCAGGAACGTCAAAAGCCTACAACTGGGGGCACCTGGGTGGCTCAGTGGGTTAAGCCTCTGCCTTCGGCTCAGGTCATGATCTCAGGGTCCTGGGATCGAGCCCCACATCGGGCTCTCTGCTCAGCCGGGAGCCCGCTTCCCCCTCTCTCTCTGCCTGCCTCTGCTTATGATCTCTGTCAAATAAAGAACTAAAATCTTAAAAAAAAAAAAAAAGCCTACAACTGGATTTTGGGAAGCATTCAGTTTAACATGCAAACACATTTACAGTGAAAGAAAACTCAATTGTTGATTATATGATAACACAGTGAATTATATCACTCAGATTTTTAGAGGAAAAGGGAGACATGAAGTAGTGCTAACTCTTACCTGGGTATTGTCTGTATAATGAAAATATCTTGGCCACGAACAGATTCTTTTATTTCCACTCTTGTTTCTGAAAAATACGGAAGTTCTGTAGTTTAAGAAAAGCACTTCACGATACAATAATCAGGCAGCATTTGGAGGGAGTAGAGATGACACAAAACCAACATTCCACCTAGTGCGCCAAAATGAACTCTGAATAGATCACAATGGCAAGTACGTATACAGAAAATGCAACACTAAAGGGAAAATAAGCCAAAAATACAGCAACAGGCAAAAGTAATGCCAACAGGTCCACAGACATCTCAAGGTTCAAAAAAGAAAATCCATCACCTAAATAAAGATGAGAGGCTTGGGGGGAAGTCTACAGCAAATAAAGAGGTCAACGATTAACATCTTTCTTTCAACAGATGCCAAGGCCTCCTCTGTGTCAGGCCCTGTCCTTGAGGTCCCAAAGTGGAGGGCGTGGATCAAGCGGATGAAGACGGATCCGGGAGAGACAACACAATGCCGAAGGCCGGCAGACTTTTCAAGCCAGTGTGCCAGGAAAAGACCAAGGAGATGGGGAGCCTGGCTGGCTCAGTCAAGAGAGCAGGCAGCTCTTGATTTCAGGATCGAGAGTTCAAGCCCAATGTTGGGCGTAGACTACTTTAAAAAGGGGGGGGGGGCACCTGGGTGGCCCAGATGGTTCGAGGTCTGACTCTTGCTGTCAGCTCAGGTGGTGATCTCATGGGTCGGGGGATAGAGCCCTGCGTCGGGCTTCCGGCTTGGGGTCAGGTGGGGGGCGGTTGGGGGAGGGCGCGGTTCTGCTTGAGGATTCTCTCCTTCTGCCCCTCACTCCACTTCTGCACACTCTCACATACTCTCTCTCTACTAAATAAATCTTTTAAAAAAGAAAAAGACCAGAAGGGAGAGTAACAGGGCTGGGAACAATGGCCTCATTGCAAGCTGGAACGTGTACTGTGTGCGGAGCCACAGACTGAAGGCGTAACCGGAAGTCACAGACACAGGTGAGACAGAATGGACGATGGGCAGTGAGAGGGCAGAGCTTGGATCCCAAAGCCCTGTGTGTATGCGAAGGAGACCAGACCCTAGCCTGCAGGATTTCGGCAGCAGAAGTCAAAAACACTTGCGTTTTGGGAACACCTTGGTGGAGGTGAGCAGAACGGCCTAGGGAGACTAAAAATCGAGGCAGGCAGGGCTGTTGGCAAACTCCTGCAACAGCAAGAGAGGGGAGGAGAAGCAGGGGCAGGAAGGGAGAAGCCCAGAGCAGTAATGGAAGGATGGAGAAAAAGGTCCTCATTTTTTTAAAAAGATGTTTTAAAGATTATTTATTTCAGAGAGAGAGAGAGAGAGCGAGAGCACGTGTGCGTGGGGAGAGGAGAGAGAGAATCTCAAGCAGACCCGCAACTGAGCGGGGAGCCTGAGGGAGGGCTCAACCCCAGGACCGAGAGCACGTCCTGAGCCAAAACCAAGAGTGGGAGGCTTAAGTGACGAAGCCACCCAGGCATCCTGAAAAGGGTCTTCATTAAACCATCTTCTCCTCCTCTAGTGCTTATTTTCAGGATTCCCAAATGCCATCACCATAAATTAAGATCATTATTGCTAAACAGACCAGCTCACCTATCTGCATTCACCTTTAGGGGTTTTTTGTTTTTAAAGATTTGAGAGAGAGAAAGAGGGCAGAGAGGGCAGGGGAAGGGGCAGAGAGGGCAGGGGAAGGGGCAGAGAAAGAGAGAGTCTCAAGCAGATCCCGAGCACAGATTCAGAGCCGAATCTCACCGCCCTGAGATCCCAACCGGAGCTGGAACCAAGAGTCGGACATTTGATGGACTGAGCCACCCAGGTGCCCCCACCTTTAGCTTTTCAAATACCAACGTCTCCTGTCTTGGCAGGAGATAAAAGGTGAATTCTAGTCACCAAGTGAAAAGTTACTAAGTATAGCGCCTGGCTGGCTCAGTCAGAGGAGCGTGGGATGCTTGACCTTGGGGTCATGAGTTTGAGCCTCGCATGGGGTGTAGAGGTTACTTAAATAAATAAAACTTATTAAAAAAATGGTACTAAGTATGGAAGCTGGCTGAAAGATATCTGGGGGTTAATATAACAGGCATGGAACTGCCTTTTAACCTCCTGGGTGTAAGTGCTTTCCACTAAACCATCCATTAAATTACCTTTCCTTTTTCAAATACCTTTTTTTAGATCCCTGAACATCATTAAGTCTTAGTAATTTATCATAGACAGTTCTACCCTAGAAAGAAAAAAAGGAAGCACAAGGTCATAAACCGAGGCTTTCAACTGTGCAAAAATAGCTCCGAATTATTTTATATTAACTTGTCTTCGCAGGGCATTATAGTCTGAAGTATGGGGCCCCGTTGGGGACACCGATGATGCAGCATTCCTAGGACAATGGCCATCGAGAGAGGGCTTTCCAGCATTATCGTTTAATGTTACAATTATCCACAGAAATGCAGGTGGCAGCAAAAATGGGTTATCAACCCAGGAGGAGAGTCTACAAGAGACCTGAGAGAAAAATTAGCTGATGGAAGAACTCAAAGATGGTTTTCCAATAAGTCATTACTACCTGGTACCAGATGGCTCTTGATGCCGTTTGATCTAACGAGACAGGTAAATGTAAACGGTATTCATCAAGTGTAGCCCAATACAGAAGAAAAAACACACTGTCTACATCTCTCCTTTCTTCACTGTAAAATGACAGGACATTTGCATTATCCTGGGAAAACGGGACTGAGACTAAGAGAAGAAAGAAAGAAATCAAGACAAACGAAGCAGAGGGTAAGGACAGACACCTGACCTTAAAGAGAAAAAAGTTTGTGTTGCACGTAACATCTGCCTTTTAAATGCACATGTATTGAGTAAACACAGAGAACAAAGGATGCGTAAGATAGCATTTTCGCTCACCTCCATTGGTCTCTTGATAGACCACAGATTTGCCCAATTCAGCACCAAGGCGCCTATTGGGGGGGGGGGGGGAAAGGCAGTTAAAAATGCTCTTCAAAAAAACAACACTCCAGTTCACACGGGTAATATTTAAAAGGCTAAAATAACTAGACCGGCATTCTTTCCCAAAAACACAAAGTTCAGAAAGTTAAACGCAGTAAGGACTGCACACCCGCTCGCCCTCCACGGCTCCAAGTGCCCACCCTACTGTGACACACTGCTCTACCGGGGTCCGCAGCCAAACTGTCCTGTCCAGCTCGTTGTTTTCTGAATTGTAACGGTCTTGCAAAATCTTTCCCAAACCTGTGGTTATCAGCACTAGTTCCAAAACCACAAGCCAGAGATAGAGGCCCCAATTGTCAAAAGCACACGGACTTCTGTGCCATTAACCAAACGCAGTGTGAATCTTGTTTGGATCCCGATTAGAACCAACCAAGTGGGAGAAGCCATTTTTGAGACAGTAAGGGAACTATGAACAAGGACTGGATACTAAATGATATTAAGGAGGGGCGCCCGGGTGGCTCAGTGGGTTAAAGCCTCTGCCTTCAGCTCAGGTCATAATCCCAGGGTCCTGGGATTGAGCCTCGCATCGGGCTCCCTGCTTGAGCTTCCCCCCCACCCTTTGCCTGCTTCTCTGCCTACTTGTGATCTCGTCTGTCAAATAAATAAAGTAAAATCTTAAAAAAATAATGATATTAAGGAATTAACAGCATCAAAGGTTTTTGTTTTGTTTTGAAAGATTTTTTTTTTTTTTTGAGGGAAGCAGGCTCCCTGCTGAGCAGAGACCCCAATGTGGGGCTCGATCCCAGGACCCTGAGATCATGACCCGAGCCGAAGGCAGCGGCTTAACCCACTGAGCCACCCAGGCACCCCTGTTTTGAAAGATTTTATCTTTAAGTGAGCTCTACACCCAATGTGGGGCTTGAACTCATGACCTGGAGGTCAAGAGCTGCATGATCCCCGGACTGAGCCAGCCATGCACCCCTGTGGGTGCATTTTTTAATCACCCAGCATTACCACTTTGATGAGTGAAACACTATAATGTAGGGTGGATCTGCTTAGAAATACTCCAGCCAGCTATGCAGTGGAGCAGTGAGCAAGGACACGGGGACTGAGGATTACAGGGGCTTTCAGGGCTCTGAAGGCACCTCAGTGGCAAGGCCTTCTGGCCCAGTGTCTGCCATTTCCGAGGTTGGGCATTCTTGTAATCCGGCAGGTTGCAGCTCTCTCTCAAGTTTGCTGTGGCTAAACCAAGAAAGGAAACACGTGCAGATTTCCAAAGAAATTACAATTCCGTGACAGGTATTGAGATGAAGGAGGATGGTATCTTTCAGAGTGCAAAGTGTGATGCTGGAACGTAAAGAATTTCTTTCCATGGAAGTTTGTCACTAATCTGTGTCACCCAGCTATGAATGCTACGGTATGCAATATTTCTCTTAATAAACTATTAAGAAATAGTGTGCACAGTATAAATAAGTAAATAAATAAACTTATTCCGGTCAGCCTTGGAATACTATTCAGCCTTCGAAATGGAATGAGGGGTGCCTGGGTGGCTCAGTCAGTTAAGGGTCCTGGGATGGAGTCCCACATCGGGATCCCTGCTCAGCGGGGAGTCTGCTTCTCCTTCTCCCTTTGCCTGCTGGGGCCCCCCGCTGCTTGCACTCATGTTCTCTCTCTCTGACAAATAAATAAAATCTTAAAAAAGAAATGGAATGAACTTCTGATACATGCTGTAATATGAAACCTGAAAAAATTATTCCAAGTAAAAAAGTCAGACACAAAAAGACAAATGTTGCATGATTCCATTTATAAGAGGTACTTAGGGGGCGCCTGGGTGGCTCAGTGGGTTAAAGCCTCTGCCTTCGCCTCAGGTCATGATCTCAGGGTCCTAGGATCGAGCCCCACATCGGGTTCTCTGCTCAGGAGGGAGCCTGCTTCCTCCTCTCTCTGCCTGCCTCTCTGCCTACTTGTGACCTCTGTCTGTCAAATAAATAAATAAAATCTTTGAGGAAAAAAAAAAAAAAAAGCAAAACCACTGACCTTTTAAATGTGCCCTCCTCCCTCAGCAAGGTCACTGTGGTAAAATCTGACCCAAAATAAACAAATATGAGCTTTATATTTGAAGTTAGCATTTTAGTTGGCCTCAAAAGCCAGACATTTGTCAGGGATTAGAAACAAACTAGGTAGTAGATTGCAAAGGGATTAACTCTTCTGATCTCACTTAAAACTCCAACTGAAAAGAACACAGGTATTACTAAAAAAAATGACCAAAGTTTCCCTCTCACATTTCCATCTAGAATCTAAAAACAGGTTCTTACAATTATTTATCAACTCTGAAAAATCCAGAGGAACGATAAACGGTAATGTAAATTATTTAAATACAAAAAATGACTTTTTTTTTTTTTTTTTTTTTTTGGACAGAGAGAGATCCCAAGCAGGCAGAGAGAGAAGGTGAAGCTGAGCAGAGAGCCCGATGTGGGGCTCGATCCCAGGATCCTGAGATCATGACCTGAGCCGAAGGCAGAGGCTTAACCCACTGAGCCACCCAGGCGCCCCCAAAAATGACTTCAAATGTTGAAAAACAAGCTATTCATTTTATATCTTACGCGTGTCACAAGTTTATTCGGAAAGGGTTCCTAAGACCCTTCCTTTACATTAGAGCTCTGGGACTGTCCAACAGAGCCAGCTACAAAAGAAGTATTATTCAGGGGCCCACTGTGAGCCTCTGCTCTGCTACATGCTTTACCTACATTACTTTGTTCATGCTTAGGGTGTTCCTGCCCCGCAGATAGCACGGTCCTTATCTCACCAATGAAATTCACCAAAATCAAGTCTTTTGCCCAGCGCCACAGGGCTAGTAAGGGGTAAGGCCGAAAAGGCATCTCAGAGCTGTCAGACTCCAGAAGCCACTTGAGATCGCAGGCTTCCTTGGGTTAAAAACACAAGAAAAGGCAGACTTGACCTCAAATGATCGAATCTAAAGTCGACTTAGGAAACAGACTTACTTCTACCACTAACTCCGACAAATCTGCCTTGTTCTCACTGCCGTCCCTTCCACCTCTGCTTCCTTGGTGCATCCCACACCTTCCACCTGCAAGGCCTCGCAGCCGCCCCCCCAATGCCGCCGCCCCCCAAGTGGGGCAGTTCCCCTGGCGCCGCCAGGCCTGGTCGTGCGTGTCCCAACTCCCGGACCTGCGGGCCTCGGGCCCACCGACCGAGACCTGGGAGTGGCGACGACCGGTCTCCGAGGTCAGCTTCTACCGTGGGGCAGGGAGCCGCACTCGGAGCCCCCCCGTCCAAGCGTCCCCTCCGGGGGTGATGACAACCTCCCCCTTCCCCGGCCCGGGAAGCGGGAGTGGGGTGAGGGAGGGCGGGCGAGCGTGCAAGGAAGCCGGCGCGGGCAGAAGTCAGAGAGTCGTCGGAACGCGTCCCCGCCGCAGAAGGGCCACCCGCAAGGGTCGGTCCCGCCCAGAGCCCGCAGGACCGCGGCTGGACAGGCCGGGTGCAGGGCGACGCGCAGGAAGGGGCGCCGGGACGCCCCCGGCCGGGGCCCCGCCCCCGCTCCCTTACTCGGTGATGCGCTTGGCCAGCTCGGTGCAGGCGGCCGTGGAGTTGGCCGAGAAGACTCGGTAGCCGGTGCGGGCGGCGTTCATGGCCGGGCGGGCGGCGGGGCGGGCTCGCGGGGCGCGGAGGGTCGAGGACGCGGAGAGCGGGGGCAGCAGCAGCAGCTTCTTGGGCATCGTCCGGTCTGAGGCGCGGTTACGGCCCCGGCGCCCAGGGCTGCTGTGACCGAGGCGGCCGCGAGGCGCGGGGTCCGGCCGGGGAAGGCGCCGAGACCCCAGGCACCGCAGGGGAGAGGCCCGAGACCCTCACGGTCCTCCCACCCGAGGCCGCCAAGGGCTGGGGCGGAACCCACGCTCGCTGCGACCGGCGTATCAGCCACCTCCGAGTCAGCGGCGAGGACACCGCCCCCTCTCGGACTCTGAGAGGCGCCGGCTAGAGCGTCCCCGGAGCCGCCATCTCAGATGAGGGCAGGGCGGTGGGCAGCTCTTCTCAAGCTTGCCCTGCCCGGGGAAACCTCACGAATCGCTCCGCCGCTTGCTTTTGTCGCTCCCACGGGAGCTCTTCTGTTCTCACATTCTTGGGCGGTGCGACCTGATTTGATAGTGGTCCCAGCCGTGGCCAGTTTTTCTGCCAGGATCCAAAATGTCTGCGTCCGAGGAGGCTGACGCTCTAGCTCTGCGCCTCTATGCTCACACAGCCCGAGCGCCTGGCGAGGCTGGAACCCTGAGCTGGGATTGATTGGAAAAGTGGAGGCGGGGTGGTTTTCCGCGGGTTGCTGCGCTGCCCCGGAGGTGGTGCGTGGACCCGAGCCTCATCTTTATTCCCCAGACAGCCTCTAACCTCGTATCTGCACCGGAGGCAAAGTACCTTGAGGGGGTCCAAGGACTCGTGCCAGTTGCTGCCTCGCTCTCCATCATGGAAGCCCTTCCTCTTCCACATGCTCTCGTCCCTCGAAGACCTATTCGGAGTAGCATCTGCTCCTCAGGGTCTTGCTAGATCACCTCAATCACAGTAACCCACCCTCCGCCCCCGGACTGTACCGCGTATGGTGCCATGCATAGCGGCTGGTGTTTACCGTCGTGAACCATCTGTCTTCCCAACTAGGACGTAAACCTCTTGGGGCAAGACTGTGTATATTTTGGGGGTTCCGATTGCCCAGGGCCCAGGCAGACAGGGGCCTAGAGGCACGCAGTCAATACATGTTGAACGAAACCCAAGAAGTGAAAGGAAGGGAGCCTCTGGGTCAGCAGTTACCAGCTGCCCCAGGATCAGGGACAGAGGCTTGTGTCGCGCTTCTCAACACACCCGGTACCATCTGATGCAAATATCTTTTAGGGACTCTGCCTGCTGTGACATTGGGCCTGAGGGAACAATAGATTGTGACTCATCACCTCAGGAAGGCTCACAGTCCTGAAGCTTCAGGATCTGGAAACTGAATCACCCTGGGGCCCATAGCTGCCTGATCCACATTTTGCTGGCTTTCCAGAAGACTGCCCAACCCACCCCCTCCCTCCCCTTGGGACAGATTAAATAAAAATAAAATAAAATGAAATGGAAAAAATTTTAAAAGCCCATGAGCTAAAACAGCCTAAGCCAAATTATTATTATTGTTTAAAGATTTTTTTTTTTTTTTTGCTGGTTAAATTGACTGTTTTTATTAATTTACAATTAGATAGTTTTCAGTTAACACAAGAACATAGAGATAACATCACAATTGCACTGTTATAAAGTTAAAAGGCCTTTGTGTTTCATTACCAGGTAAAAATTCTGGGGCTAGGTGTCTCACAGAGGAGGCCCAACAGCCACTGGCCCTTTTATTTTGGTCTTATTCACAGAAATACCGACTTAGAGAAATTATAAGCACAGTCCTCTTACTAGCTTCCTAGGCGTCTGAACTTTTACTTTCAATACCACATAATATCTGGAACACGTGCTCACTTTTGTGTTTTTTGAGAAATTCTAAGAACTGGCCCAGGTTCATGTGATAGTCGTTCCTTAACCCATAGTCGCCATGGGCCTCAAGGAGCCATCCTTCGAAAGAATGGAAAAGGCGCAGATCCTCTCCATTTCCTTCGGTTTCGACACTTTCAGCATGCTTACAGGAAATGTGTTTCCAGCTGGGGTACCTAATTGTGTGCCAGAATTCCTCACAGTGGTCTTTGAAGCCCTCCACACAGATTATACCCGGCTTTCCTGTCATGCAAAATCCAATCACATCTAACCTTTTCCCAACATCCAAAATCTTTTTTCTTAGGTCCTGCTGATAGATCTGGTGACTGTAGATCCACATTCGGAGGAATGTGTTCTTGACTGGCGTTGCTTGTGTAGATGGTTCAAAGACAAGCTTTCTGTTCAGAAAATAGGAGGCACTATTGTCCTGCAACCACTGGATTGCGGCACATACACAGAGCTCACCTGGATCAAAAGCCCCTATATAGGAAGTGAGACCCTTGTTGAGAAGGAGAGGCTGTTGTCGGTCAAGCTCAGATGACCGTCCAAAGAGCTGCAGCGCTGCATAGGGGTAGCTGTGAGGCATGGTTACTTGCAAATCAATTTTCACCTTGGGCTCCTCAATCTGGAGGGTAATCACAAATTCGATTTTTGGCGGCAGCGCCTCCCTTGTGCCTTCCAAATATCGCTTTATATTCGTCAGGACATTTACATCTTCGAGTTTTACTTCTCCTTGGTTAGGAAACATAGAAAACAGCATTTCCATCTCTAGCAGCTGAAGCTGCAGGCATTCTTTCACTGAAGCAGACATGTTATCTCGAAATCCACTTGCCAGGAAATCTGGAAAGGCCCAGGGCCACTAGGTTTTTAAATTTCAGCCGTGTCCAGAGAAATTTCCCGAAGGTCCTTTTCCGTTCATCAGTTTTGCAGGAACGCTAGGAACACTATGCACCGACAGCCTTCCCGGTCATTCAATGGAAGCGGTCCCAAGCCCTCTCAGACCCGGGATCCCTTATTATTGTTTAAAGATTTTATGTATTTATTTGAGAGAGAGAGAGAGAGAGAGAGAGAGTGCTTGAGTGGGGTTGGGGGTGGCAAGGGGCAGAGGGAGAGAGAGAGAAAATCTTTTTTTTTTTAAGATTTTATTTATTCATTCGACAGAAATCACAAGTAGGCAGAGAGGCAGGCAGAGAGAGAGGAAGGGAAGCAGGCTCCCTGCTGAGCAGAGAGCCCAATGCGGGGCTTGATCCCAGGACCCTGGGATCATGACCTGAGCTGAAGGTAGAGGCTTTAACCCACTGAGCCACCCAGGCGCCCCGAGAGAGAGAAAATCTTCAGCAGGCTCCACACCCAGCACGGAGCCCAATGTGAGGCTCCATCCCACATCCCTGAGATCATGACCTGAGCCAAACTAAGAGTCAGATGCTTAACCGACTAGGGCTCCCAGGTGCCCCCAAATTATTTAACCATAAACCTTGTCACCTTTTTTTTTTTTTTTTTAAGTAATCTCTACACCAAACATGGGGCTCAAACTCACAACCCTGAGACCAAGAGTCACAACCTCTACTGACTGAGCCCACCAGGGGCCCCAAGCCTCCGTCTCTTCTAAAACAAAAGGAAACCACTTCCCTTCACATTTTCCTGTCTGTGTCTCCCAGAAACCCTGTCCCATGTTCATGTCCTCAAGTCCCCTTAAACGGTAGCTCCTCTGTGCATGAACATGACCATGAAGTTCCCAGCCAATAAATCCCACTATTTATCATTTTTTACTCTTTTCTTTCCCTCATTTTCTACATCTATCCAATTATCCATGTGTTAACATTTACTCAACATCTGCTATTTGCCAGGCCCGTTTTAGGTGTTTGGGATACTTTAGGAAATGGAAAAAAAAAAGAAAAAAAGGCAAAAACTCCTACCCTGGAGGGGTACAATCTATCAGATGAGAGTTTTTTTTTAAAAAATGAAAAACATAATAAATGAATAACTTAGGTAATCTGATAGCAGGTGCATTTTTCCCCTCTTGCTGCAGTAACAAACTGCCACAAATAGAGTGGCCTAAAACAACACAAATGTAGGACCTTCCAGTCCTCGAGGTCATAAACCCTAAAATCAAGGCGTTGGCAGGACTGCATTCTTTCTGGAGGTTCGGGAGGAGAATCTGTTTCCTTGCCTTTTCCGCTCTCCAGCGGCCACGTGCATTCGTTGCTTGTGGTCCCTGTCTTGAAAACCAGCATCTTCAAACCTCTCTGTGTCTCTGTTCTGTGCTCCCATGGTCAAGTCCTTCCCCACTCTGACACTCCTACCTCTGATAAGGACCCTTGTGATTTCACTGGACCCAACAGGATATGCCGTATGATCTCCCCTGTCGAGGACCTTCACGTCACATCTGTGAAGTCCCTATCACCATATAAAGTAACCTCCTTACAGGTTCTGGGAGAGGATGTCAGCATCTTTCGGGGGCTCTTATTCTGCCTACTGCAGAAGGCAAAAAGCAACCCTGGGGGTTCCTTTGCAGTGACCTCTTTCTCATCTGGGACCTCCTCCACTTAACCTGTCCTGGGAATCACCCGATGGATGG
This sequence comes from Mellivora capensis, assembly GCA_004024625.1. Classification (NCBI taxonomy): domain Eukaryota; kingdom Metazoa; phylum Chordata; class Mammalia; order Carnivora; family Mustelidae; genus Mellivora; species Mellivora capensis. The sequence goes on along the minus strand of PISX010000021.1, from coordinate 331,502 downwards.
GAGTCTATGCTTCCTTCTGCTGGTTCTGATTCAACAAGTTTGGAAAAGACTAAGTAATGGATTCTGCACATAAACTGGAGCGAGCTTTGCATATATGGATGTGCTAGCGACTTCCCTCAAAACCTATCTGTGGCTGCCTGGCACTTTTAGGATAAAGACACGCCTTCTTGTGATCTTGCCCATTTCCGTGTCTTCAGTTTTATCCTCTTATTCTTCCAGTCAGCATCACTCTGACTGGTCTCGTCTACCTCGGCATTGGCCTTGTCCCCTGCTGCCACAGGGCTTTTGCATGTGCTGTTCTCTCCCCTCCTTACCACCTGCTCTGCTCTTATTCATCCTCAGCCCTAGAGAGCCTTCTCAGACCTTTCTGACCAGATCAAAGTCCCCTGGTATTGGCTCTCCCAGCAATATGTGCATCTCTCTTAGGTCACACTGGCAAATTTATATTTTATAAAGACCACCAGTTGTGACCCCGTATCCTTTCTCCCTTCTTCCTTTTACCAGCCCAGCTGGGGTCCTGGCCCAGCCTTCCTGATACAAGCCCTGTGACCATGTTGGGCCAGTCGAAGGAGAACAGAAGTGATGTGTGCTATGCCCTAGCCCCTCCTCCCCCTAGTCTTCCACTGTCAGGAAATGACAACCCCAGGGACATCCACTGTGCGACCCGAGACAGAAGATGTCGCTGGCTGACCTGGCCAGCCTTAGACCACCCACCTCCACTCTGTTACACACGCAGGTAAGGTCAGGATGGCTGGGAGAGCAGCTCAGCCTGGCCCCGACTGGTCCCCACTGGTTGGGTGGTTGTTTATCTCCCCACTAGATTTAACTCCAAATGGCAGGGATAGCTCTGTTCATCCTTGCGTCCCTATCTGTGGACTGGATCCATCTGAATCCAGCAGGTGTGGCCAGCCCATCTTGGTTGTAGGCGTCTCTGATAAGAAATCACAGAATGGAAGATTGCGAAGTACTCACCCTCCCAAGCCCAGTGCCAAAGTTCCTACAGACGCCCCTTATCCTCACTGATGAGATGGGGAGGAAGGGCCACGAAAGATGAATTTGGGATAACCGTTTGGGAGCCATCTAACTATCCCCAGAAACAGCCGCGCTCCTACCCTGTCCCAGGATGGAGCTGGGATTTGGGCACCTGCTGTCACCAGAAGCACCCTCAGGCGTGGTGGTCAATCTGAGCCTGGGATCAAGAAGAGCAGAGCCGTGTTCTGTTTTAATGTGATGCTTCATGACATCATGACATTTGGGGGCACATGGGTGGCTCAGTTGGTTAAGGATCTGGGTGTTGATTTCACCTTGGGTTGTGATCTCAAGGTCATGAGATCAAGCCCTGCATTGGACTCCGTGCTGAGCAGGGAGCCTGCTGGAGATTCTCCCTCTCCCTCTGCCCCTCCCCGCCACTGCGTGTGTGTTCTCTCTCTCTTTAAAAAAAAAAATTAAAAATTAAAATAAATTTAAACAAAAAAAGGCAATCTCTATGCCCGATACGAGGCTCAAACTCACAACCCCGGGATCAAGAGTTACACGCTCCACCAACTGAACCAGCCAGGCGCACCCCCCACTTTATTTTCTATGTAAATAATTAATGTGGCATCCAGATGTCTCCCAAAATATGTCTGGGAGAAGTTAGCCCTAGTGCCTATCCCAGGGCCTGGCACATAGTAGGTACTCAACATGTATTTGTAGACTCAGTGAGTGATACTTGCTGATAGCTGTTGGTCTCTCATTTTGGCCAGCGGTCTCCTTGCTTCCACCTTCCATCCTTCTCCTCCTCCGGAAATTTGCACCCACCCACCACATCTGCGCCCCAGATCCCCCAGTTAAAGGCCTCCAGGGCTTTCTACTTGCCTACAAGCCCAAACGCATCAGCCCGAACTGGCCTAAGTCTCCCGGCCCATCTGCTTTCCCACCTTGGGCCACATGCTGGGTGTGTGGCTTTCTGAATAGTTTGCCGTTTGTTGAAAATACCGGTTTTGTGATTTCTTGTAGGCGAGCATCTTTGTCCTTGCCCCTGTGATTTCCTCTTTGTTCTGTTTGTAGAAGCGTGTCATTTGATTTTCAAACTTGGGGAAATTTCTAGTGATCTATTGCTGACTTCTGACATAATCCCATTTGGTGAGAGAGTTACGAGTGTTTCCTCTGCTGAGGTGCATGGACTTTCTGGAGCCTGTGATTTGATGTCTTTCAACAGATTTGAAAATTCTTGGCCGAGTTTCTTCAAAGATTGCTTCTGTCTCATTCTCTCTTCTCCTTCCGGGACTCCCTTCCACATTCAATAGACCTTTCCACCCTGTCTCATGCTAGTCTCTGCCCGGTTACTTGGAGTCCTGCCCGGGATAAGCACCATTTAAGAGTCAGTCAGCAACTGGAAAATAATTTGTTCATGGATTTGGGCAATCATGACCTCTCCAAGGTCTTTGACCCCTAAAGTCCCAGGCACTTTGGTGGCCCAGATTCTGACAGCTGTTGTTTTAGTTAAAACTGCTGTTTTCTGCTTGGACATTACCACCCCCACGCCCAGTGTGGGGATGAAGACGCCCTCAGGGAAGAGGCTGGGTAACTGGAAATTTCGGTTACTTTGCTCCCCTGATGGATCATCACAGCTCTCAAGCTTGCTCTCCGGGGCCAAATATTTAACAGTTTTGCATATACAGATTCATCCCAATTTTCTCCAGTGGGGGCGGCAGCTTCTACCAGCTTATCTATCACGGTGGACCCGGAAGTCCTGACTGTCTTGGGCTGTGATGTCTGGGCTGAGAAGGCCTGTTCTCGGGGTCATCGGCTGGAAAGCTCCTTCTTATGCTTACACTCTGCTTCGGCTTTTCCTTTCCTTGGCTGGTCCTGGCTCGTGTCCCCAGCCTCTGTAGGACTGCAGGGACGACCCTCCCACCTCCCAGGGCAGCTGACTTGCACTGGCTTTGGCCAGTGGGGGTTGCTGGCAAGAGGTTGGAGGTAGAAGGAAGGAAGAAGCGGGGTCTGTCTTTCCTTGCTCGCTGCTCCGCCGGGGTCCTTACCATCAGCTGCTCCTTCTCCAAGGCTCCGGGGCCCATTAGACGTGAACTCCATGCTTTTGGCCTTGACCTTGACTCTTGCCCAGGCCTCTGCCCGTCATCCCCTCTGGCTGTCACTCTGTGCCAGGTTGCCTCACGGCCTTCAGGTTGGCTTCTCAGCCTCTTCCTGCGTCTCTGTCACCTGTTGGCTACGTCCAACTCCGTCCGTTTTGAACCTTCAGAATGGTTTCTCTTTTCCCAGTTGGACTCTAACCCTCACCCTCACTCTCCTCATGCTCCCGTGTGGCCCTTGCATTGGAACAGTTTGCCTGCCTGAGTCTTTGTTAAGGCAGAGGGTGAGCTGCAGGGATGGAAGGACCCCAGAAGACAGCGAGGGCTTAAAGAACACTCGCGTTTCTCGTCTCTGGGGTAATGGTGCACGAGGGTCAGGCAGACTCTGCTCCACAAAGTCATCCAGGGACCCCGGTGAGCCGGTGGGCCTGGCAGTCTCATCACCCGGCTTGCCAGGTGCTCTGGGCAGCTCCTCTCCCATCCCTCGGGAGGAGAGGGGGAAAGTCCAGGCCGAGGCAATTTCTTTTAGACAGCTGTTAGGGAAGTTCCATATGTAAATCTTCTTCACAGTCCACTTTTTAAAAAAAATTTATTCATTTATTTGACAGACAGAGACCACAAGTAGCCAGAGAGGCTGGCGAAGGGCAGAGGGGGGGAAAGCAGGCTCCCCGTCGAGCAGAAGGCCCGATGTGGGGCTTGATGCCAGAACCCTGGGATCATGACCTGAGCCAAAGGCAGAGGCTTTAACCCACTGAGCCACCCAGGCGCCCCTTCTTCACATTCCATTAGCAAAACTCAGTCCTGGGATGACCCTAGCTGCAAAAGAGGCAGGAGTCAGTCACTTCTAGCTGGGCAGCGTGTGCTCTGGAAAAGGGGAGACAAGGTCTTGGGTTAACCAGTTAGTCCCTCCATAGTGCCCCCTACTGTTCTTGAGCTCCTGGAGCAGTCGCTGCCATGTGGTCCCATTACTGGGTCCTGCTGGTTTAGTACAACCCCTGGTGCACAGTCAGTGTTTGAAAAAGACTTTGTCGGAAAAAGGAGAGCCAAGCGCTCCTGGGGATCCATCTCCCAGCCCTGCCTGGGCTTTGCAGCAATTCCAGGGTGCCTCGGTGCAGCTGATGGTCCGGCCCTCGGTGGGTGGTTGTGCCTCAGCATCACGACCGACGACCGAGGGGCCGTCTTGGCCTTGGTCTGGTTTATCGTCCCCTCTTTCCCAGGTAGGCGTGTCTTCCTGCCGAGGGGCGGAGATGCTCACATTGCCTTGCGCTATGCATCGTGTGTGTGTGCGGGCTCCCGGGCCGGTGTCGCCCTGGCACATCTCAGGGGCTTCCCTGAGGAGAGGAGGGAAGTGACAGCACGGCCCGCTTCTCAGTGCCCAGACAAAGAACCCAGAACTGAGAGCAGCCACTCCCTTTAGCCGCAGGAAGGTGCGAAGCGACCCGAGTGCCACGACAGCTGACTGAGCAGCGGCCCCTCCATGCGGTGGAATGTTGGGCAGCCCTTGAAAAGTTGTCTTCTTAAGGAACCCCTGAGGATTTGTGGCTTGAATGATGTGGCAAGAAACCGATTCACAGATGACATCGGGGAGGGGGCACCTGGGAGGCTCAGCTGGTTGAGCGCTGAGCTTCCGACTCAGGGTCTCACGGTCGCGAGAGCAAGCTCAGCACTCCGCAGGGAGTCTGCTTGAGATTCTCTCTCTCCTCCCTCTGCCCTTCCCCCCCTCAAATAAAATAAATAAATCTTTGAAAAAGAAGAAAAGAAATGATCTGTGGCCGGGGTGCGCCTGGGGGGCTCAGTCAGTTAAGCATCTGATTCTTAATCTTGGCTCAGGTCTCAATCTTGGGTCATGAGTTCAAGTCCCCCTTTGGGCTCCACATTGGGCATGGAGCCTACTTTAAAAAAAAGAAAGAAAGAGGGATGTCTGGGTGGCTCAGCTGGTTAAGCGGCTGCCTTCGGCTCGGGTCATGGTCCCAGCGTCCTGGGATCGAGTCCCACATCGGGCTCCTTGCTCGGCAGGGAGCCTGCTTCTCCCTCTGCCTCTGTCTGCCACTCTGTCGGCCTGTGCTTGCTCACTCTCTCTCCCTCTCTCTGACAAATAAATAAATTTTTTTAAAAATTAAAAAAAAAAAGAAAGAAAAGAAAAGAAAGATGATCTGTGTGTATTTTTGTGGAGACAAAGTGAGTGCTGACAGATCTCCCCCGTTTTTCAAAGTGGCCCGTGTCGAGAGCTGCCCCCTCCCGGGCCCTCTCACTGCTCACGCCGAGGGGGTCTTCAGACTCCCGCCCCCACAGGCCTGGGTCCAGCAAGTCACAGGGCAGCCCAGAGAGAGCCAGGGAGTGAAAGCCCAGCCCCTCACCACTCCCTGGGGACAACTCTGAGGGCTCCCCCGCTGTCCCGGGCTATAACCTGCTCAGTCACACAGCCCCCCACCCTGTGCCATCTTCCTTCCCTTCCCGACTCACCTCTCGCTGCTCCCTGGTTTCACTCCCCACATAAACTCCACACATTCTTGTCACAGTGCCTGCTGCTGGGGGACCTCAAGCTGATACAGGGTTGTACCTACTAAGCTTCTGCTTGTTTCTCTTCCTTGTGTGAATTCCTGGGGGTCTACAGTGGTTCATCTGATGTGTCCACTTGGCTGGGCCATTGTGCCTAGGTATTTGGTTAAACATCCCTCTAGATAGTCCTGTGAAGGTTTTTTTTTTTTTCTTTAAAGATTTTATTTATTTATTTGAGAGAGAGAGAGAGAGAGAGAGCATGAGAGGGGAGAATGTCAGAGGGAGAAGCAAACTCCCTGTGGAGCTGGGAGCCCAATGTGGGGCTCAATCCCAGGACCATGGGACCATGACCTGAGCCAAAGGTAGACACTTAACCAACTAAGCCACCCAGGCACCTTTTTTTTTTTTTTTAAGATTTTATTTTTAAGTAATCTTTACACCCAGCATGGGTCTCAAACTCAGAATCCTGAGATCAAGAGTCACACATTCCACCAGCTGAGCCAGCCAGGTGCCCCAGATGAAGGTATTTTTGGATCAGATAGACACTTATTTAATTTTTTAAAAAGATTTTATTTATTTGACACAGAGAGAGAGATAGCAAGAGAGGGAACACAAGCAGGGGGAGTGGGAGAGGGAGATGCAGACTTCCTGCTGAGCAGGGAGCCCGATGTGGGGCTCAATCCCAGGACCCCGTCCGGAATCACCACCTGAGCTGAAGGCAGATGCTTAACCGGCTAAGCCACCCAGGCGCCCCTCAGATTGACATTTAAACTGGTGAATTTTTTAGTAGATTACCTTCCGTAATGTGGGTGGGCCACAACTAATCAGCTGAAGGCCTGGAATAGAACAGAGATTACCTCCCAGAACAAGAGGGAATTCTGCCAGCAGACTGTCTTTGGACTCAGACTGCATCTCTTCCCTGAGTCTCCAGTCAGCCACCTTACCCCATCAGATTTTGGATGTCCATCTACATACAATGATATACATAAAATGTTTATATTATATAAAATGTTGGTTCTATTTCTCTGGAAAACTGACTGGTACAGGATCTGAAATTAGGAGAAAGGTGTCTCTTTCCCTCTCCCTCTCTCTCTCTCTCTCTCTTTTTAGAGTGGGGTTGGGCACAGGCAGAGGGAAAGGGACAGAAAATCTTAAGCAGGCTCCATACGCAGCATGGAGCCCAACATGGGGCTCGATTTCAGAACCCCGAGGTCATCACCTGAGCTGAAGTTAAGAGTCCCAATGCTTAATTGACTGAGCCACCTAGGCGCGCCCCTCTGCTCATGTAAAGAAGTTCTTCTGAAGTTTGAAGTGAGGCGTCTTCCCTTGACCAGGTTCAGTCTGTTTCTCGGTAAGAGCCCTCTGATCCTTGAGGCGCCAGAGCCACAGACGTGTTCCTGCAAGAATGAAATCTACTAAAAAATGTCACCACAAGGTGACATTTTCCATATTTAACCTAATTTCAGTCCTCAAGTGTAAGACAACGACCATGCTATTAATGCACTGCGATTCAGCACGAACAGTAGAAACGGGATCTCCTCTGTTCTACAAACAGAGGAAGACGAGGGGGCTGCTGGTCAGGCTCAGGTCGGGCGGGAAGAAGTGTCCAAGAAGGGTCCGAGTAAGACAAAGGGAGGGGTGTTCAGGATTGCTCAGCCGCGTCCCCCGATGGATGAATGATTTGGAAGGCAAGGTCATCTTTGGAACAAAAGATAACAGCTCAGGCAATGATTTGGGAATTTTGCCTCCATGATGCACCACTCCAACTTGAACTTTGGAAAAATATGAAGCCGCTCTCTGTTTTCTTTCTCCGAACAGTCCTCAGCAAGCTGAGACGGAATGATCTTTATTTCTAAAAATAATACCAACTTGGATCTCGGAGCTGATTCTCTCTATAGGACACCAGAAACCATGCTGGGGGCAAGAGCGAAATACTGAGCAGACAGAGCCAAGCACGCAGGGAGTGACCCTTCCCAACTTCAGCAAGGACAGTGGTAGGGAGCAGCTGCGGGGATGGCCGCTGGAAAACCTGAAATGGAATCACAGGGAAGAGTCCTCAGTAGGACCGAACCCACCTCTCACGGGGTTTTCAGTAACTCTTGCTGGAGGCCTTTGGAGGCACTACAAGGTCTCACAAATATCCATACGTCGTTGAAGACTTCGGTTCGGAGAAACCTTCTGGTGCTTTCTAGTGTCTTCTAGAGCTTCTGAGGAAGCTCCTTCCAAACAAGAGATGATTCCTTGCCCATATCACCACGTTTCGAGCAGCACTGGCAAGAGGAGATCAAAGAGAAAGACAGGGAAGGAGGAAAAAACCAGAGGCGGAAGAGCCTGAGAAGGTACGAGATGAAATTAAGGGCACAGGTTATAACAAGTCATGAACCAAATAATTGAGAACGTCACGAGGTGCCTGACTCAAGTGTGCCACATTTCAGGTCCGAGAGGGTCTAGGCTCTTTAACAGCGAAAACCCCCAAACAGTACAAACACCCAGCAATAGCTACGGTCCATTCCCAAACTGGGACATTATGGGAAGTGGAGTCTCTTGTGGCCCCAGGGACTGTCCCAGAGACGACAGGTTGCATAGAATGGGCGTGGTCTGGGGAGCCAGACTCTGTGAGCCAACTCTTATCAGCTCTACGACCTTGAGCAAATAATTATGTCTTCCTTTGCCTCCTGCTAGAAGGGTAGTAATAACTCCTGCTAGAAGGGTTTGTGATGGGTAAGCTTGTTAATACGTCAGGCAGTTAGAACAGGGTCTGGCACATATGGGCTATTAAGTGAAGGGAGGTGGGAAATGTTTATACGTATTTATTCGTCAGGAGGCCATTGGGAAAAGGAACCACATTCGTTACATTATTTTCATTTATTTATTTTTAAAGATTTTATTTATTTTTTTTGAGAGAGTGAGAGCAAGAGAGCACAAGCAGGGGGAGTGGCAGAGGGAGAGGGAGAAGTAGACACCTCCCTGAGCAGGGAGCCCGATGCGGGGCTCGATCCCAGGACCCTGAGATCATGACCTGAGCCAAAGGCAGAGGCTTAACCCACTGGGCCACCCAGGCGCTCCCCACAACCATTGCTTTAGATTTATTTATTTCTTTATTGAGATGTGGGGAGGGGCAGAGGGAGAGAGAGAATCTGAAGCAGACTTCTCTGAGCACAGAGCCTGACTTGGGTTTCGATCTCGTGACCCTGAGATGGAGACCTGAGCCAAAACTGAGTCAGACACTTAACCCAATGAGCTCCCCACAGGTGCCCCAACATTCGTTACTTTAACAAAGAACTGAGTACAGAGAATCGGTGAAATGCATATCACACGACCAAAATGGGAGAAAACAGATCCTGAGGGGGTGAAGGGAGAGAGAGGAAAGCCAGGAAACTGGCCTCAGCCTGGGGACAGTGGATTGGGCGGGGTGGGGGTGGGGGGCGCTGCCTGAAGCCAGAGGAGTGGGACCCTTAGCAGATAGTTTGAAGATATGCCAAGGTCAGGGGCAGTGCCGGGGTGGCTCAGTCAGTGAAGCATCTGCCTCGGGCTCAGGTTGTCATCTCCAGGTCCTGAGATCAAGTCCCTCATGGGGCTCCCTGCTCAGCAGGGAGTCTGCTTCTCCCTCTCCCTCTGCCAACCCCTCCCCTTTGTGTGCGCTTGCGCACTCTCTTCTCTCAAATAAATACAATCTTAAAAAAAAAAAAAGGCCAAGGGTTGCCTGGCTGGCTCAGTCAGTAGAGTCTGTGCCTCTTGATCTCGGGGTTGTGAGTTTGAGCCCCACGTTGGGTGTAGAGATTATTTAAAAGAAAGAAACTCTTTAAAACTAAAATAAAAAATAAAGGTAGGGCTGAATGAAAGTGTGGCCATAGGAGGGAGAAGACAGGACAGATGGGCATAATGGACCTCACCATGGGTTAGGGTGTAGTCTAGCCCCAGCCCTGAGAGCGGGGGCTGAGGTCAGCTGAGGATGCAGAATGTTCTAGGCCAGGGAGAGATGGTGGCAGGGGTCCAGTTCTCAGATCCCAAGGTCCTCCATGTTCTCAGAAGGGATGGGAGCCGAAGATTGGGCTTAGAGAGCAGAGTTGTCCCAGATGAGAAGACGGGAGCCTCTCCCGCCCACAGCACGATATCAGAGCCAGGAGGGCTTTGCAGGAGGAAGGCAGGTGTTTTTGGAGGCTGTGTGGGGGGCTGGTGGGATGAGGACGCTGTGCCTGTAGGGGCAGGAGTCAGGGCTCCCCGGCTGATGAGGGGGCAGCTCTGGGGTCTGGTGCACTTGCAGTCCATCTGGGTTCTGCTGCATCACCTGGGGCATTCCCTGTGTTTCTTTATCCATAAAACAGTGACCATGACAACATCTGCTCAGGGTTATGAGGTGGTGCGTGTATGACAAGCTGGAGGGAGGTGCCCAGTGAGGTCTTTTCTGTCTTCCAAGAATGACCTACCAGACCCCACTACCAAGAATAAAATGCATCCCACTTTTTTTTAAAGATTTTATTTATTTGACAGAGATCACAAGTAGGCAGAGAGGCAGGCAGAGAGAGAGAGGAGGAAGCAGGCTCCCCACACAGCAGAGATCCTGATGTGGAGCTCGATCCCAGGACCCTGGGATCATGACCTGAGCCGAAGGCAAAGGCTTTAACCCACTGAGCCACCCAGGCGCCCCGTATCCCACATTTAAGTTCAGAAGACCACCAGCTGGTGGGCTGACTGGAAGGTGTCACTCAGCACTGATGCTGTAGAGCCTTCGTGTAATCAGGAACGTGGCTGGCTTTTGTCCCCGGGGCCTGAGAGGTCACCTCTAAATCCTTGGAATTTCCCAAGTGACAGGAATGTCTGCTATTCATGGTGGGCTCCCCCAGCCCTCCCCTGCCAGATCACTGATGATAAACCACGTGATTTGAGCTCGATCTGCAGGGAACAGAGGGAGCTGGAGATTGCATTCAGCTGGTGGCTGGTGATTTAAACAAGGAGCCTACACAGTGAAACCCCAATAAAACTCTTAGATCCCAAAGCTTGGAGCCTTGCTGGGTGGCAACGCTCTGCGTATTGTCACATAGTGATGGGCAAGAATGTGTGGCTCAGGGGAGCCCTTTGGGATAGAGTGTCCCATGAGCAGGCCTGTAGGGCCCCCTCTTGTCCACATCACGTCTACAAAGCACTGGCTCTGAACCAGCTCGTTTGACTCCCAGGGGACATTTGGCAATGCCTGCAGACATTTTGGGTTACAAAGCTGGGGAGGAGCTACAAGCATCCAGTGGCCAGATGCCAGGGATATTGCTAAATTATGCCCTGGCCAGGCCCGCAGGACAAAGGATAATCCAGCCGCCCAAATGTCAATAGCGCTCAGTCTCTCTAGAGACTGAGCTAAATCAGCAGTGAGTGAAAATCCAGAGCCTGGGACAACCACATCACGGCCGCTGGCCAGTCAGCACAGGGAGCACATCCGGTTTCCTTCTCTCTTCTCGGCCTCAACCTCCTAGAAGCAAGCACAGAAGAGGGGGGCACAGAGAGAGCAGAGATGTATGTGTCCCTGCTTCTTCCCACTGGGGCCTCAGGCCTGGCCTGGGGAGGGGAAGGATGGGGAGAAAACTTTGACTTTTTAAAACAACAGGTGTTGGGGTGCCTGGGTGGCTCAGTGGGTTAAAGCCTCTGCTTTCGGCTCAGGTCATGATCCCAGGGTCCTGGGATCGAGCCCCACATCGGGCTCTCCGCTCCGCGGAGAGCCTGCTTCTTCCTCTCTCTCCCTGCCTGCCTCTCTTGCCTACTTGTGATCTCTGTCAAATAAATAAAATCTTTTTTAAAAAAAATAAAAAAAAAAACACAGGTGTTAAGCACCAGAGGGAGTCTGCCGTTAGCATCCAAAGATGGCTGGAAGGCAGGCTGAGGTGCCTTAACAGGGATTTTGACAGAACACAGCTGGTGGCAGCTATTAGGAAAAAAAACAAACAACTTTTGCTCATGTACAGGTCAAGAAGACGAGTTTCCTTAGTGAAAGTGGCTCCTTAGTGAAAGTTAGCACACACTGCCTGGCACTGATTCTCAGCTTCATAAAGACGAACCACTTGTGTTAAGAGGAAAGTGGAAAGTCGGCAGCCCCCAGCAGAGAGCGGGTGAAGAATAAGTGGTTGTCTCGCAGAGACCGCTGGTTTCAGTTCAAGCACGAAGGTCAAGGAAGCCGGGGCCTTGATTAACAAGGCACCCGAGTTCCTGAAAACATACTGGAAAGAGTCTGTTCTTTTTTTTTTTTTTTTTTTTTAAGATTTTTTTTTTTAAGTAATCTCTACACCCAATCTGGGGCTTGAATTTATAAACCCCGAGATCAAGAGTCCCATGCTCCACTGACTGAGCTGGCCGGGGGGTGGGGGGGGTGGCTGGAAGGAGTCCACTTTTAAGCCACAAACCAGTTTCCTTAAGGGCAAAGCAGTTCTCTAAAGTCGCACCAACTCTGGGGCGCCTGGGGGGCTCAGTCGGTTGAGCACCTGCTTTGGGCTCAGGTCATGATTCCCAGGGTCCTGGGATCAAGCCCCACGTTGGGGAAATCCCTGCTCAGCGGGGAGTCTGCTTCTTCCTCTGCCTCTGCCCACCCCTACTTGTGCTCCCTCCGTCTCTCAAATAAACAAATAAAATCTTAAAATAAAGCTGCACCACTTTTTACTTCCTGAGGTAACCAAGACTCTCCAAGATGGCCGCCCTCAATTCCTTCTCTATCTGGAAGCTGATGCGGCTCCTCATGCCGTGGGGTGGGGGCCCTGATCCCCTCCCCTGGAATCTGAGCAGGACTCAGTGACTTGCTTGAGCCCTAGCATGTGGCACAGGTGAGGTTCTGGGACTTCCAAGGCTGCGGCACAGGAAACCCCACAGCTTCTGCCTGGGTCTCTCGGAGTGATTGTTCCTCAGACACTCCCCCTTGTAACCCAGCGGCCGTGTCACACGGAGAGGCCGCAGGGAGCTGCTCTGGCCCACAGCTCCAGAGGGACTCCTCCCTGAGCGCTAGCCACAGCTGTCAGCACACAGGAGGGCCTTCTCAGACAGCCCACTGCCACTATAGCCACAGGAGAGTCCCCAAGTGCGAATCACCCACCTGAGCCTCATCAACCCACGGGGAACCCAGTAAGTCAGGGCTTCAAGCCACCACGATTTGGGGCGAAATATTACTCAGACACAGATAAGTGGAACACCACCTTAGGGAATCAGTGCTTTCAGACACATATGCTCCTTTCTTGGATGAAAAATGAATCGTCTTTCCAGTGATTGCCCGGGAAGGTTCGCACAAGTGGGCTCTCAGGGCTGGTGGAAAGACAGAAGACAGACACCAACACCCGCTTACCAGCTCATAAGCCGGGTCACCTTTGATGGGACAGCATTTCAGCACCTCCCTCCCCTTCCCCGCCTGGCAGTGTCTTCCTCCTCTCCCTCCATCGATTTCAAACTGCTGTTCCCAAACAGCCATCACAGAAACATGGTCAGGTTGTTCGCGATCCGGCTGGTGTCAGAAAGCGAGTGCGGGGACGCCTGGGTGGCTCAGTTGGTTGAGCGGCTGCCTTCGGCTCAGGTCATGATCCCAGCGTCCTGGGATCGAGTCCCACATTGGGCTCCTTGCTCGGCAGGGAGCCTGCTTCTCCCTCTGCCTCTGCCTACCACTCCGTCTGCCTGTGCTCGCTCGCTCGCACTCTCTCTCTCTCTGACAAATAAATAAATAAAATCTTTAAAAAAAAAAAAGAAAGCGAGTGCGGCCAGGTGCAGGGAGCCGGGAAATTCAAGGCCGGCATCGGAGGCTTAGCCACAGGGTGAAGTCTTCAAGCCCTCCTAATGGAAAGGCAACTTTATGTCTCTCGGACACGCAAGGGAGAATGGAGTCCCCTGGTAATTAAATACCAATTAGATATTAAGAAAAGGCGTTTGTAAAATTGTATCACCATTCGACAGGGAAATAATCTTAATTGAGCTTTTTAATTCACGAGCGCTCCTGCTTGGACACCACCTGGTGAGGGCGACTGGAATAGCTCTAGAGACCCCTGTCCTTTTTCTTTTTTTTTTTTAAGATTTTTTAATTTATATATTTGACAGAGAGACAGTGAGAGAAGGAACACAAGCAGGGGGAGTGGGGGAGGGAGAAGCAGGCTTTCCGCTGAGCAGGGAGGCTGGGCTCCATCCCAGGACCTTGGGATCATGACCTGAGGCAAAGGCAGAGGCTTAACGGTGGAGCCACCCAGGCACCGCCCCCTCCCCTCTCCCCCTCCCTCCACCGCCCCCCCCCACCCCGCCCCGTCCCGTCCCTTGGGCAGCCAGCTTTGTCAGCATCCCACATTCCCACGCCAATGTCTGGGAGGATGTGGGGAGAGACTGTGATCGTACGCATCATTTCTGCACCCCGCCTGATTCATCCCCAAACACGAAGTAGTCACTGGGACCGGGACAGTTGATGATGCCCTTCAAGAATTCTTGTGGCATTTACAGATTCTGTGAGTTCTTAGAGCTTGCCCACCTGCTTGGAAAACAGGCTACAAATCTCCCTTTCATGCTAAGTCAGCGGTTCCCAGATTTCTCTGCACATTAGGAGATCCCCCGGGGAGGGGGTTCCAATGTGTGCCTCACTGGAGAGCCTGAGTGCTGGTGACCCAGGGAATTAGCTCCGGCCATCAGCAGACCTGATGGCTATTGTCTCTTGCCTCCTCTCTGCTTTCCATTAGGAAGATCCCAAGGCCAAACCCAGTTAGAAACCTCTGAGCACTTCCGTCTGTGCCAGCTGGTAGAGCCTTCACGGAGTAATAAAAATTCTGGATTTAAGATTCTTCCATTTCTAGGGGCGCCTGGCTAGCTCAGTCAGTCATGCAACCCTTGACCTTGGGGTCGTGAATTCAAGCCCCGCGTTGGGTATGGAGCCTACTTAAAATATTTTCCCCGTGTCCAACGTATTTTTACTTTGGTTAAATTTTAAGTATTTTTTTTCCAAATATAAAAATATATCGTAGACGTGGTTATCCCTGGGGGGTTGGGGAGCAGGGCTGGCAGGGGGCACGAGGAGTTTCTAGGATTTGTTTTTACCATTATGGGTGCATTGGCTCATAAATTCAGTGTTTATGATCTTTGTGCTTTTCTGAAGGTTATTTATACTTCAGTAAGGGACCCAGCACACGCACTGCAGACCTGTTGGGAGAAACAGAGAAGTAAAAAGGATGTAGGAGTGTGGGATCGCCAGAATTCGGCACTGAGGGCCTTTTTGCTGATGACGCTTTTTTTTTTTTTAAGATTTTATTTATTTGACAGACAGAGATCACAAGTAGGGAGAGAAGCAGGCAGAGAGAGGAAGAAGCAGGTTCCCCGCCGAGCAAGGAGCCCAATGTGGGACTCGATCCCAGGACCCTGGGATCATGACCTGAGCCGAAGGCAGAGGCTTTAACCCACTGCGCCACCCAGGCGCCCCGTGACACTGCTTTTTACATGAGGCAAAAGTCCCTCCCACTAATACCACCGCGATGCTGACTGTACCCTTCATCCTCGTAAGAAGTGGGAAGCTGCCCCTGGGAGTTACGTGAGGCTTAAGCACCGGGCTTCAGTAACTCCATGCCCAGGGGGACTGGTTGGAGAAGACAGCGGGGTTGCCATACTTTCTCCCCAGCCAAGACTCTCTCTCCCTGATCTGATCAGGCTCACCTGAGCTCTCTTTTTGCTCAAGCCTCCCAGCAAGAATCCTGCTAGGTCGGTTTCGACAGAAAATGACCCGCCCTCCATGTCTGATCATCTTCCATGTCTGCTGGGGTCCCTCGTCCTCCTCCACCCGCCGGGGTGGTGTCTGATCACTCTGGCTTCCCCGCCAGCCTCTTGGCTACGAATCCCCACTTTTCCTTGTACTTGGAGTTGACTGTTGATCTCATGGTCATGAATTCAAGCCCTACATTCAGTATGAACCCCACTTAAATGAAGGTTCAGATTTGCCCATTCTAGACATTTCAAATAAATGGAATCACATGATAGATGGCCTATGCACCTGGCTTTTTTCATGTCATATATTTTTTTTAAGATTTATGTATTTATTATTTGAGAGAGAGAGCATGTGTGTGAGGAGTTGGGGGGAGGAACAGAGGGGGTGGCAGAGGGACAAGCAGACTCCACGCTGAGTATAGACCCCCATGCGGGGCTCGATCTCAGGACCCTGGGATCATGACATTATGATCTGATCTGAAACCAAGAGCCCGATATTTCACCACCTGAGCCACCCAGGTGCCCTAAGGAACCTCATTTTAAAAGATACTTTTCTCTTGGGGCACCTGGGTGGCTCAGTGGGTTAAAGCCTCTGCTTTCGGCTCAGGTCATGATCCCAGGGTCGTGGGATCGAGCCCCACATCGGGCTCTCTGCTCTGCAGGGAGCCTGCTTCCTCCTCTCTCCCCCTGCCTGCCTCTCTGCCTACTTGTAATCTCTGTCAAATAAATAAATAAAATCTTTGGGGAAAAAAAAAAAAGATACTTTTCTCAAGGGCCAGTGGGTAATCCTAGCTTTATCTTCCATCTCTGTTAAGTCCATTTTTTTCATGGTTGACCAGCTGGTCTTTTTGAGCACCTGCAACACGTGGGTCTTGGTCTAGAATTAAAATGAGCCCCTCCCCCCACCACTGCCCTTCACTCACGGTCTCCAGCATTTCAGAAAGGCCCGAGACTGCAGGGACATGGCCCTCAGTGTCCTGGGGTTTGCTGTGGATCCCCGCTCCCACTCAGTCTTGCCCGAGCCTGTATGGCTCCCACAAAGCTGAAGGCTGCACATGGGAGGAAGAGATCTACCCCCAGGACACAGCGCGCCTCTCCCCTTGTGAATTTCACTCGTGCCTGCCAAGAGCGGGAGGCGGCGGACGACCCACCCCGGCTAACCACACTCTGCAGCTGTCGAGTGTTCTCCATCCTTAAGTGCTCAGAGTTCTCACTCTGAGAGCCGAGTAGTCCCAGATCCGTGTCCATGGCACCTGGAACTCGGCCTAAAATGATAGGATCTTTGTGCTTCTTTGCAAATGCCAAGTTCCGATGCTCTGGGTTTTCCCAGGCCATCCGAGTTAGGAAGACTGATGCACCATTTTGACTCCGCGTCGGGCCCATCTGTCCCTCGCTCCCGGGATCCGCCGGCCTGCTGTGCCTGGCCAGGAGGAGGTGGAGTGTCGAGCCATGCCCTTCCGGGCTCTCAGCATCAGCGCAGCTGTCACCTGGCACCCAGGTGCAGCTCCTCCTCCGGGCCATCCTGCTGCATCCGCCAGGGGCCTGCAGTCGGGAGACGTCAGCCCGCAAGCCTTTCTTGAGGACTTCCGTGCAGAGACCGGTGATGACTGCAGTTCGAGGAAGGAGACAGGAAGACAAAAGAAAAGAGGTGTTCTGCAGCCTCTTACAAGCTCCCCACAGCTCAGAGGCACTGGCCAGGCCCGTCCCGTTTTTTGGTTGGCTTCCAATAAACAATGTCACTTAACTAATTAGTCTGTGAGCTTTGACAGATGATCACCTGGTTCCCCATTCCATTTCGAAAGTGAGTTCTGGCGAAGGCTGCTCGGATTATCTGAGGATGCCTTGAAGGAGAAATGACAGCTTAACTCATTTTCAAGATGCTGGTCCTGTGGCGTGGCCAGGACCTCAGGGCGGTGAGCAGAGACAACCAGGAACTCTGCTTTGGTTATGGGCTCTCCTGTCGGATGCGCGATTCACTCCTCTTGATGCCCGGAGACTTAGGGGCACACGTGCGCAATTAGGTTACACTGTCCCTGTCCCCTCGCCCCCAGCTCCCCTCCTCCGCCCCAGCTGTCCATTGCTTAGATAACCAGGGTTGCGTTTGGTAAGAAATCGAAGGGTTTGACCTTCAACAGGCAAGCCTCCAGGAAAGGGGAATTTCTATTTTTAGGATGTGGATAATGAGCAGCAGGGGTGAGCAAGGCCCCCTCCAGCACCCACGTCTTTGTGCAGCTGGACGAAGTAGGGCATCCGTGCCCTTCTTTTGCCCCCTAAGCGACTCCCCCATCCCCCCAATCCCCACAAAGGGCATCCATCTAGGGAGGAGAAAGCCTGAGCGTCTTCAGGGTTTGGATGAACGAGGACAGGGACGCATCCCCCCGGTGGCCACCAGGGGTCAGTGGGGCGCCTCCGGTGGCGGATCCCAGAGGCCACGTGTGCTTTCTCTAGGGTCTGGGTAAGAAAGCACTTCACCTTCCCCTGGCAGACGCGGTCCTCTCCCAGGTAGGAGGAACAGCCCCGGACCCCCAGCGCAAACGAGATGTCCAGCTTGGGAGTGTGTCCAGCCCACTGCCTGTTTGCTTTGGGAACAACCCAAGGACACATCTCACTGGTTGAGAGATGTGAAAGTGGAAAACATTGCACAACAAAAAGCCCCTGGAAAACTGTGGACACACCCATCCCCTTGGCCTGGAAGCTGCCTGCTCCCCCATGCCAAAGTGCCAGGGCCCTCATCCTGACTCCCATAAGTTTTCCTTTGGGCGACTTGCCTAAGGTGGTTCGACATGGTTCCTCTTCCCTCGGATGCCCCCGGTCTCTAAACCAGGACAAATGAGCAAGGGGGCATAGCCGGGTGGGGTGGAGGGCTGGCTGCAGCCTCAGAAAGGGACACTCTCTCCCCTTGCAAGTATCCAGGATGTGGGGTTGGGCACTGGACATCAGGCCAGAGGCTGCTTTAGGCCCAGACTGGAGCTGATGTC
Source organism: Mellivora capensis (assembly GCA_004024625.1). Lineage (NCBI taxonomy): Eukaryota > Metazoa > Chordata > Mammalia > Carnivora > Mustelidae > Mellivora > Mellivora capensis. The sequence goes on along the minus strand of PISX010000021.1, from coordinate 313,267 downwards.
AGCGACAGCCTGTGGAATGTTCCTAGCCACGATTATCTGTGCAGATGGCTGGTCTGGGGCAGCTTTACCAGAGGACAGACTGCCAGATCACATGATGCGAGCTGAGAGGGCCACACACTTCCTTTGGCCCTGGGGCAAACCCTTCCTGCAAAGCCTAGTGGGGAATTCTGCCAGGCCCAAAGAGGATGGGTTGGTCCGCTTCCCAATCCTTCCTCAGGTGAAAAGTTGGGGTTTTGGAATCCTGGATTACTATGTTTAGCCAAGATGCCAATTTCTCTCTCTTGGGTAACTTTCAAAATTGGAAACCAGTTTTTATTTTATTTTTTTGTAGGAACCTCTACCCACAAAGCCGACAGAATCACATGTTGATGCCAGCAAAAATATTTTCACCTCCACATGACAGGTGCTAATTTGGGGGAAAGCAAGCTCCTGGTTTTCGTTCACTTGGTAGGGCTCGGGAGGTGGGGAAGGTCAGAAAGTTCTGTGGCCCAGGTGCTTGGGTGGATGGAGGCCCTGCTCAGCGGGGAGACTGCTTCTCCCTCTCCCTCTGCCCTGCCCCCACTTGTATGCTCTCTGTCTCAAATAAATAAAATCTTAAATAAAATAAAATAAAATTAAAAAGTTCTGTAGCCAAGAAAGGACACAGTTCCCAGTCTTTATCTCCCCATCCGTGGCTGGCAGAGTAACAGCCCCTCAAATGTCCAGGTCATAATCCCTTGCACCAGTGAATAGGTGACCTTATATGGCAAAGGGGAGTTTGAGGAGGTTAGGAAGCCCTACATTAAAGCTCTAGAAGGATGAGATTATCCTGGATTATCTGGGTGGGGCCAGTGCAATCAAGGGTTCCTAAGAGGAAGAGAGAGGTAAGAAAATCAGTCAGAGAGACAACAGCAGAAGTAAAGGTCAGACAGATCTGAAGTCCCTGAAGTCCCGTGCTGCTGGCTTTGGAACAAAGGAAGGGTCCTGAGCCAAACAACGAAGGTGGTCTCCAGAGGCTGAGCAGGTGGGGCAATGCAGCCTCACTGGTCCTTCGGAAACTTGTGACCTCTGGAGCGGCAAGATAATAACTCTGGGCATCAATGGGAACCTAACACCCTAATACACAACTCAGTTTTGTTCTTTCAAGGGCTGGGGAACAAACCCATCTTTTCAGAGAGCCAAAGACACCATAAGTCAAGGGGCGAGGCGAGATCTGAAAGTCGAGGGAGCGATGTGCAAGCCTGGGCGTGCAAGGAAGTGTGGCAGCCGGTGCAGACATAAACAGCTCCCCCCAACAGACTGTACCCTGACCACGCAGGGAGGAGGGTAGGTGCGCCTTCTAGACACCCCTTTCCTCCAACAACCGCATGAGCATGTCCCCTTTTCAGGACACCTCGTATCAGCACATTTTTTTAATTGAAAATGTGAAACATTAAAAAAAAATGTAATACATTAATTCACACTAGAGTCCTAATGACTCCTTGGTTTTCCCTTCTAGAGCAATTTGCATTTGCAAAGCACCACTCCCACCAAAGATCATGCAGACCCTAAGGGACACATTCAGCCAGATCTTCCACAGGGAGCAGGCCACGAGCTGAAGGAGGCAGAGATGGGGTGGTGCAGGGTCTAGCCAAGGAACAGCAAAGTTTGCCGGCCAACCATCAGGGCAGGGACAGAGGCCTGGGCCAGATCCTCCCCCACAGCCCCAGACCCTGCCACCATACTGGTCCTAGACTTGGGCCTCCAGGTCCGTGAGACCGTAGGTTTCTGGGAAGCCACTGAGTTTGTGGCACTTTGTTACAATGACGCCAAGAAACTAACAGAATGGCCTTCAGCAGCTGGGCGGGCATCGGAAGCGAGTGGACTGCTGGTGGCCCTCGGGCTGCCCCCTGGAGGGGGCTCCGGAGGCTAAGCTAGAATCAGTAGCTAGTATGGGCCGGCCTGCAGGTGAGAGAGGAAGACAGAGCCCGGATAAGCCGAAGCAAGGAAACCCAGGAGGACGAGGAGGCCATGCAGAAGGTAGAGCGAAGCGGACCGCACCACACGCCCAGAATCGATGAGCCACAGCAGAAACAGAAACTCCGAACACTCCCTGCAAGCAGCCAAGAATCCTGCGTGACCAGTCTGCCCTCCTGGATCGCCACCTGCGGCACACCCCGCCCCCTCGCCACCCCTCCCCCTCCAAGATGCCTGGCAGGGTCACCAGCATCTAGGAAACTCTGAGAATGGAAAGCCTCACCCGGGGCTGTCCCAGAACACGAATCTGCAGAGCAGTTGGCAGGCCAGCTACCTCCCTTCCCTGCTCTTACAGCCTCCCTGGGGAGAAAAGAGACAAGGTCAAGAGAGGCCTGGAGGCTCTGGAATTCAGCTTGGGAGCTGAAACCTCCGGGGGCGGGGGTGGGGGGGTGGGAACTGCTTCGGGACTGGTGGGATGGCAGGAATCCTATCCTAATGAAAGCCAGTCACTTGCCATCTGGCGGCCTTGGCTCCAAGTTTCCAGAGAGGTGGTGCCAGGCCCAGTCAATTATTGCTCTTTCGCTCTGAAGAAGAAAAGAGGCTCTTAGGTGTGTCTCCCTGGGGAGGGGGCTGTCCATGGGGAGGAAGGGGGGTGGCTGGGAGAGACGAAAAGGTGGGCTTTTCGACCTGTGAGACAGGTGTTACCTTCAGGCTGAGCTACCCAGTGGCAAATAGGTCCGCTCAGGCCTGAGGCCAGACCAGCGGTTGACTGGACCTGCTGGCCATGGGGGCTGGTACTTAATCAGCACTTGGAGGAGGAAGCCTGGAGAGGGCTTCAGGAGAGGGCTCTTTCTCTGGGAGATCCTGCACAGCCGGACCATTGAGGCAGCTCTGTGGCAAGCCACCTACCGGGTCAAGGGCTACGCAAACATCAGTGAGAAGCTGGGGTGGGCTCAGTCTCCCAGAGGGGGGACAGGCCTCCCGGGTCTGCCGGGAACTGGTTGGCAGATTGGGCAAGACCCTTCACCTCGCCAGGGTTTCGGTTCCGCCAACTGTCAAAGGGTCACAAACATCCTGTTCTTGCCCAGTTCCCTCTCTTGGCCTCTCATACTGATGGGTGACTTGCTGCAGACAGATACGGTTCTTTAGAGAGAGAGGCTGGAGGTCAGTGCGTGCCTGGAGAGACAGAGCCTGGGAACCAGGAGGCGAATGACAAGAATGAGGGGGGGCAGAGCAGTGACCGTGGAGGTGAGGGGGGCAGGGGAAGAGGCGGCAAGGAGCACAGAGGAACCATTGTGCGCACTGGAACCGGGGCCAGAGGGCTTTGCCCTTCACCTCCCTCCCACTGGGGCCCCAGAGGCTGGATAAAGAACCCAGCAGGCTGCCCCCCTCCCCTCGCCCCCAGGCTTTCTGGTCAATCCCGCTCCCGCCGGGCCCTGAGCCTCCAGCGGCTCCAGGCTGGGGCGCTGGGAGAAAGAGAGGGACCCTGGAGCAGGCGAGATTTCTCACCACGCACTCCTGCACGGCCAGGTTTTCCCTTCCCTGTGCCTCAGTTTCCCACCAGACTCCAAGGTTTAAAGCGGCGGCTCTTCGGGCCTGAAGTGCTCTCTCGAGAGGGGGACAGGGGAGGCTGCCCTGGCCTTTTCCGCAGCCACCTCCCTCCAAGGCTGAGCTCGCGGGGAGCACCGCCCCGCGTCCCGCGTTTTCCAGGCGCCCAATCCAGACTTCGACCGCAGCCTTCACTGGAGGGGAAGAGGGCAGGGGAGGAGGAGGAGGGGAGGGTGGGCTGGATCTGGCCCTCCCGCTCCCGCACGGAGCCGCCTCCTCCCGCAGCCGCTCGCGTCCCCGAATCGCGTGACCACGGCACTGCGGCTGCCGCGCTGCCCTCCCCTCCCCGTGCCGGATTCCTGGGGAGTGGGGGCTGGGGGCCCGGAGGTTCAAGACCGCGGCCGCGGCGCCCCGAGAGGGTGATGACGCCCCAGCTCCTTCCCACCTCGTCCTTAGTTTTGCGGAGTTTCTCGAGCCTGGAGCGCGTCGCTGAGTCACCTTTCCGGAACGCGCTCGGGACGCTCAGGACCCAGCCTGGGCCGCCCGGGGGCCGCGCCAGACGGAAGCGCGCACCACTGTGACGCGCGCCGAGCCCCGGGGCCCCGCGCCCGCGCGTTCCAGCCCGCGCCGCCCCCCTGGCGGGGGACCTCGGACTCCGCCCCCTAGGTGCTGGGTAACCGCGCCGCACTGCCTGCGTCCCCCGGAGGAGACCCCACGGAGGAGTCCCGGGCGCCGCGGGACCCGCCTCTGGTCGATTTTCAGGGGCGTTAGGAAGGGCGAGGTGTGTGGGCGCTGGTGGCGGCAGGTGTGGGCGCGCGAGCACGCGGCGGCCTGGGCCCGGCCCGCCCCCGCCCCTGCAGGCGGTCAGGCCTTTTCTCACTTGGGCCCCACCTGGTCAGGTCACCCAGTCGGCTTGGGCTACTCCCTCCTCCGGGTCTCCGCGAGCAACCCCCCAGGGACTTAACTCGAGTTGGTCGCGGACGCGTTCAGGTCAGACCCTTGCCCATGACACGTATCTCACGCACACACACTGACACACTCACACTGACACACGTGTCCCCGTTTGCCTGCGTCGGGGTGAAGACTCCCGGGGGCGCCTGCCTCCTCCCGCTGAGCCCGTGGAAGCGGCGGGGGCCGCTCCGCGGCGGTGTGGCTCTCCAATCCCGACAGGGACCCTCCACACCTTGTCTTCACCGCCAGGCTCCCCTCTGGCGGGTGAGGGGCGTGGGCCTGGGTCGCCCGCTGCGGGACAGCTCCTCTCGCCCAGGTGAGCCTCGGTGGTTTCCTCTGGGGAACAGATCCAACTTTTAAGGTTCTTGACAAGGCCCCCTCCTCCGGACCGCAGTCCCCCGGCAGGTCACCTGCCTTCCCGGGGTAGGGTGGGGAGGGGGCGCCTGGCTGCCTCGGGCTCGGTGGCTGCGCGGCCGAGCTGCGGCTCCAGGAAGCCCAAAATAACCCTTCGGGGGAGAACGGGCGCGGCAGGAGAGACGCCGCGGCGCAGAGGAGGGGTACCCAGGCGGGCCCGGGCCTCCGGTTCCGGCGGACTGGGGCTGGGGCGCGCCAAGGGGGAAGGCCCCGAGGCGGGAGGTCGCGGCGTCCGGGGGCAGCCTGGGGTCCGCCCCGAGCGTGCCGCTCCGACCCTGGGCGCCAAGGCGAGTTCGCCCTCGCGCGCCCGGCACGCTGAGCTCGCGGCCGGACCCGGGGCCCCGCGCCTCGCCGACTCCCGCCCCGCGGCGGCGCCGCCTCCTCCTCGCGGGTCGCCCAGTCCGAGCGGCGGGCGCGCGTGGCCGCGTCCCGGGACCCCGCCGAGCGTCTGCGCGTGGCCGAGCCGCGGGCGCTGAGCGTGCGGGAGGCGGCGCGGTGATGCCGGGGGCGGGCGGGCCCAGGCCGCGCCAGGCGCCGGTTCCACCCTCGCGAGCGCGGGGAGCGCGGGGTGTGGCCAGGCCGCGGCCGAGGCACAGCGCCCTCCCCGCACCGCGGCGCCTGGCGGCGAAGTTGAGCTGAAAGTTTGAGGCCAGAGGCGGAGAGGCCGCGCAGCCAGCGTCAGTCCGGCGCCCTGGCTGTCGCTCAGACGTGGGGCCGAGCGCGGGGCGAGCCGAGTTCCGCCCTAGGCCGCTGTAGGAACGGAGGTGCCGCCTTCCCGGCAAACCGGACCGACTGGGTAGGGCCGCCCGCCCTGCCTTCTCGCCGCTCGTGGCTCCTGGGCGCCCACTCGGCGCTCCTCTGAGGGAGGCGGCGACCGGCGGCGGGGCTCGGGCTCAGACCCCGCGCGACGTCGGCGCCGCTCCCACGAGCGAAGCGCGCGTCCCGGCGGCGCTGCCGGGCTTTGGGACCCCCGCCGCTCTGGAGCTCGGGGCGGTGGCCCCAGCCGCCCGGCCGGCTCCGGGCGGCGATCGCTCGCGCCGAACTTTGTGCCCCGCGATGTCCGCTCCAGTTCTGGCATTTTTACGCCACTGGACCCCTCCTCCCCCTGGCAGTCCCGGGCCGGGTGAGGAGCTGGTGCGACCGAGGGAGCCACGGGGCTCTGACTCATCGTCGGGCCGGAACCCGACGCCCCTGAGAGGAGAGCCCCCAGGAAGAGACCTCTCGGCCCTGCGGGTGGGGGCTCAGTTCTAGGACGGGAGCGCCCTTGGTGGCACCGGACCTCGGCTGCCGGGACCCCTCGGAGGACTAGGCGATGCCGGAGCGCGCGGCTCCCGGAGCGTGGTCCGAGGATCTCGCTGGGCGCTCCCCGGCTCAGGGGGCTGCTCCGGACTCCGCCAGCGCTGTCTCCTCTCCCTCAGATCCCGCAGCCGCAGGGGATGACGCGGGTGCCGCCACGGTCCCGGGCGGGGAGGGCGAGCCCCTCAGCCGGCACCGCGACGCCCGCCTGGGCAGCACCGATAAGGAGCTGAAGGCAGGAGCCGCCGCTGCGGGCAGCTCCCCGACAGCGCCAGGGCCGCCCTGGCAGCGGGAGCCGCGGGTCGAGGTTATGAATCCAGGTTTGTGGGGTCCCGGTGGGGAAGGTCTGTGTGTGTGTGGGGGGAGGTCCCCTTCCTCCCTTGCCAGGAAGAATGGCCGGAGTCCGCTGGGCAAAAGAGGGGCTGGGACAGTAGAAACACTTTTCCCTAGGAGGCCAGAAGCGGGCCCGGCCCCAGCCAGGCACTGGGGCGTCAAGGGCACGGTGCTCCCTCCCGCAGCTCCCCCGCTGGAGGCCGCTGCCTCCTGCCCCGCTCCGCTGGCTCGCTTACCGGGGGACTTCAGGCCCCACGTTTCCACCCCGGTACCCCTGTTGTGGTCCGCGGCCCCCTAGCGGCCGTTTGGGGACACGTGGCCTTTTGGGGCTTGTTTTTCCAGCGTGCGGCGCCTGGAGCCTGCCCCGGCCCTGCCGCGTGCTGGTCCTGTTAAACCCGCACGGGGGCAAGGGCAAGGCGCTGCAGCTCTTCCGCAGCCACGTGCAGCCCCTGCTGGCTCAGGCCGATGTCTCCTTCACGCTGATGCTCACTGGTGAGTGCCTCCCCGAGGGGTTGCGAGGAGCATCCCCTGCCAGGGCCCCTCAGATGCCCCGTGGCCACCCTGTCTCTCCACAGAGCATCAGAACCACGCCCGGGAGCTGGTGCGGGTTGAGGAGCTGAGGCGCTGGGATGCGCTGGTGGTCATGTCTGGGGACGGGCTGATGCATGAGGTGAGGCCCCCAGGTTGGGGCTGGGTGGGTGGTGGGGGGCTGCGCTTCTCAGGCTGGCCCCCTGCCCCTCACACCCCCTCCCCTTGTTCCAACAGGTGGTGAACGGGCTCATGGAGCGGCCGGACTGGGAGACCGCCATCCACAAGCCCCTGTGTAGCCTCCCTGCTGGCTCCGGCAATGCCCTGGCGGCTTCTCTGAACCATTATGCCGGGTGAGAGCCCAGGGTCAGAGTGGGCCTCGGTTTCCCCTCAGTGCCACTCTCCTGCCAGGTTTTCTTTTCTAAATCACCCAGGTACTGGCGTAACTTCTAGTCCCTTCACCGTCGGTTCTGGGGTCCTCTCTGGGTGACTCCAGCTGGCTGCCTCCACCTGCTCCATCTAGGAACCCAGTGTTCTCTGCACACCTCAAGTCCCCAGGCAGAGGAAGGGGAGGGCAGGTGAGGCCTCCTGCCCGGCTCCCTCTGACCTCTCCCCCCTGCAGCTACGAACAGGTGACAGATGAGGACCTCTTGACCAACTGCACGCTCTTGCTGTGCCGCCGGCTGCTGGCGCCCATGAACCTGCTGTCGCTGCAGACCGCCTCGGGGCTTCGGCTCTTCTCTGTGCTGAGCCTGGCGTGGGGCTTCATCGCCGACGTGGATCTGGAGAGCGAGAAGTTTCGGCGTCTAGGGGAGATGCGCTTCACCCTGGGCACCTTCCTGCGCCTGGTGGCCCTGCGTGTCTACAAGGGCACGCTAGCCTACCTCCCCGCGGAACGGGTGGTCTCCCAGGGGCCCGCCCCTGCTGCTGGGGAGCGGCAGAACCAGCAGGGTCCCACGGATGCCCACCTCGTACCCCTGCAGGAGCCAGTGCCCCCACACTGGACTGTGGTCCCGGAGCAGGACTTCGTGCTGGTGCTGGTGCTGCTGCACTCCCACCTGAGCAGCGAGATGTTCGCGGCCCCCATGGGCCGATGTCCGGCCGGCACCATGCACCTGTTCTACGTGCGGGCGGGCGTGTCTCGGGCCATGCTGCTGCGCCTCTTCCTGGCCATGGAGAAGGGGAGGCACATGGACTACGACTGTCCCTACTTGGTGTACGTGCCTGTGGTTGCCTTCCGCCTGGAGCCCAAGGACGGGAAGGGTGTGTTTGCCGTGGATGGCGAGTTGATGGTCAGCGAGGCGGTACAGGGCCAGGTGCACCCAGACTACATCTGGATGGTCAGTGGCTGCGTGGAGCCCCCACCCAGCCAGAAGCCACAGCAGGGAGCCCCTCAAAGAGAGCACTTATGACTGTGGGCCTCGCCGTGCCTTAGCCTCCTGGTCAACTCAGAGCTCGGAGCGCTGCCCCTTCTCCCAGGCCTGGAGGGCCTGCCCACAGCTCGTGTGGTGGGAAGGAAGACCCCTGAAGACGGTGGGAAGGTAGAGGCTGTGCTTTGGAAGGACAGGCTCTGCCTACCAAGGGCCAGAATGAGGCTCTGGGCTAGGAGCCTGGCTGGCTGGCCCTCCCTGCCTGTGGAGGCCACTCCCATTTTGTTTCTGAGAGTCCAACCCCATGAATCAGATCCAAATAAAGTGACATTCCCAGCATACTGGTCTTATCCTAGGGGTTGGGGAAGGAGTGGGGTCTCGCTCCTGCCAGGGCTCTACAACTTCCCATTAGCAATGCTCAGTGGTGGGCAGTGGATCTGCCAATGCGTGGCACTAACTCCTGGTGTCATTTCTGGTGGTGGGCACGGGACCAGGGCTGCCAACGTTTGTTGTCGTTGTCGTCTGTTTTAGCAGGGGTTGGGGTCCTGCCCCAATGATTAAACCACCTGTGGCCTGGGAGAAGCTGGGGAGCTCAGCCAAGGGCCTACCCCATGTGGAAGACAAACTCAAGAGCCAGCATGTCTTACCTGGGGCCGCACAGCCAGCTGGCCTCAGTGAAGGGGAAAAAGGTCTGATTTCAGGGGCATTAGGGAAATGAGCAACAAAACCACAATGGAGGCAGTTGTTCCTTCCTGAAAGGAGTCTGTTGTCCCTCCAGTGAGGGCTCTAGGGCTCCCCCAGCCTTTTCTACCTGATCCTGCCAGGTCCTTGGCAGGGGGGGGTTGGGGGAGGTGGAAGTTAAAAGGAGAAAGCAGGGAGGGGCCGATACCAGGTCCCCAAACTGGAAACCATTTTGGCTTAAAGGCCAGGCCAGGTGCTTCGATGCAGGCTCCCCCAGCGCCCGGAAGGCCCTGGGGACCACAGCCGCTGCTGGCAGATAATGCTGGAAACCAGCACTGGAAAGATGGAACACAAGCCGTCCCCACAGACAAGAGCGCTGACCCAGTGAACGAGATCCCGGTCTCCCAGGCCCCTGGGACACCCATGACTGCCAAGGCGGAAGGCGTACCCGCAGACCAGGCAAGGTGGAAGGTGCTGGTGGCGTGAACCTTCTTGGCCACGGGTCTTGCCACCCCCTGGGGAGGGATGTATGGGGTGCCCCAGAGGGGAAGAAAGGCGACGGAGCCCAGATGAATGGCAGAGGCAGGTTTAATGGTGCCACCTAGTCTTTTTTGTACATTGTAATGAGCCAAACAAACAAAAAAAAAAAATGCAAGTAAAAAAAAAAGTTTAATCACACAGCACTTTATACAGACATCTTAAGCAGTAGGCATTCACATCTCCACATGAACAACGCACTGGGAAGCACAGCCCCACCAGTCACTCTGGATGTTTCTCAAACAAGATACCAACTCGGGGCTCCAAATGCCGCGGCCCATGGCGCGGCTCCGTCCTCGCGCGCCGGACGGTCCGGGCACAGCACGGGCGCGGAGCCAGCTTAAGGCGGACAAGACGCATCATGCTTTGGCTTCTTTTTTTTTTTTTTTTTTTTTGTCTTTTTTTCTAATAAGAGTTAATATCTTTGCTTTTGAGATTTTCTTTCAACCTTAAATATTACATACATACACGAAAAATTACAGAGCTGCGATGTGCTCAACAGCAACCTCTTAACCTGGAGCTTCACATTATCAAAAGCTTAGAAAACCTGTAAACCTCTGGGCCTGTCTGCGGGGGAGGACACCCCTGCCGGCCGCCCCCTCACCTCGGATCCAGCCTGCAGTTTGTAAGCGACCAGAGGCCCCGTGGGGCTGGCTCCTTCCTTCTGTGTTCAGTGAGCTATGGGCCGCCTCCCGGGGTTAGCACTGGACAGTGGGGGTGGGCCAGAGTGTGCGGGAGAGGCCCCGCACCGGCCCCGGCCTCGTCTGCGCTGCTGCTCCGCCTCCTGGGGCCCTGGGGTGCGGCGGAGGCTGAAATGCCAGAGCAAGGCACCTACCGCTGTTTTTCCAGCAGCTCCCCGGTCTTCATTCCGTGTCACATGTGAGGGGCGCCGCCTTTCCTGGGTATCCCCCTGAACCCAGCCTGGTCCCAACCTCTCTTAGAGAGCAAGTTCAACAGGCCTGAGAGTTATCCTGGGGTCTAAATGGTCCAGAGCAGAGTCAGGAGTAACAGCAGCTACAGCTCCCCAGCTGGGGGGACAAGGGAGGGCCGGTGGCGGTGGCAGCAGGGGGGCCTGGAACAGGGAAGCTACGGGGGCACGGGAGAGGTTGACGGGGATGGGGGGGAGACTTCTGGCACAACCCACACTTCATGCAAGGCACGGCCACTCGTCCTGCTGCTGGGCTGCCCAACACGTGGACCCCCACGGAGCCCTCGTGTCAGGCCCTAGGAAGACCCCACCTCCGACCCGAGAAGGGGACGGCAAGGGAGCTAGTGCCGGGACCCTCTGCCTGGGTGGCAAGTGGAAAATCAGCAACAGGTTCCAGATCCTCTTTGCCACTGGGGGCCAGCCTGTTGAAAGATTGCTTCAGGAAAGAAACGGCGGCATCTCAAGAAACTTCTTGCACTTCAGCGTCAAACTCGCCTTGGGGAGAGGGCAACGAGGAGCTTCTGCACTGGGGACAAAGGAAAAAACGGGAAGACGGGCGATTCCAGGGGAGGGAGTGAGCGGGCAGCAGCTGACCTCTCCCCATGAGACGTTCCTTGCTCGAGGCGGGTGGCTACTTGTCCTCTGTGCTCTCAGGCATGCCCGCCTCCAGCAGAGCGGCCCGGAACTGTGTCAGGACACCCCGGATGCTCTTGATGAAACCCTTGGAAAGCGGGAAGAGCGGGAAGCCGATGTCAGGATAGCCGCTCTTCTCGGGCAAGAAGCTCCGGTAGCTCTTTCTCCGCTTCTTTGGTTTGACGCTGGGTGGCACCGGGGCATCAGGCGCTGCCTCCGAAGTCTGGTCTGTGCGGTCCCTGCTAGCGGAGGCCAGGCCCTGGGCGCCGCCCTCCGAGTCTGAGCCCTGGGAGGCCTCTCCGGGGGCCAGCCCTCCGTCCTCAGGTTCTTCTCGGCCGTAGTCGGAGAGCTCGGCCACGGCCGGCGGCTCCGGGGAGCTGCTGTCCTTGGGGATTCCGTTGGGCAGCGCCTGGGCCCTCTCTAGCAGGGCGTGGGTCTCCAGCCAGGACTCGATGCGGTTCACCAGCCGCCAGCCACCAGCGCGGAAGTGCTGCCGGATCTCCTGCTCGAACACCTCCGGGGGCCGCCGCACCAGCTGCGTCATGGACTGCACCACGCGGATGAGTGCCATTTCGTTGTAGCAACGACTGTTCTCGTACCCCTCCTGCAGGCCCCGGTCGCTGTCGAAGCCCGCTTCATTGTAGTACGGTTCATTCACCAGGATCAGACCTGTGGGGTGGGGGGTGGGGAGCCCATTAGAGCTGGCCTGAGGATCCCCCGAGGGCGGCCAGAGCTACAGGCGGGAGGTGGGGGACATAAAGGCCAGAGTCACTGTGCCCTCCAGCAGTTTCCCCACCGCCGCCCCCATCCTGCCCACTGTACCTTGGATGGAGATGAGCACCTGGAGAAGGCTGGACTTGCTCGTCCACCTCTCTGTGCCCTGAAACACACACACAGCACCATCACCTCTGCCCCAGACACCCACCCCCGACCAGCTGTCCTTCCACCCCGGCTGGTTGGTGCTGGACTCACCTTTCCGATCCAGGTGCCCAGGAGGCTGACACACACCTTCCCGTTGTCATACAGGTTGGGGTTCAGGCGGCCACTGCACTGGGAGAGGTAGCAGAAGTGGGGGGGCACGGCTGGGTAGATGTTGGGGAGCTGGATGTCGAACAAGTAGAGGCCATCCTCGTAGGGGGTGCGAGTGGGGCCCTTGATTAGGGCCGAGAAGAGATCCTATAGGGAGAGAAGGCTGAGGTTGGTGGGCGCTTCTGCACATGGTGCCTGCTTGGATCGGGGGGGGGGCAGGGGTGTGTGCGTGGGGGGGAGAACAGCACCCAGGGACTCCAGACACCACCAGCTACGGAGAAGCTAAATGGAAACATCCCTGTGTGGGCCTACAGCATCTTTCCACTCCGAGGTATTAATGGAATTATCCCAACTTGTTTTTACTTCACCAGGTGTTTTTCATTGTAAGTCATTACTTTAAATCTGACTCCTTAAAACACCTGCCCTGAGCCCTGCCCCCACCCAGGCCAGCAACAATTACAACTAGTTAGAAGATGAAAGAACATTCCAGGGTGGCAAGGCTACATTTGCTTTTAGGGAACCAGAGGGACAAGGGGATCTGGAACTCCCCTGTGGCAATGCTGGCAGACCACCAAAGAAACTCAAAGCATTAAGTCATCGGGGAGACTCCCCACAGATGTTTGATATCTGTGTCAGGTGTGGGGGGTGGTACCAACTGCGAGTAGCGAGGCACGTGACACTGAAGGACGTACAGACAGCGAAGGCGGAGGACCGACTGGAAGGACGGAATCCTCTCATGCCTGTGTTTATTGGTGTCACCCTGCGGGCCTCAAGACAATGCACTACTTCCCTGTCCCTCCGAGTGAGACTTAGAAAAAATGCCATTCCTTTCTCTCAGCAGAGTTGACACAGGCTGGAATTTTCAAAAGTTTTACTAAAACTTAAGAAAAAGCGAAAGTTGGGACGCCTGGGTGGCTCAGTTGGTTAAGCGGCTGCCTTCGGCTCAGGTCATGATCCCAACGTCCTGGGATCGAGTCCCACATCGGGCTCCTTGCTCCGCAGGGAGCCTGCTTCTCCCTGGCCACTCTGTCTGCCTGTGCTCCTCTCTCTCTCTCTGACAAATAAATAAAAATAAAATCTTAAAAAAAAAAAAAAAAAGCAAAAGTGTCATTAAGAACCCTGAGCAGCCAGGGTGGGGGGTGTGGGGGGATGGGGTGCCTGGGTGCCCAGCATTCAGGAGGGCCCGTGATGAGCACTGGGTTACATACAACTGATGATTCACTGACCTCCACCTCTGAAACTCAGCACAGCCTATGTTAACTGAACTTATTCATTCATTCATTTCCTTATTTTAAAGATTTTATTTATTTGACAGAGATCACAAGCAGGCAGAGAAGCAGACAGAAAGGAGGAAGCAGGCTCCCCGTCGAGCAGAGAGCCCGATGTGGGGCTCGATCCCAGGACCCCGGGATCATGACCTGAGCCAAAGGCAGAGGCTTTACCCCACTGAGCCACCCAGGCGCCGTTAACTGAATTTAAATAAAATTAAAAGGGGCGCCTGGGTGGCTCAGTCATTAAGCGTCTGCCTTCGGCTCAGGTCATGATCACAGGGTCCTGGGGTAGAGCCCCACGTTGGGCTCCGTGCTCGGCGAGAAACCTGCTTCTTCTCCCACTCACCCTGCTTGTGTTCCCTCTCTCACTGTTAAATAAAATATTAAAAAACAAACAAACAAACAAAAACCCGGAACCTAAAATGAAGGGAAAAAAGAAAAAAGAAACCTGAGCAGTCCCACCCTGGGGCCTCCACCCTGCAGGCAGGGCCAAGCAGCGCCTCTCTTCCATTCTGTGGCCCCTCTGACCACGGCTGGGCTGCAGCTGGGGCCAGGGTCAGACTCAAGTTCAGTGTCTCGCACAACGCGCAGCGCCCAGCAGGGGCCCGGTGGGTGTTGACTGAATGAGGTGACAGACCGGGCTTGCCTGTGCCTGGAACAGGGAAGGGCTCCCACCACCTCGGGAGGCACAACACAACCCTGGGCCGGGGCCGCAGAGAGAGGAGCGGAGAAGGCAGTGGGACATGGCCACGTGGGGGAGTACTAGCCTCTAGCCAGAAGAGAAGGAACCAGGTCACGAGGCACCCACATCAATAGTCTCAAAAACGAGCCCACTGAGCAAGAAAAGCAAACTGCAGACGATGCGTACGGTGCCGGACCGTTCACGTGAGACAAGTCACAAAACGATGTTTCTGGTGACACAGGACAACGTGAACATATAAAAGAAGGTCTTTCGCAGGGAGACCCACAAAACTCCTGAAGTCATGACGCCTAGGGGCTGGGGGAGGACTGATCAAAGGCAACGTTAGCTTTTTCCGTGATGTCCTAATATTTCAAAAGAACAGTACTCAGGTAATAACTGTGTACTTTAAAACTAACTTTTAAAAGAAGAGAGAAAAGAACACACCATGTGGTCTAGACACGGGCCTGGGAGTCCTCCCTCCTGCCCCCGCCCCGACTGAGCCGGGCTCCAGCCCTGTGAGGGGTGTGGGCAGCCTCTTGGGCTGCTCAGCGCCGGGGCTCCAGGTGCCCAGAGCCGGCCGCCTTCTCAGCACCAAGCACCCATGCACACAGGCCCGCACCTGCCTGCACCGAGCCCGCTCCAGGCTACTTGCCATTCTATCCTCAAAGGTCTTGACCATGATGCCGTCAGGCAGCGAGGTAGCCAGCAGGGCCATCTCCTTCCGTACCGTGCTGAAGAACTTCTTGGCTTCTGGAGGCTGGAACTCAATTTTCTTAAAAGAGTGATTTGCTAGAAGGGGAACAAAGAGGGGTCAGTCCCTAACGGCAAGCCCTGAGCGCTCTAGCCGGCTGCCGCCCTTGGGACGCGTGGGCCCGGGGGGAGCCAGCTGCCGGGTGTGCTCCCCAGACGGGCGAGTGTAAGCCCACAGGCTTCGCACCCACTAGCCTGGCATCTGCACCAGTGACCACACCAGGGAAATGGTCTCCTCCCCTCAGGCGGCAGCTGGGAGCAGGGAGGGGACTGGCACAGACAAGGTGAACTCACAGGGCGCGAACTCCAGCACTGAGAAGACCTCGCCCTTAGCGCTGGTGAAGGTGACGCCCGGCTTGCCGCCGCACTGCTGACAGAGCACCGGGGTCTCGCTGGGCCACTCGGCCTTCACAGGTGACTGCCCTTCGGATCTGTCCTCCTTGCGCTCTGTGTCCGGCACTGCCTCCATCTTCTCCTCCTCTGCAATGGCCACATTGTCCAGTGTCTTCTTGAGATTTTCCTGCAGTTTCTTGATGTCATCTAGAAACTTCTTCTCCCGAGTGGGCTTCTCAGGCTCCACTGTGGGGGAGGTGGGGGAGCCCGTCAGAAGCTGCTCCACGGTCATGTTCTTGAGGCTCTCCAGGATCTTGATGGCCTCTTTCAACTCCCGGAAGCTCTTTGGGGGCCCGTCCTTGCCAGCCTTCTCCATCAGCCCCGCCACGGGGGCAGCCATGGCCACAGCCCCCTGAATGGCAGCTGTGGCAGCCTCTTCACTGATCACCACCCCCTTGTCCTCCTCGGGGGCTGCCGGCTGCTCAGCGGGTGGGATGGGGGGCTCCTCGATCTTGGGGTGCTCATCCTCCACCAGCCCGTTGTCAGTCTCCCAGCTGTCGCTGTCGTCTTCCCACTCATCCGAGGACGCCCCGCTGCTGCTGCCTTCCACTGAGTCATAGTCTGACTCCTCAATTTCAGACTCAATGTTGTACAAGTGCTGGGGGCAGAGGGGTACAGGCAGCTCAGAGAGGCTCTGCCGGGCTCTGGGGCAGACCCCGACCCTCAGAGCTGGTGGTGCCGGGGTGCACTGAGGCCTCAGTGGGCCCCCTCCAGCCTTTCCCCACTTCCTGCTCTGGACTCTGCTGTTGGGTCTCTCCATGTGTGTCCCTGGGTCTCTGGGAGGGGCCTCTGCCTGCCCCACACCCGCCTGCAGGGCTTGAAGCCCCAGCCCGCAGCCAAGGGCTGTCCTGGGCTCCTCTGCCCCTGTGTATACTGGCCACCATTAGCCGTCGGTGGCAAATCCAACCCCGCCCCCAGAGGATTCAGGGCAACCCCCTCTGTGGCTACCAACATGCACTAGGAGTGGGAGGTTCAGCAGAGCTGGACTGTGTCACATCTTGTTCCCGTGTTCCTGGAACAGCCGCCCAGACCAAGGGGTGAGCCACTCCCTCCGCACCCCAAAAAGGGGCCAGGAGAGGGGGGCTGGGAAGGGAGGATCAGCTCATGGGGGCAAAAAACAGTACAGAGAATAGCTGGACTGGGACTGGGACGCCACCTCTGTTCCTTTCTCTTCCTGATCTGGGGAAGTTTTCCTAGAAATGTTGGTGGGAAAGGCTCTGTCCTAGAGCAAGCAAGCTGCACTTCTTAGTAGGGGGAGAGGGGGACGCAGCAAACCCAGAGGGCTTGTGACAATATGCACACACCCAGCAACCTGGGGAGCCTTCCAGGTGGGGCAAGACTCGGGCCAGCTGTGGGCAGCCCCCCTGCTCTCCTGCCTCCCGCCCCCACCCCACCATGCGGCATATGATGCCCCCTTCTTCTCAGGCTCTCCCTGAGACCCACACACCCAAAAGAAGAGACCCTCACCGGGAAGATCTGTGAGCCTGTCCTCCTGTTCCTTGAGAAGGGACAGGGGACAGGCCAGGGCTCCCAATCCAGCTGCCACAGCTGTGAGTCAACTGGTGTGGGTCCGGGCCGGGGCTCACCTGGGGCAGGATGATAGTCTTTGAGTTGTCAGCCCACACCACTTCCACCTTGCTGCTGACGTCCACACGGGCCACTTGGCCAACCGATGGCTGCGGGGCAAATGGGACAGGGTCGAGGAAGGAACTCTCTGAGGGGGCGGGGAAGGCCAAAGCACCTCCAAAAGGGAGGTCTGGCAACGGGTGACAAGGGTGAGGCGATGAGAAGGGAAGGGACGTGGGTGCCAGCCAGAGGCCACATGTGGTGAGCAGCTCAAGCGTGGGACCCTCTGGTTCCAACATGGGCAGTCACGGGCACAGACCCATTAACGCCCTTCCTACTTGTAGCATCTGCTCTCACCAGACTTCCTGATACTCTCGGGATGGGGTTCCTGCCATGGGACTTTTGTTTCTACTCTTCCTCTGCTTGGCCCCAGGCAATGTTCCTACCCCCTCACCAAGGCCCATGGTGAGGCCATGGACGCCCCCTCCTCCAGCCGCTCCCGCGCCCCTAGAGCACTCAGGACCAGAAGCTGGAGCCACCAGGGCTCAGGGAGCAGCTACAAGAAGTCTGACCCTGACCCTGACTGGCAGGAGAAACCCTGGGGAGGCCGTCAGGCAGTGCCCCTTCTGGGGAAGACACTGGAGGCAGACTGGGAGCCCCAGAGGACTTCCAGATCTGGTCTCCTGGGGCCACCTGGTGGCACCTCCAGGGACTGCAGATGCTGGACGGGATGTAGAGAGACCCCCGCCCCCCCAGACTCCCCACCCTGAGTTGGCGGGAAGCCCTACCTCATCCTCCTTGTGAGGAGCTCCGTCCTCGGTATTGCCAATGCGGATGACGATGTCGGTGGTACGGAACCGGAAGTCAGGGTGGTCGGCAATGTCGTAGACGCTCACGTCCTCCTCTTCTCCGATCAGCTGGAGGACAGATGGGTTGTCACGAGCGCAGGGGCCGCACGCCCAGCACACCCCGAAGAAGCAGGGGGGCCTGCACACACTCACCTCCACGTCATCCCCACTTGGCCGCAGCCTGAACCACTTCACCATGCAGGTACGGCCCACGTGGTCCCCCGACTGCACCACACCGTAGACGGCGGGATCCGGACAGCTCTGGACTGGGGAACCAGAGCAGAGAACGTCTCGGGAGCTGCGGTGGTGCCACCCACCACCGCTGACATCCCAACCACAGCAGGGCAGAGCCCCGATGTTCCCTGGCTAGGCTGGGGGAGGTCGGAAAAGGCTGTCCCAGTCCTTGAAAAAGTGAATCACCTTCCAAGAGGGAGTCTCCTCCCTGCCCCCTGAGACCTCCGGCCCATCCTTCCCAAGCCCGGCCCAGGCCCTTGGCCAGGCGGCCTTCTAGAGCCGGCACTACCTCGTTTATCCACCACGAAGTCTCCGGGGCAGAACTCGTTGTTGTCCAGGTGGTGCACAGGAAAGAGGTCGTTGGAGCGAATGTTGCACTCCACAGAGCCGTCCTGCCACATGACGTCTGCCGAGGTCATGGTGGTCACCACCTCCACGGCCACCCTGCGGGCGCGGCGCAACCAACCAGCCAGGCCACACAAAACAGGCGGGAAGGAAGACAAACAGGTCCCGAATGTGGTCCCAGAGGCCAGACTCGGGGCCAGGGCCACTACGCTACCTGCCACCCCCAGTCCCAGATCTCTCCTTTCCACCCCGAGCCTGCAGAGGGCTTGCAGCCCGCGCGCGCGCGTGTGTGTGTGTGTGTATAAATAAAATAGGTGCCAAAGGGACGGCCTCAGGCTGGACCCTCGGCCAGGAGGGAGAGGGTGCCCTCCGGGTTTACCTGTCCCCTGGCTTGAAGTCACGAGTGATTTTATTCTTCTTCCGCTTGTGTTTTCGCTTTAAGTTCTTGATCGACAAGGGGATGCTCTTCTTTCTGCTCGTGCCGCTGCCGCTCTGGGAGGAGGTGGTGGAGCTGGCCGAGGAGGTCACCGAGCTGGTGTCGTCTGTGTCGTCGGCAGCCTCGTCATCCGCGTCCTGCTCTGCCGAGTGCAGCCTGTCGTCCCCACCCTCCTTCAGCAGGAAGGGGGGAAGCTGCTCACCCGCATCCTGGGCCTCCTCCGAGCCCTCGTCCTGCATCTCCACCGGGCTGGCGGACCCATCGGGCGTCTCCTCGGGGCTGACGGACCCCGCTTCGCTCTTGGCTTTGGCCCCTCCTTTCTTTCCTGGGTCCTCCACGGCATGGTCTCTGGGGCACTGTGCGTCCGGGGGGCAGGACATGATCCTCACGACCTGCTTCTTCAACAGGCGCTTCACCTGGGAGGGCAGAGCAGGGAGGATGGGCGCTGTGGAGCCGCAGGGCCAGCACGGCCCCACCCCGGGCATGGGGGACACCCAGGTGGCTTGGGGGTGCAGCTATACACACCTAGGTGGCCTGCAAGGGTGATCACGGCTGCCCCCCAAGGCCTAAAGCACAGACTGTCCTTCCTGGCTGTGGAAATAGCTCAAGGCCAGTTCCTCCAATGCCCACGGATCCCAGCCCCAAGGACATACCTTCTTGGCCATGGAGCCCTCCCCCTGGGCGCAGTGTTTTTCTGGACAGTCACAGGCAATCCTGGCCGGCTCTACCTTGGCTGGGAAGACATACAGACAGCGCTCCCCCAGCTGCCGCTGAGCATGGTCAAAGCATCCGAGACGCTTCACCCTGGGAGGGAGAGTGGGGGACTGGGCCACGGCTGATGCCAGCGCCCCGCACGCCGCCCTCAATCTCACTCCCCTACGACTCTGGCCCGGACACCTGCTCGGGCGTGCCACTGGGGATGGAGTGGGCACGCTGGGGCCACTCACCTGCCTAGGTTTTCCTGAGTAATGACAGAGGGTGGGGGGCTGACGCTGTCCGTGCCCCCTGGACAGAAACTCTTGGTAATCCACGTGACTTTCAGCTCTACAACCTGCACCTGGGGATGGTGGGTGGGACAGGGCCTTAGTGAGCAGCTGCCCAGAGCCCACCCGACCTCCAGAGCAGGAGGCGGGTCGTCACAGTACAGCGGCCCAAGCAGGACACCCCCACAGCAGGCTCCACTTGTAACCTCCACAGCCTCACCCCAGGGACCCCCACACCACGTCAGGGCCCAGCGGATCTGCCACTCGCCACCTTGCTCTGGCGGGGTCGGTCAGGCTGGGGGTCGTGTGCCCAGCAGTCACCCCATGAGCACACCTGGCTTCCCTTTACTTAGAGCCCTTTCCGATCAAAGGGCTAAGGAGCAGGGCTTGGCCCTCGGAGCAGAGAAGGAGGGAGCGGGCTGCAGCTCAGCTGTGGGGCACGGAGGCTGAGGAGGTGGCCCCACCCCAGCCCTACCTCTTCCACCACCACTCGGAATTTGCTCTTGGTGCTGAGGACAGGCTTGACCCCCGACAGCCACTGGACGCTAGAGAAGATCTTGGCGGGGCCAATGAGCACCTGGCCCGGGTAGAAGCCGTAGGAGTCATCAAAGAAGAGACCCTGCAGGGTTTGGGGCCAGAAGAAAAGTCCTTGTGAGTGGTACCACCTTGAGGGCCAGAGCTCTCCGTATCCACCCCTTCCCTCGCCTCACCCCTGCATGCTCCCCCCGCCTCCCCAAGCTGGAACAGACTCTTGGGCTCCAGAGCAGCAGCTCTCAAACCAAAGTGCACATAAGTCAGCCGGTGAGCTTATGAGAAGGCACACCTGACTCATTCTAACACACTCTCAAGGCCATGTCCACGTTGTTGGTCAGGTGACACTTCAAGGACTCTCGAGGGCAGCAGTCCCCAAACCTGTTTGATCTTGTAACCCTCACACCGCCATACTTATTTATAAAGCATGGTCATACACGACTGTTCTAGAATATTCCAGCATAACAAAAAGTGTACAGACTCTACTACCGTAGATATTTTTTTAAAGAATGAGCTCGAGTTAACAAAACGCAAAGAAAAGTTCCAACACCTCCTGCCCACACCCAGACTTCTGGACGTTCTGGTGTGCATGCACCCCTTTTGTCGGAAACCACTTGGCCCAGAGGCAGCACCTGCTTAGCCTGGGCTACCTCCAAGCTGGCTGCTAAGCAGTCCTCCTTCCCGTGCAGCCCAGGGGGCAAAGGAATATGAATCCTGCCTCCCCCAAGCCCGCCCCCCAAGAAGCCTGCATGGGCGGGGCACACGTACAGAGTCGCTGACGTGGGGGCAGACATCATAGAGCTTGGCGCCATCTTCTGTGTTCATGGAGCACCTGAAACGGCGAACAGGGGTTCGGTTCATGGGGCACAATGACAGAGCCCCAGTGGAGGCATGGCCGCAGGACACACAGTGGTGCTGACCAATATCACAAGGAGTTACCCGGAGGCATCGATATGCTGGCAGGCCCTGCGATGGTGTGATTCACTCCTACCCACAGCTCGGCCTCCACACTTGCACAAGTAACTCCCTCAAAGCAAACCAGACCCTAACCCATACGGGAGAGCTTGCTACCATTAAAGAGTGTCTAAAATAGAGCATCAGCACCTAGCAGATACTCTAAATGAGGCCAGGGCGACGGGAGACCAGTCCATAGTCAGGCCCCAAGCGCTTGCAGCACACGTCCTCACGGGCCCCGGGAGAAAACACACTTGGTTCCTTGTCCCCGGGCGGCCCCTGCCCCGCACGGCCCCGTACGGTGAGCTGCGTACCTGGCACCGTTGGACAGCTTCAGGATGATCTGGTTCTTTAAGTCATAGACCTTCCCCAGCCAGCAGTCATAGGCAATGTAGTCCCCATACATGAAGGGCTGCAGACGGAGGGAAAGGGGCGTGAGAGGCGGCAGGCGGCATTGGTGTGCAGCACACCTGTCCCTCTCTGTACCCTGAGACATAGGAGGAGGGATCCAGAGGGCTTCCCGCCTGGGCCAGTCAGCCATGGCCTAAGGAGCTGGCTTCCCCCCGGGGAGTTCTGGGCTACGGCCCAGCTCCCCTTCCCAAGGTGGAGGAGGCCGCGGTGGGCAGCTGCCTCGTGGCAACGAGACAATACCAGAATACCATTCTCCTCTGAAAGGAACCAAGGCTCTTTGGATAAATGATCCAGGGCTGGATCAGGAAAGGTAGAAAGTCAGAAAGTGCTTAAAAAGCAAAGAAAAAAAAAGAGAGAGAGGGTATAAAGGATAAAGGACACCGATGTCAGCTTGAAGGGACTCTTACTGGCCAAATCTGGGATAATTTAAGCAACAAAACAAATAATGGTAGTCACGGGTTACAACCGATTGGACAAAACAGGAATCTGAGTGCACCCAGATGTAAAAAACAAATGAATAAATCCACACGAGGCTGAAGGCTCAGCCCTTCCGCACAGAATGCCGACTTCTCAACACGAGGAAGAACACGGGCTTCATACAGCTCCCCAGAGGCCGTCGGAGCCCTGGCTGCCGGGGCGGGGGGAGGCTCACAGAGGCCAGGGCCAGCGGACTGGGGTTTCACAAGTGACAGGTTATTGCCGCCATCTCAGAGCACCTCCTCACAGAGCAGAATTACTTGCAAAGGCGTGAGAGGGGACGTCGTGGGGAGGTGTGGCACACGTGGCTAGGATCAGAGTCAAACCACCCCGCCCCAGGCTGTGGCCACTGGACACGTGGGGCCAGGCAGAGCTCAGGGGCCACTGGGCAGCCCTGCCGAGGATGCAGGTGCCTGAGTCTGGTCAGGAGGCGACGGCATAGAGCTCCTCGCTCAGGGCCGGCCAGTGGAAGGTGCCAACGGGTGGACGACAAAGCAAGACTGGGGAGCGGTTCCAGCCGAGGAATCGAAGAGCTGACCGCTACAAGCAGAGTGTGCTCCTGAACGGAATCCTGGATCAGAGGGGGAGAAAGGGTACGGGGGGGGGACGGCTGCACGGAGTCTGGGGATGGGACAGCCGCACCCCAGTGCTGACTTCCTAAACTGGGGGCCAGGGACCACGGGGCATTCTATCTGTAGCCGGCTTCCCAAGGCCTCAGAGAGAAGAGCGGCAGTGAGAGGGAAATGTGGGGACGGGAGAAAGAAGGTCATGATGGGGCAAATGGAGGGAAAGGCGCACAGCCAAGAGCCCAGGAACGCAGGGAGCACAGGAACTCACAGCTTCTCCTGAGTTTGAAATCACTTAGAAAAGAAATGAACGAAGAAATTTGTTTTTCAAAAAGGAAGCAATAGAGAGGAAAGGAAGCGAGGTAATGAGAGCCACAGCAGCCAGCCATGCTGGAGGCACAGGGATGTGCCCGACCTCACGCCCCAGCAGCCTGAGGCACTGCCCTGGGCACACACAAGCGGGCTGCCCCCTGCTTGAGTGCCGGGCAGGTGCAGCAAGGGTGCGGGGGCCGCGGGAGGGGGGCGTCAGGCGGGGCCCCTCACCCAGATGTGCTGGAGGTCCTTGCTGTTGACGGGGTAGATGATGCAGTTGGTGCCGATCAGCTTGACCGCACAGTCGATGCTGACGTCGATCACGGTGCCGCACTGACTGTCCTGCAGAGGAGAAGGCATCCAGGCGCGAGGAGGTGCACGGTCCCGGCCACCAGGGCAGACCCGGCCCAGACCATCCCCAGGCCACCCCCGCACCAAGACTCACGGTGGATCGCATATGCCGGACCACGTCCCGGGGCACCACGGAGCGGTCCTCGAGCTTCAGCTGAGGAGGAGAGCACAGTGTGACACAATGGCCTCTGACGTCCGCAGAAGCTGAATCTTTCTCCCAACTTCTCACCCACGTGTTCACACGCGTCCAGCTGGCCGCACAGATCCCGGGGGCGGCTTCGGCACATGCCACAGCCTGCTCGGATCGCACCCAGACAGAGAGGCCGACCCTCAGACGCTACCTCCCCCCACCCCCCGCAGAGGAAAGCACGATGGTGATGGATGGTCACTGCGACCGTATGGAGAAGTGGTGCGAAGCAGCAGATGGCAGAAGGGCCTCGCTCACATGAAGGGTTCGGCAGCCCCTCACACGGCAAAGCACTCTGCTAGGAGTGAAATCCTTTTTCTCCTTTCTCCAAGCATCTCCCCAGCCCCTGCTGCTGAGCGCTGAGCACAGGGGGCGGAGGGCGAGTGTGACACGGGGCTGAGCGGGTCACACCGAGGCCTGCTATCACCCGACACGACCTTCTAATCTAGGCTATCCTCTCTGGCCAGCCACAGCCCGGTCCGTATCTCGTGCGCCGCGGAGGCCCGTGGGCATGGGCTAACTCAGGACGGCCGGCTCCGGAGCCCCGCCACATGCACAGCGAGCACCTGACCCATCCTGCTGCAAACACCCTGCGGCAGCGGCCTCTGAGGACAGCTGGGCCTCTCGAGAGCCCTCCCCTCCCTCTGCCAGGCCCAGGGGCGCCCTCCAACAGCGCAGGCGGAAGACTGAGGCACTGCCCCGGGCACACACAAACGGGCACACTCCACCAGGCCATCATGTCTCCCTTGCTGGCTCCGCTAACCCAGGGGCGCTACTCCAGAGTTCTCCATGGAGCTATGGGCGAGGCTCTGCGACTGCCCATCTCCTCGGGACGGGCACCTCCAACACCCCAAACCACAGGGAAGCGAGAGCTGTTCTCTCAAACAATGCCCAACCCAAGACCCCTAAGATCACTGCCCCCACTCCAAGGCCTGGGGTGTGGAAAGGTGACTGCCATGGAACGAGAATGGAGACATTAAAAAGAAGACCCTGGCTCAAGGTCCCCGAAACTGTGGGGATGACGGCTAAGACAACCCTGCTATTAGGAGGATAGGACTCCCAAAAACTAGAGGGGAGGGGTGCCTGGTGGGCTCAGTCAGAAAAGCATGGGACTCTTGATCTCAGGGTCTTGGGGTCATGAGCTCAAGCCCCATGCTAGGTGTAGAGGCAACTTAAATAAATAAAACTTTTTTAAAAATCCCAAAAAGTAAAAGGGGAAGCAATGGGCTTCACCATCAACAGGCGATAGAGGTTTTTCCTATGTGGGAATATAGCCCACGAGCCAGAAGAGCGAGCCCACGTGTTAAACTCCAGGGTCCCTGAGCCAGACATGGAGATGTGCCTGCTCCAAAACCTCAGGCAGATCGCTTGCGCCCACCTGTGCAGAGTGGGGTGGGGGCAGCCATCTCACAGCAGGTCAGGGATTAATAAGGCAATGAAAGCACAGATGGGCCCAGGGCACCTGGCACACAGTAAGCACTCAGCAAATGCCAGATGTGACCACTCCTCCTGACTTCACTGGCCCCCAAGCCACAGGCTGAGACCCTCTTGAGTTCAGGCTCTTCTCCACTCTGCGCAAAGATCCCAGGAGTCGGGGGCAGGGGGCACACAGAACTCTGCTAAGGCTCTGCTGGCGTGATGGTGCCACTTTTCTGACTCAAAGGACTTCCTGTCCCGTGACCTTCTGCCCATAGCTCTGGTCTGGGACATGGTATTTTCAGTGCTATCCCAACCTACCTCAAACCTCTGCTCTCAGTTTAGACTTTAAAAAGCCACAATTGCAAGTCTTTCCAAGTTGCCATAGAAACCAAAGTTGCAGTGCCAGGAAATCTAGTGGGAGAAGGACTGCTGTGCAGGGCATGGGGGTGCCATCCTTGCTGGGAGCTGTGGCCTTGGGCACAGGCTGCCTCGTCTGCTCAGGCATCCCTGAGAAAAGCCCCCAAGTTGAGCCTGCAGATCATGTCCCCACCTGGGGGTCTGCGTGGGTCCCTGACAGAGCTGCAGGGAAGGGAGCAGCACAGGCACGGATCCCGGACGGCACACTGCCCGGCCTCACGGCACCCTGGCCATGGGATACTGCTCCTGAGTGCACAGGGGAAACTGAGGCTCCCGCTTGGAGGCTGAAGTGGGAACAAGGCAGAAGTGAAGGCTGGCATCACCACAAGGCCTGAGGCAGGGTGAGGGGGCCTGGTTAGCAAACACCGTCCTCCGGACTTGGCCCTCTGCACCTGTGCTTGGCCTTTTGCCAGAGTCCACTCCAGTGTGAGGCCTGTGAGGTCTCCAGGCTCTTCTAACAACCTTCCGTGACAAGGAGGGACATTCCTCCAAAGCCCTGACAATGCTGAGAGCGGAGCAGAGTGAAGCAACAAGGAGAAGAAAGGAGTGCGGTGGCCATTCTTCTAACGAATTCCCCTGGGAATTCCAGAAAATGAGAAGAGCGTCTAGAAGGACTTTGGACAACGTGCAAGGCTCTCCCTTATCTTTCAACACTTTCCTTCCCAGCTCCCTATGTCCCACCCACACGGCACTACCTTCATCCAAACAAGCCAGTCCTCTCTCATCTGTGTGCCTCTCCGCTGCACAGTTCCCTCCAGACGTCCCCTTCCTCTCCCTGCTCCCACCATGTGCTGCCCACATCACAAAGGCTCCCCATGTCCCCACTCCGGTGGGCACCACTGCGCTCCTGGGGGCTTGGGAGCTCGGTGTCCTCTGCCTATAGCAACTGGCGCTGACTACGTCTCAAGCAGTTTCCTTGCACTTGGTGTGCTTTATCCATAGTGCTGTGAAGTATGTACGACTATTACTGTCATCCCCATCTTACAGGTGAGTGAACTGACAGGGAGAGAAAATGAGGAACTTGTTCAAGGTCACATAGCTCCACATGTGGACCTTGACTTGAATGACTGGCTCCAGAAGCCATTCTCTTAACCACACGACAAGCTCATCCGTCCCCGAGCTGCAGAGATAAGAGCAGAGTAAAACCTACTCCTGGTGGGAATTCCTGTAACAGACAGTGATCATAAAGGCATTCAACGCCCTATTCCTTTCTGGGGCTGAAGAGGAAGACATCAGGCACCCAGACGGCAGGTGCCAGAGGCTGGAGGCTACCCCTAGAGGGCGCTGTGCCTGCTCGCAGAACACACCAGACTCCGGAGCTCGGACTAGTCCGCATACAAAGCCATGTGCGTCTCATCGCTAAAGGCAAGGGAAGCAAGGGCAAACATGAACTTCATCAAGTTCGGGAGCTTTCGCACAGCAAAGGAAGGAGTCAACAAAACCAAAAGACAACTGACAGAATGGAAGAAGGTATTTGCAAACGACATATCAGATGAAGGGCTAGTATCCAGAATCTATAAAGAACTTATCAAACTCAACACCCAAAGAACAGATAATGCAATCAAGAAATGGGCAGAGGACATGAACAGACATTTCTGCAATGAAGACATCCAGATGGCCAACAGACACATGAAAAAGTGCTCCACGTCACTCGGCATCAGGGAAATGCTCATCAAAACCACAATGAGATACCACCTCACACCAGTCAGAATGGCTAAAATTAACCAGTCAGGAAACAACAGATGCTGGCGAGGATGTGGAGAAAGGGAAACCCTCCTACGCTGCTGGTGGGAATGCAAGCTGGGGCAGCCACTCTGGAAAGCAGCATGGAGGTTCCTTTAAAAGTTGAAAATAGGGGCGCCTGGGTGGCTCAGTGGGTTAAGCCTCTGCCTTCAGCTCAGGTCATGATCTCAGCAGGGAGTCTGCTTCCTCCCTCTCTACCTGCCTCTGTGCCTACTTGTGATCTCTCTCCCTTTCTCTGTCAAATAAATAAATATATAAAATCTTTAAAAAAAAACCCAAATACGTTGAAAATAGAGCTACCCTACAACCCAGCAATCGCACTACTATTTACCCTAAAGATACAAATGCAGTGATCCGAAGGGGCACGTGCACCCGAATGTTTATAGCAGCAATGTCCACAACAGATGTCCATCAACAGATGAATGGATAAGGAAGATGTGGAATACATATAAAATGGAATACTATGCAGCCATCAAAACCCCCAAATCCTGCCATTTATAATAAGTGGATGGAACTAGAGGGTATTATGCTGAGCGAAATAAGTTAATCAGAGAAAGAAAATTATATCTCTCTGATATGAGAAATTTGAGAGGCAGGGCGGGGAGTGGGGATGGAGGGGTAGGGAAGGAAAAAATGAAACAAGATGGGATCGGGAGGGAGACAAACCATAAGAGACTCTTAATCTCACATAACAAACTGAGGGTTGCTGGGGGGAGGTGGGGTAGGGATGGGGTGGCTGGGTGATGGACACTGGGGAGGGTATATGCTATGGTGAGTGCTGTGAAGCATGTAAGCCTGACGATCCACAGACCTGTACCCCTGGGGCTAATAATACATTACATGTTAATAAAAATAATTAAAAAATAAAATAAATGAGGGGCGCCTGGGTAGCTCAGTGGGTTAAGCCTCTGCCTTCGGCTCAGGTCATGATCTCAGGGTCCTGGGATCGAGCCCCGCATCAGGCTCTCTGCTCAGCGGGGAGCCTGCTTCCCTTCATCTCTCTCTCTGACTGTCTCTCTGCCTACTTGTGATCTCTGTCTGTCAAACAAGTAAATAAAATCTTTAAAAAATAAAAAAATAAAAAAAATAAAATAAATGAAGTGAATGACTTCAAACAAAGCCATGTGTTTCTGTTAGGTGCACCCCGATGGCAGTTAAAACAAAACAAAACGAAACGAAAACAAACAAACAAAAAAAACGGTTACCAGGGTGGGATCTGAGGTGGCGGATGGGTAGATTTCAAGGGTCATTACTGGCTCTACAACAATGAACCACCTCTGAGGCGGTGACCATCAACATTTCTGGAAGCAGGGTGTAGCTGTCTGAGGATTCTGAATAGAAAAAAAAACAAGATACCAAGACAAAGTGTTCACGTGTCTCTCAGTGAGAAGGAACCATGGCTGGCTTTTAAAGGGGGCATGCGTCGGGGCGCCTGGGAGGGCTTAGTCCCTAAGCACCTGCCTTCGGCTCAGGTCATGATCTCAGGGTCCTGGGATGGAGCCCCGCATCGGGCTCCCTGCTCAGCGGGGAGCCTGCTTCTCCCTCGCCCACTCCCCCCACATGTGTTCCCTCTCTCGCTGTGTCTCTCTCTGTCAAACAAATAAATAAAATCTTTAAAGGGGGCATGGGTCACTTCAGACAATTTGGGGACAGAAGCGGGACATCCTTCGCTGCTCCTGCCTGTTCTGGAAACAGCTCTGGAGGAGGTGACTCCTCTGAACAACGATGACTGGCACCTCCTCTGTGCCTGCCCTCACAAAGCTTGCGTTCTAGCGCGGCAGAGGAGACGCACACGACGCACGTGTGCACGCGCACACACACACGCGTGCGGGACACACATGCACGTGCAGCTCAGGTGGTGCTAAGTGCCATGCAGAAAAACAAGGCCGTGCAAGGGCCGGGGTGAGAGGCAGAACGGGAGGAAGCAAGGGTGAGCTATTTTACACAGCTGGTGAGGGAAGGCCACTCCAAGGTGACATCTGACCAGAGATCTGGGTACAAGAGGGGAGTGAGCTTTCCAAGCAGAGAGGGCTGCCTTAAAGACCCGTGTGTCCAGCGTGCTGGATGACCGGAGAGGAGGGCAGAGGGGTGAGGCTGGTGCCAGCGAGGAGGGCAGCAGGAAGTGAGGCTGGTAGAAGGGCAGGAAGGACTTGAGGTTCCATGCTCATGCAGATGGAAGCCCCTGGCAGGCTCAGAGCACAGAGCATGCAGGACCATGATATTAAAAGGATCCTCTGGCTGTTGGGTGGAGAACACGCTGTAGGGAGGGGTAGGGAGACCAGTGAGCCCCGCGGTTCTCAGGGAAGGGGGGCGTGGAGGGGGTGGCGGGCAACCTTGCCTCCCAGACAGCATTTGGAATGTCTGGACACATTTGTGGCTGTCAGCCACTGGGAAAGGGGGTTTCTGGGAGGTGGCAGGTACGGATGCCGCTAACCCTCCAATAGGGAATAGGACGGCCCCCCCACCCTGTCCCTGGTGCCACGACAAAGAACCATCCAGCCCAAAGCATCAGCAGTCTTGAGGCCAAAAGCCCTGAGGCTGCCCCCAGAATGGTGGTGCAGGGACCAAAGCGGCAGGGAAAATGAGACCTGGCGGCGGGGCCAGGCGGTTCCAGTGCACCCCCAGGTCAGCTCCAGGAGGGCCACTCCCCTCTCCCTGCCCTCACCCCAGGTGCACGCTGCTCCCCCAGCTGCCATCTCGAGGCCCAGCACTGACAACACAGCAGTAATGAGAGCAGGTCCTGCAACCCTTGGTCGAGACCCTCCCTCGTAACACCGCTGCTCACCGACCTAGAGGAACCCAAATTCGCTGTGCAGAGATGTTCCACGAATAGAAAAAGGCAGCTGAGGCTGATCGATAGGTTGAAAATACAAGGAAGCGGATACAAGAAGCAATTTTCAAATGGATCCGAACGTCACATTCATAGGACTGGGGGGCCCTCCTCAGCGGAGGCCAAGCACCCACTCTGGGGAGAAAAGCTGGCTTCATTCCTGGTCAGTGGCACCAGCACTGGGCTCCCAGTGTGAGAGGGGAAGGGGCAGAAGTCCCCAAAAAAAGGCAAAGAGGGGCTTAAAGGTGCCTAAGCCTTTGTGTCAAGGCTAGAACGCACGCACCAAGCACTGCCATCACCCGGCGGACTCCGGGGAAGGCCAAACGGGAGATGTCAGTGTTCTCCTTCCGTCCCACTGGCGGAAAACCAAGCAGGTCGTTCCTGGGAGTTAGTGATGTTCTCAATGCCACACCCTCAGCCCACAAGTGGGAACAGCTTCAAACTCAAAACCTCAAAAGGCTCATTGTGCGGAGCACCCAGGGGGACTTCGTGAAGTCTCTGCTGTCGCAAGGCCAGCTGAGGGCCAGCCCTACCCTGCGCCCCTGGTGAGCAAGTGGAAAACTGGGGACAGCCTACAGCGGCCCCGGTTTGGCTTTGTATTCAGAGTGAGACTTTACTAAACTTGGCCGGACTGAGCCAGGCCCGAGGCCTCGGGGAGACCTCTCTGAAGCCTCATGGTGCTCAGCGAGGAGACCAGATCTTTCTCGGGAGAAGAAAAACTAGCCGCCCTGCTGCTTGGCCTGGGGAGGGGGGAAGTGGCCCCGCAGACACACGGAGGAAGGAGGCTGTTTACCTAGGCCAGGACTCCAAGAACAGAGTCCTGAAAGGGGTATGAGGTCAGACCAGCACTGGAAACTTCCGAGGGCTGACTACATCCACGGGGTAGGAACAAGCTGCGTGACACCGTCCCTCCTGCCCACTGGACGGCCCGAGTGGGCTCTGAGTCCAAGGCAAACTGGAGAACGGTGAAACAGGTCAACGGGGCATCCACTTGTGTTGGGGACCCTCGGGGCCTCCTAGCCAGATCCTCGCCCCGCCCCTTCAGCCGAGGTCACAGACACTTCTGTGCTGCCCGTGGGTCCATGGTGAGCACCGCACTGGGAGGGGCAGCCCGGCAGCCCTGCAGTAGAAGGTGGGGGTCTGGGGCACTTGGGTGGCTCAGTGGGTCAAGCCTCTGCCTTTAGCTCAGGTCATGATCTCAGGGTCCTGGGATCGAGCCCTGCATCGGGCTCTCTGCTCAGCAGGGAGCCTGCTTCCTCCTCTCTCTCTCTGCCTGCCTCTCTGCCTACTTGTGAGCTGTCAAATAAATAAAATCTTTAAAAAAAAAAAAAAAAAGAAGGCGGCGGGGGTCTGGCTGCACATACAGGAGCTCCTTCGACTGAGAAGCCCCTCAGCCCGGCTCCGTGAGTAGGGATAAGGACAGAGGAAACCATTGCATTCGAACTTTGCTAAAACCTAGAATTGAGGTCAATTAATTTCTCTAGCTCTTCCTGCAGATTGAGGCACAAGGAGTGCACACTGCCTTTAAAGAATTTACAGGGACCTGGTACAGAGACCTTAACCCTTTCCCCTCCAGTGCCAATGCAATCGGGTGGGCAGAGAGGCTACTCACGTCTGACTGGAATATGCTAGCAGTGAGAAATTCTGGAGGAGCTTTGGAAGTCCTAGAATGGAACACTCCCTCAAGCAGTGTTTTTCAAACTGTGGCTGTGACTCATTAGTGGGTTATGAAATCAATTTAGGGGGACGCCTGGGTGGCTCAGTTGGTTAAGCGGCTGCCTTCGGCTCAGATCATGATCCCAGCGTCCTGGGATCGAGTCCCACATCGGGCTCCTTGCTCAGCAGGGAGCCTGCTTCTCCCTCTACCTTTGCCTGCCACTCTGTCTGTGCTCGCTCTCTCTGACAAATAAATAAATAAATAAATAAAATCTTTGAAATCAATTTAGGGGTTCATGGCCAATACCGGGGAGGGGGAGAAAGCAAAGTATCTATGACATGACACAAAGTGGCATGGTACCGTTCAGAGAAAACCTTTCCAGCTGCGTCCAGCTGACGTGCGTGTCCTCGGTCATGGTGTAAAACGTACATTCTACGGCCGCTCCTTTGGAGAAGTCCGAGAGTCCCGCCCCGCCTACCTGTCTGCCCAGTCCCCGTGGCCGGCTCGGCCGGTTCTCTGGCTAGGGTTTTGGCCAGCTACATGAAGGCAAGAGAAACTCCTCTTCCCATCAAAAGTTGGTCTGGAGCCAAAAATTAGCAAAAACAAAAATCCCAGGATCTATATGTTCACACACAGACACCGAGGGGGTGGGCCACCTTGAACTCTTTCCACGTCGTTTTCAGATGTCAGTGTGGGGGCTTCCAGAACAGGAAAGCTGGAGGGGGCAGGAAGTGGCACTGTAAAGCCAGGCTCCTCTTCTGGCTCCTTCCTAAGCCTGAGTTCCCAGTTCACGCTGGGTCCGGGGGTATGACTGGTCAGGGATTCTAGCGTGTGCCAGGGTAAGGGCTTTCTCAGAGCAGCTGACCGCCGCATGGCCAGCCCCTGACAACGCCTGACAACTAGCAAGCTGCCCACCTGAGGACAGAAGGTTTTACCAGCAAAACACAAATGACCAGAGGGCCTCACATGCCTGGGGAGGACAGAGGACAGCTGGAAAGGTCTGGGCAGTATGGAAGAAAGACAAAGGTCAGTGCCCCGAACTAGAAAATTCTGTCAATCATGTGTTACAGAAACCATTCACCAGAAGTTCTGCTAGACTCAGGTCAATTAATTCCATAATTTTTGAGTGTTTCTTATAGATTCAAATGAAAACAAGAATAAAAAATCTGTAGGAATGTGCCTTGTATTTAAGGAATATACATTTGGGAGGGGGGCAAAATGAAAATACGTGAAAACATTTATACATGAGTATGTGTACTGCTTAGCTGGATGGGGAGACAGAAGTTCCTGCTTCTGGATGGTCGGTGGGGGAGGGCGGGAAGGGCCAGGCTGCACAGGAACTAAGGGCAAGGGATGTCCACCACCTCCTCAGCTTCAGATGAAAACTGGCCAGGCCTCTGTACTCTCCACCCCCAGGGGCAGCACTGTCCCCAGCAACCCCCTCTCTGATCCCACACCCTAGACCAGAAGCTGCGGTGCGGCTGGGCAATGCAGCATGACCGCGTCACTGCCTGGAAAGTGCAGCTGCAGCCGGCCCGCTTGCTGGGACGTCCTGGAGGTGCAGCCTGCCCCAGGGGACAGAACAAGGGGCCGGAGTCCCACTGCTGCTAAGTGGGGGGGCAGGCCCGGGGTGCTGCGGCTGGCGGCAGGTCAGCAGGCGCCTGGGCAGCAGAACTGGGTCTCTGCAGATGCCACGAAGTTCGGGCGGCAGTTTGTGCATCCGGCGGCCAGAGCAGCCTGGAGAAGGCCACCATCCCCCTTGTCTTGGCCCCAGGCTTTTCGACCTCACTTTCAAAAAGACAAAACAGCCTGGGGCCTCCTGGATTGGAAGGGAGGGTACAAATGGGAAGCTGTAGGAGGAAAGCTCCCTCCTCAAGAAGTATGGCTAGAAGGTAGAAAAGTAAACAGTAAAAACGACTGTGTGGACTTGTGCTCTGTTCTCGGGGGCAGGCCACTGTCCTGGGGCTGCCAGGCATACCTGGGAGGAAGCAGGCAGCAGGCCAACTGTCCGGGCGCAGAGAGGGCTCAGGGCCTCACCGCCTTCTAGACCTTCAACCCACTTACATGCCCTGGCGCAGGTGAGCTCAGGGAGTGATGAGAGACCTTCACTGCGCTCACACGCGACGGGGAGGAGCCATGTGCTCTGCCTCTTCCACACCTCGCAGCCTCCGCAGGGGCCCCACTACCCGTGCTCTCATTCCACACAGGGGTCCGGGGGCTCGCAGAGGTGGCGGAGCTGCCCAAGTCCACCCCGGCCATATCACTCCACAGGTCTGGTTGTGCCAGCTTGTCCTTCCTCACTGGGCACACACAGCCCACGGCATGGCCCGCGGGCACAGCCCTGGAGCGATGAGAGCCGGGCCGACACTCACAGGGTGGCCTGACGGCAGCCCCACCATCTTCCCAGAGCTCCCTGAAATGCAGACTCTCGGGCCTGGGACTCCATATGGGAACAAAGTCTCCGGTCTCGGGTGACCCGTTTGCACGGTCCCTTGTACGTAACAGAGAAGTTATCAGGATAGAGGAAGAGAGGGCCCTGTCCCCGTCCAGTCCCTAGGAGGTCATTCCGAAAAGACGACCCCAACCCTGGCTGTTCTAACTGTCCTCTGAAAACGCAACAAGGGAGAAGTAGCTCAAAGGGATGGTCTCTGAGTCCTGTGGCTGCAGGCCAGGCCCACCCTCAACTACAAGGGACCCACGGAGGAGAAACACAACCTCCCTGAGCCCACAGCAGCCCCGCTCGTTTCTCCAACACCTGCGGTCACCATCGCAAGGCAGATGACATGAAAACACATCCTGGGCTACTGCACATCCCCTGGGCACCAATGGCCTATGGCCTGGCGACTGTGGCACAGACGGAAGGGCTCCTGGGGGCTGATGCTACCTCTTGGTTTGGTCGTTCATCGGAAGAACACTGACTGCCCACCCCTCTGATACCAATTACCCAGAGCTCACCCGTAGCAACTTGGGTTGGGATGGGATGGTTCACCGGGCTGGGACTGCAAATGCGCATGAATGGACAGGAGAATTGCTGAGCCACCCTACTATCATAGCGAGGGAGCGTGCCCCAGCCCATGCCCTGAGAACATGCTCTTGCCTCCCTGCGCCTGAGACCTGAGACGCCTCACCGGGAAGGCAGCCCTGGGCTGGACAAGGTCTGGTGAGCGCGTTCCCGGAAACCATCTCCGGGGGCCCGGCCATCACCACTGAGAGGCCGCACGGGTGGCCTGTCTGGAGTGTGCATTCCCCTGGACCCCCAAGGAGGCAGGCTGAACGGAAAGATGTCCCCAGTCCACCCAGTGTCTGAGGAAGCCCGTGCCGGGCGCACCAGGGCACAGCCAGAGCCAGGCTCCTGACAGTTTCTCCTCTGAGAAACTTACCACTCAGCTGGAAAAAGCAATCACATGGTGTTTACCAAGACTGAAACGATGCAAAATTACCATAAGGGTGCATCTTGATTTAGATGCCATTACTAAGAAGTCTTTTATAAATTGAAGGGATTTTAGGTACACCGGGGGAGCTATTTCAAGAAAACCGACAGGAAATCTTACAGTATGTGAATATCAATGTTCTTGTTCACATGGTCAAAATTCTCCCGGCCTTTTAATGCGTGCGGACACACCCACCCACAGTGATGAAGAGATCCCACTGAGCATGAATCAGAGTGTGGGACGGCGTGCTCTCAGCTGGGTCCGCAGGGACCGCACTAACACCGCCAGGTCGTGCCTTGCACACTCTGGTGCGCAGCAGGAAAACAGCTGGGACTGAGCACACAGGTCCAGCAGGCAGGTCATATGAGGCCTGGGGACCGTGTGTGTGTGTGTGGGGGGGGACAAGGCACAGGAGGGAGGCGTGTCTAGGTGCTTCACAGACCTCATTCACCACCGCTGCCTCGGGAGAAGGGCCTCATCCCATTTCAGGAAATGTGCAGGGACAGTCACAGAGCCGTCCCATCTCCTGGACAGAAGAGCCTCCCCACCCCATGCTGCTCCAGGGCGGCCCTGCGGGGTCAGGGAAGGGTAACTAGCAGGCAGACACCAGCACTTAGAACCTAGGCCTCCCAGTGATCTTTTCTGTACAACCAGGCATGAAACTTCTTTCCCTCCTCTGGACCCCTCTAGGTTTCCTGGAGGAAGGACCTCTCAGAAGTCATATTGTCACAGACCTGAAGGAGGACACGGTCCCTGAGAGCAAGAGATCAGAATTTATTTGCGCTACAGGACACCCACTTTTAGGCACTAGGCCTTACCATCAGCAGGTGCAAGGTGGTATTCCGGCTGACCACACTCCACCGTGCTGGTCTTTGAAAGGCCACTGGTGGAAACCAACAAATGGCCCCATAAAAACAGAGTGAAAGAAGTCCAGATATTTAATTTAGCTGTGTTGAAATGGCAAAAGATTACGAGCAAAGACAGAGGCGGCCTCAGCAGGTCTCGTGGGAGGAGGACTAAGTTCTAAGGCAGGTAACTCCTCAGTGCTCTGTAAAATAGACTCTAGGGCACCTGGGGGGCTCAGTCTAGCGTCCAATTCTTGATTTTGGCTCAGGTCATGATCTTGGGGTCGTGAGATGGAGCCCTGAGTTGGGCTGTGCTGGGCGTGAAGACTGCTTGGGATTCTCTCCCTTTCCCTCTGCCTCTCCCCTCATCCAAATAAACACACACCAGACTTAATTTTTTTTTTTTTTTAAACCCAAAACCTACCGGATAAATCTCTGAGTGAAGCCAGAAATGTACTTAACATTCCCTTGGTAAGTTTGATAATCAGTTCTGCTCCAACCAATAAGTTTCCCTTTCTCCTACAACAAAACAGAACCCCAGCGACTTAGGACGTTTGTTTTTAATTAAAACAGTATTTAAAACATACAAATCTGAGGATGCAAGAACAAGGTGATTAAAACAATTAACAAAGCGAGTTCTGCCGGGGGGGGGGGGGGGCTCCTTCCCCTGGCTTTCCCCAACACACCTGTGGTTCAGGCCTTGAACAGACTCAGTTACCAGGTCATCAAAGCGTGCGCGATCTCTGCTCAGGTGGTCTAGGCCGGTTACCAGACAGATGCCAAGAACCAAGCCCTAGGCTCTGCGACAGCGATTAGCACGAGATCCCCCACGGACCAGAGACACGGGACCTGACCCAGGCCAGCGGCGGCCGCGGCGGCGAAGGCAGAGTCTGCCAACGCACCCTCGGGCACCTGGGGGACACAGTTTCACCTCCTTAAAGACTTTCAGGCAGGAAGACAGCCAGGATAACCTGATTTTTAGGCCACACTTCCAGATGGCACGAGCCGGTACAGAATACGTGGCTCTGTCCACATGTAAGAGCCCCAAATCCGAGAAAGAACAGCCCTGGCGTGAAGGGCGCGTCACTGTCCGGTGCAAATCCTCCGAGACCGCCACCAGGACCTCAGCTTACAGATGCCCCCGCTCCCTTTCTTCGCCTTCCCTTCCGCGAGCCCTCAGGAACATGACGTCATCTTCAAGATGATGTCATCTGCAGTCAGCCAAGAGCCGACACCTCACTTCCACAGCGGCCTGTGACATCCAGCTTTACCCCCACCCACGACACCTGCATCCCCTTCGGGCCACGCTCCCGAACACCAAGAACAGCCGCACTCTGCAAAATGCATCCCACCTTCTGAAGCAGACTCCGACTGAGAGGGATCCACTCAGCACTGCTATTTTAAAAAATGCAAATGCGGTAAAAATAACACATCAGGGCCCTGATCCAAGGCTGCTTTTTCGCTGAGGGGCCAGGTTCTCACAAACTAGGTGTGGGGCTCAGGGTGGCCGATCTTCCCTCGAAGTTTTGTTTTTCATCGTACCTGTGAGCGCAGAGCCGAGAAGACCACACGGACTCCCCCCTTCCCCCACCCATCTCTCCCCAGACACACAGCTGAGCCACCCCACAGCAGGTGAGCTGAATCCCGAGGGGCGGGCAGGCTTCTCGGTCCTTCCCAGAATGACTGCGCCAAACACTGATGGCTCTCTGCTTTCTTCAATTCTAAAACGACATCTGAGACGAGCTGGGGTGGGGTGTTGCAAGCATCCCCATGCACCCAGGAAAGCAGGAGCTTGGTAAAGGCGCAGCGAGCCAAGGAGGAAGACACACAGGACCCTGGGCTGGAAAGCAGGCTGGCTCTTGCACCGGTCAGCGATGGTCCTGACAGCCAGATGGTGGCCTTCTGAACAGATGCACACCGTCGATGCCACGGCCACAGTCGGCCCCACAGACAGCAGACTCCGCCGCTGGGAGTCAGCAGACACGGCCTCGTCATGGCAGTGCCAACCACGACAACCGAGCCTTCCTTTCCTCAGCTCCCCATGTTAGGAGAGAAGCAGGTAGCCTGCCTCTGAGCAAGGATGTCCAACAAAATTGAGCACAAATATTTAGCAGCTGGGTTCTGGGCAGAATCCATCGTCAATTGGCATGGCTGGGAGAGGGGGAAGGACTCACCAGCCCGCACTGGAAGGCGGCACCAGGGGGAAACACCTGCTGGTACTGTAGAAGTCTTTCTAACACGCCCTTTGACCCTCTACAAGGCAACGGGAAGAGTCACAGCTACCAGTGCCCTGCAGCCACGCCCAAGGGTCTGCATGGGCTAGAGACTTTGCGGGGTACGCGTTATAGCTTCTATGGAACAAACATCTCAGCTTCTGAGCCACCCAGGCGCCCCGTGGACCACCAATTCTAAGTGGAGGAAGACAGGGACAGGTAGACGAAGGCATCTCAAGGGCCCGGCTACAGCCCAGCACGGGCCAATGAAGCCACGTGAGGGTAGAGGCAGGCCTGCTGCGGTGGCTCTAAGGTCCCATGTGGAGTAAGCCACGGGAGGCACAGGACACGGGTGGCAAGTAGTAAGTAATCAAAAACGATTTCCCTCTCGCGCCCCTGCCCGTGCTTTCCCAGCCATTTCTGAGTTTACTTCAGTGATCAGGAGTCTGAGTTGTCCCCAAACAGCAGACAGCGTACAGAAGCTGTTGGTGAGCTACACAGGGAGAGGTGCGATGGGGGCGTCTCATGTTGACCC
The DNA here is from genome assembly GCA_004024625.1 of Mellivora capensis. Classification (NCBI taxonomy): domain Eukaryota; kingdom Metazoa; phylum Chordata; class Mammalia; order Carnivora; family Mustelidae; genus Mellivora; species Mellivora capensis. The sequence goes on along the minus strand of PISX010000021.1, from coordinate 274,697 downwards.
ACTTTCCTCAGGGCCACAGCTCCAGTCCTGTCTCTCCTCTCGCAGGGGCGGGGCGGGCGGGGAGGGCCAGAGCCTGCTGTGGAGAAGTCGGGCTCCCGTCCTCCCCACGACGACGGGATCACCCTTCCGCTCACCCGATCCCTTCAGCCACTCGTGCAGCCAACCGAGCCGCTACGGGGCTGCCGGACGAGGTGCCGGCGGAACACTGGAAAGCAAGAGAGACTCGTCGCAGGCAGAGCCAGGAGAAGCGCGGGGAGCACAGGTAGTGCCACAAGCACCTAGGAGCTGCCACGGGCTGCGATCGCGGCGTTTAGGCTTACCCAGATGGCTGCACTCGTCTCTGCTCGGACGTCACCTACTCAGAGCGGCCTCCTCTGGCCGCCCGTCCGGACAGGCTCCTGCTCGCTCCCTACGCTGTCCACACCCCCGACCCGCTCTCCACGGCACCCGCCAGTCCCCGCATCTGCCACGATCCGTCCGCCTCGGCAGAACGGGAAGCCCACGAGGGCAGGCAGGGCTCCCCATCGCACCCCCAGCACGGCGCCAGGAAGGCCCACGGGGAAGACAGGCTGCGCCCGAGGAGCCCACAGAGCGGCGGCGGAGGGAGAATCTGAAGATTCAGACCCGAGAGGGGAGCCACCGGGGCAGCCCGCCCGCAGCACAGCGCCTACAAAGGAACGAGAGCCCGGCGCCCCGCACAGCGGAGGCTTTGCTGGGAAACCCCGCTAGCTCTGGAAGGTTGGGCCCCATTTCCTGGGACCCCCCGCTGCCTTCTCTTGGTGGCGGGCAGTGCTGAAGGGCCCACTACCCGTGCTCATGAGCCTGGCCCAGTGGCTCAGCTCCCCACCCCCAACACCGCCCTGGAAGAACCGCAACACAGGTGACCGCGACCTGAGAAGCAGCACTCGTGCTGAACAGGCCGGAGCCCCAGGAAAAGAGGCGCCCCCGGAAGGGCGAGGCGGCCTCACTGCACGGAGGCCTGCAGCCTGTCAACAACATTTTAAGCCCAGTTTTGATTATTACGCTCACGGAACGTATGGAATTTTGAGAAGATTCAGAGCGGCCCTAGAAATAGGATCTACGAGGAAAAGAGGGAAATAAATTCTAGGACAGGCAAGAGAAGCCCAGGACTGTTTCTGTCTTCGAGTCTAGAGCTTCCATGACACACGACGACTCAAATGTCTGCGGAGAAACTGGAGAAGACGGACCCCGGGCTCAGGAGCTACCTGCCAGAAGGGGTCCTGCACCGTTCCTGGGTCAGACCTGCACTGTCCCACGGGCAAGCCACTGGCCACCTCTGGCTACGGAGCACCTGACATGGGACCCAGCGTGGGAGAAGGTGTGCTAGGGCACAGACCGGAGTCAGAGACGGAGTACGAAGAACGCAAGCCCCCTGGGGAGTAGGTTCCATCCTGTCCGTGCGGAGAGGACATCCTGGATCTACACGAGCTTGAACAAAACATCGAGATTAATTCCACCCGCTTCTTTTCTGCTTTTTCTGATGTGGCCACTGAAAACAATCTCAAATGACAAATGTAGGCTTATACTGTATTTCTCCTCCTCCTTTTTTTTAGAGAAGGGGGAAGGAGCAGAGGGAGTGGGAGAGAATCCCAAGCAGGCTCCACGCCCAACGCAGAGCCGGATGTGGGACTTGATCTCCCGAACCTGATATCATGACCTGAGCCGAAATCAAGCGTTGGGTGATTTCACTCCCTGCTGCTCGCTCCCTACGCTGTCCACACCCCCGACCTGCTCTCCACGGCACCGGCCAGGCGCCCTGGCTTGTACCGCATCACTACTGAACAGTGTTGGTTTAAACCAGTAAATTCTTTTTTTTTTAAAGATTTTTTATTTATTTATTTGTCAGAGAGAGAGAGAGAGCGCACAGGCAGACAGAGTGGCAGACAGAGGCAGAGGGAGAAGCAGGCTCCCTGCCGAGCAAGGAGCCCGATGTGGGACTCGATCCCAGGACGCTGGGATCATGACCTGAGCCGAAGGCCGCCGCTTAACCAACTGAGCCACCCAGGCGTCCCTAAACCAGTAAATTCTTAAAAGCAACAACAACAGCGTACCAAAGGCATAACACAGAAGAGCAGTTTTTACTGTTCCAACAGTGTGCCCCTGAGGCAACCACTTTCTACTTTCTCAAGGGGTAGAATATTCGGCCACATCTATGAACAGTATGCCTGCGTCTCTAATTCCTACCTTGTTAACAGCAGACCTTACCTACAGACCGTCCCCGCCCCCTGACAGCCCCAGACCCCCAGCCCCGTCCTTCGATAGTTCTGCGGCTCTGACGGAAACACACGGACATGCCAGCAGAGGGCACAGAGCAGAGCTGACCAAGGGGCCCTCTGCCAACACACACAACCCGCGTGTCTGCTGGTGATTCTGCCAAAAACCTATCCCTAACTTCTCCAAACACGCTCAAGGAATCTGTCAGGTGTTTTCTGGGTTTCGCCTCTCTTGGAAACCGTCCTCCTGCGGAGTTCCATCCTGCCTCGCCAACACGGACTTCCCTTTGCAGCAAGGAAACAAGGGATCTCTCGTTTCCCAGATCGCAGAAAACCCCCCGTCTAGGTGAAGCACACCTCCCACCAGCTTCTGGAGAAAGGGTCCATGGGAAGCACTTTTTTCTCCCAGTCCTCTTTTGCCTGAAAAAAACTCCTTGCTGGGTAATCTGCCTAGACTCAGAATGCCCTCAGAAAGTTGAGGGCTTCGCTCTACTGTCCTCCCACCTGTCCTGACATGTGTACTCTGTTTATACTCACTGTGACCATGTGGATTTATTTCTGTTACCTTTAGGGCCTTCTACCTACCGTATTTTTTCTTTGCTCTCTTTTGTTTTCTAGAGGAATGACCTAGTTTTTATAATTCTGAGTATTTTGCCTCTAGTGGTTTGAAAGCTTGCAGGCCTATTTCTACTTTTTTAATGGTTACCCTTAATATGTTAATACCCCCACTTGACTCAGAGAGGCTGAAGCACATCAGCACCCCTCCTACTCTTTCCAAACAGGTCAAAGATTTCAGGATGTGTTCATTAATGCTCACTGTTTCCCAAGTTCATGCTTATTTAGATCCGCCCACGCATTCCCCCCAACATCCTGGTAAACCTTTTTTTCTTTTTTTAAGATTTTATTTATTTGACAGACAGATCACAAGCAGGCAGAGAGGCAGGCAGAGAGAGAGGAGGAAGCAGGCTCCCTGCTGAGCAGAGAGCCCGATGCGGGGCTCGATCCCAGGACCCTGAGATCATGACCTGAGCCGAAGGCAGAGGCCTTAACCCACTGAGCCACCCAGGTGCCCCAGAGCTTTCTTTTTTGTCCCCCTCCTCTCTCCTGGGTTTAGTTTCCCTCTTCCTGAAGCACAGCAAAGGTCTGCTAGGGAACAGACTCCATTTTTTTTCTTTCTGTGAAAACGCCTTTATTTGGTTTTCACTATTGAATAAAAGGGGGTTACTGAAAACTAAGCAAGCTAAAGAGATTATTTCATTCCGGTCTGGCCTCTAAGCTCCTACTTTTAGACCTCTGCTGGACCTCACTGTTGAGCCCTGGGAGTAATCTGTATTTTTCCCTCCAAGCTGCTTTTCAGATGCTCTTTTTCCCCAGGGGAACTCCCATTAGACACAGGTCTCTCCCTGTGCTCTCGCTGGTTACTTTCGCTGCCCTCTTCCTGTCTCTCAGCTGAAATTCACTTCATTTCTTCAGATCTCTTTCCCAGTTCACGTGATTCTCTCTCGGGCTATGTCCACTTCCACTGGGTTTCAAATTCAATTACGATTTTTCATTCTGGAGGTTTTGGGGGTTCTTTTAAAAAAAGCCCTTTTAGGGACGCCTGAGTGGTTCAGTTGGTTAAGCGGCTGCCTTCGGCTCAGGTCATGATCCCAGCGTCCTGGGATCGAGTCCCACATCAGGCTCCTTGCTTGGCAGGGAGCTTGCTTCTCCCTCTGCCTCTGCCTGCCACTCTGTCTGCCTGTGCTCGCTCTCTCGCTCTCTCTCTCTGACAAATAAATAAATAAAATCTTTAAAAAAAAAAAAAGCCCTTTTAAATGTATTGTCTTATGCTTTCCTTCAGCCCTTCACGTACTTTAAACATCTGTATCGTAACGTCTCCTGTTATGTGGAGTTTTAAAATATTGGAAATCCTGTGGTTGTGGCAGCTCACCCCTGCTTATAATTTCTGTGTATTTAATAAGTTCCTGGCATGAGCTCATCACCTGCGGAGGTGGGAGGATGAACGGTCATCCAGCTCAAGTTTTGCTCCTCCTTCTGCAAGGAGCTCCAACAGCATCAACAGTCTAGTGCCAGGCCCGTGCTAGCGTGGGGATTCCTCAGACCCAGGGGAATTATACATACAGAATTCAAACGTGGATGTTTCAACTGCTCATGGAAGACCACCCCCAACACCTCAGAGTGTGAGGCCATGCTAAATCTCCTTGCTGAGCGCCTGGCTGGCTTGGTTGAAGAGCATGTGACTCTTGATGTCGGGGGCATGAGTTTGAGCCCCACAATGCATATAGCAATTAAATAAATAAAACTTTGGGAAAAATTAAAAATGAATGAATGAATGAATAAACTTCCTCTCCATTTCTCAGCCCCATAGGGGAGATCTTCTTGAATTCCTTTTACTCCTCCTACCAGGGAATAGCCCTTTGAGGGGATTTCTATTTCAATTCTATGCACGATCATTAAAATCCAAACCTTGATGATTGTAACGGTCTGTTTTAAGGGCCAATGAACAGCCCCCAGAGATGCCACAACTCAGCAGGCTCCTCTGCTCTGGTTTTAAATTCCCTGGTTGATTCTGGTTTCTTGCTACCACTTTTCTTTCTTCTAAGCTTAGTTCCAGATCTGCAGTCTTTATTGTATTCGCTATATGGCGTTACTGAGTGAGCAAGCGGGAGCGGTTCTACATGAGCTCCAACTACCATGTGAGATTAGAAATCCTCTCCACCGCCTTCCAGCTTCCCATGATGTTGAAAAATTGGGATGTATCTATCTTCGTTGCCAATCTTTTGTATGTGACCTGTTTTCTCTCTGTGGAAGCTTCATCCCCAGTATTCTGGAATAACACAATGTGCCAACTGGAACTTTTTCCATTCACCATCCTGGAACCTTGTGATCATCAATTCTGGAAACATTCCTGATTTCTTTGCTACATTTCTGTCCTTCATTTTCCCTTTGTTTACAGGCCTTGTAGATGGCAGATATTTCCATTCTATTTCCCTTGAGTCTCTGTCAATGCTTTTCTCTCTCCTAACATTACGTTTTAATACCAAGAACTCTTCCTTGTTCTGAGTTTTATAGCATTCTGCTTTATTTCATTAACAAAATGCCAGCCCTTATTTCTGGGAAGATGTTCATGGTGTTCTGAGGGTTTCTTCTGGTCTACCTTTCTCTTTGCTTGGTCTATCCTCTACCCTTCATGTTGGGAGGGTTTTTAATCCATTCAGTGACCCCTGGCTGTCCACTCCTATTTAAAGGAGTCAACAGATCTTTATGGTGAGGGAACAGCTCTGTATCTTTTTAAAAATATATATATTATTTATTTATGAGAGAGAGAGAGAATGAACAGGGAGGAGATAGAGAACTAGACTCCCCGGCTGAGCAGGGAGCCCGATGGGAGGCCCGATTCCAGGACCCCGGGATCATGACCTGAGCCGAAGGCAGACGCTTAGCCAACTGGGCCCCTCAAATCCCCCCAACAGTCCTGTATCCTGACTGCTGTGGCAGGTGACAGAATGGCAGAGAACTGCACACGCATCACCTGTGCACCAAAGTCGATTTCCTGATTCTGATGCTGTGGTTGTGTAAGCTGTAACCACGGGGGAAACTGGATGAAAGGTGCAGGGGATCTCTCTGCACTGTTTTGCAACTTCCTATGAATCTCTAATGATCTCAAGGTAAAAAGTGAAAATAAAAAAAGTTGTGTCAATAATAAGATGACGGGAGCTTTGCAAACACAAGCGAGGCTTTGGATTGGCACGGATCACGTTATCTAGCTTCTGTTCTGAGGGACTGCCAAAGCCTACCAGCGGTAGGGCTGTCTCCCACACTGTTCATTTTTTTCCAGAGAGGAATCCTCCAATCCCACGCCTCATGCCTGGTTGCAGCACTCAGGGAGTAGGCAGGGAACTCAGCTGAGACTTCCCCTTTCAGTGCACAGACTTTCCTGAGAACCTGTTTCATCTCAGCGTGACACTGCCCTTTGCTCCATCTGAGCTCTCACTCCAGCGCTGTTTCCAGCTCACCGTCTCCAGAGCACAAACCTCTGCTCTCTGGGGCAGGGCTCACACAGGCGCAGAGGCTTACCTTCCAACTCCTCCCTCTGTCTTTGGGCCCGCATCTCACTTGTGCCTGGGGCACCACCCGGTGCCTCCATCCCTGAGACCTTCTGCAGGGCTGCTCCTTTGTCACTACAAAGGGCACCAACTTCTTAGCTTCCTCTGCTCTGTGCACGCTTTGTCCCCCTTCCATCTTCTAAAACTTGAAATCTTTGTCTACTGTCTTCCCTCCCATTCTCCATCCTCACAGGTTTACACATTTACAAAATTCATTTACTGAGCTGCCTGGCTGGCTCAGTTGAGTTGTGAGTTCGAGGCCCACATTGGGTGTGGAGATTACTTAAGTAAAGAAATTAAAAAGTTCATTTACATCATTTTAGAAGGGTTTCTGGAGGAAGTGGAAATAAATGAATGTGTTCAATCTACCATTTTCACCTGAAGGATGCCAATCAGAGATCTTTAACCTTAATTTTGCAAAATACTTACCTACAACCATGGGACATATTTGAAGATGGAAAATGGTAAGGTTACAAAAACAAGAAATCACAAATTCAAAAATTAGAAATCCGGGGTGTCTGGGTGGCTTAGTCGGTTGAGCACCTGACTCTTGATTTCGGCTCCGGACATGATCTCCGGGTCGAGAGAGCGAGTCCCATGACAGGCTCCTTGCTCAACGCAGAGTCTGCTTGAGATCCTCTCTCCCTCTCCCTGTTCCCCTCTCCCCGGCCCCCCACTGTCCCGCTCTGGCACACTGTCTCTCTCTCAAAAAAAAAAAAAAAAAAAGGTAATTTAAACAATTAGAAACCCTTAGTTCTGACATTCACCTGTTTAACTCAGAGACCAGTTCATTTCTGAGGGGCTCTCCCGGTCCTGCTGTTCTAAAATGCAAAATGATGGGGAGGGAAAAGAGAGCTCAACTCCATCAGAAACCCCCCAGTCGCCTGCAGGAGCCCCCCCGCCATCCGTGCAGCTATGTGGCTTTCTGCGGCAAACATCAAAGAAACTTTCAACTGCATAGACTGCTGGGATCCGAGTGGAAGAGACAGTCAGTGTCATACGACAGGCCTGGGGAGTCGACACTTCACACACTTACAAAATTAAGTAAGATTCTTAAATGCCAAACTAGAAACAATCACCGAGAAAGTCAGCGAACATAAATGGCATGTGTGCCCCTCGGCAGACAGGCACCCCCCTCGAGGACGGAGGGTCTGCGAAGCGCTTGGGAGCGGAGATGCACTCGGCCAGCCGCCGGCCTCTGTTACCAGGCACCACGTGTCACCCGCACCGCACCCTCTCGCGCGGCTCCTCACAGCCGTGTCTCGGACCTGCCACACGGCCACAGACACGACACGGTTACCAAGGCACATTCATGTCAAGCAAGGGGCACGCCGTCAGCTGCGGCTCGAGAAGGACTGCCATCCGCACTACCGGAGGGCAGGAGAGGGGGCCAGACAGTCCAGGCTCTGCCTTGAAGACCGGCTGTGGCTGGCAGCCGATGCAGGATTCCTAAGACCGGTGAACACCTGAGAGCTTGCCCCACCGCGACGAAGCCCTACTCAGCAGCCCCTTTCTTATTCCGGGGGGTAGAGGAGCCACAGATGTAAAACAATGAAACTTAGTTCTAGAAAGTTTTAGAATTAAGAGCCCTTTCTTTTTCTTTAATTTAAAGATTTTATTTATTTGACAGACAGAGATCACAAGCAGGCAGAGAGGCAGGCAGAGAGAGAGGGAAGCAGGCTCCTGAGCAGAGAGCCCGATGCGTGACTCGATCCCAGGACCCTGAGATCATGACCTGAGCCGAAGGCAGAGGCTTCACCCACTGAGCCAACCAGGCACACCTAGAATTAAGAGCCCTTTCAGTATAAAAGGATATCAAATCCTCTGGAGTATATTTAAATAGGAACGAAAGTTAGATCCCAACGTAATGCGAGACGCCTGGCAGAGACCCCAGTGACACAGACAAGCTGCCCACCTGCCCGACTCCGGACAGAGAGCAGACCCAAAGGCACCATCTACTAGACAAGCCAAAAAGTAAGTCAGTTAAAAAGTGGGCAGATGATTTTCTGGAAAAGACATTTCTCCAGTGCAGATTTACAAATGGCTACTAGACACGTGAGAAGCCTCTCAAGGTCACCGGTCATCAGGGAAAAGCCCACCGTGCCCCAGTGGGGTCCCACTCCACACCCCCCGCTTCCTGGGGCCTCAGGTCCCAGACTATAAAGGAGTCAAACCAAACCCTCCCAGTTCCAGCTCCGTGGGCCCAGACACACCCTCAAACCCAGTATATGGCCAACACCCATCATCTCGGGAGGCTCCTGGAGACCCCGCCTCACTGGGCACCTGATAACTGGAAAGTCCTGATGTCACCAGCACAGGAGAGGAGAGCTTGAGGTGCCAGGATCTACAGGAGAGACGGAAAGGATGGAGACCCCCAACATACCTCAGGTCTGGCCGTGCAGGACACGTCATCCCGCTATGAGCTATGTCATCAGAAATGCCTCAGTGGAACCCCGTGAAAGAGACAGAGAGGCCCTCCAGAGCGTGACCTCTACCACTGTCAGCCCATGTCTGCGCCACCCTTGCCCCCCGGGCTTACTTACCAGGCCCCAGCCCGGCTCTCTGTTTGGGGAACAAATGCAGGCCTGAGCTAAGACACGAGAGACTGGCCGGAGGTCCTGCGGAGCTCACAGACACCCCCTGACCACAAGAAGGGCTTGTTCTCTGGCAAGAGTGGAGCACGGTGAGAAAAATACCTAGCCAACTGACCTGAGTTCTAGCCCTCCAGATGCTGCCAAGGAGTTGGGCCTCCTGCCTCTGTCACCAAAAAAAACCTCACCATCATGCTGGGAAAATAGGCATTCCTTTTTTTTTTTTTTTAGATTTTATTTATTTGACACAGAGAGAGAGAGAGAGAGGGAACAAGCAGGGGGAGCAGCAGAGGGAGGGAGAAGCAGGCTCTCCACTGAGCAGGGAGCCTGATGTGGGGCTCGATCCCAGGATCCTGGGATCATGACCTGAGCCGAAGGCAGATGCATCACTGACGGAGCCACCCAGGCGCCCCCCCAAACAAGTTCTGGTTATTGGTGTTCTCTAGCGCTCTCTTTAAAGATTTACTTATTTATTTGAGAGAGAGAGCGTGCAGGAGTGGGGGTAGAGAGAGGAAGAGAATCTGAAGCAGACTCCCTGCTGAGCCTGGGGCCCAACGCAGGGGCTCAATTTCACAACCTGGGCTGAAACCAAGGGTTGGACGCTCCACCGACAGAGCCACGCACGCGCCCCTGGTGTCATCTGTTCTCAAAACACAATCCGAGGGGCGCCTGGGTGGCTCAGTGGGTTAAGCCTCTGCCTTTGGCTCCGGTCATGATCCCAGGGTCCTGGGATGGAGCCCCGAGTTGGGCTCTCTGCTCAGCAGGGAGACTACTCCCCCCGCTCTCTGCCTACATGTGATCTCTGTCAAATAAATAAATAAAATCTTTTAAGAAAAGTAAAATAAAATAAAAAAGAAGTAGTAGTTTCCTAGAAGACCTGCAAAGGTGGTCAAGGAAGGGTCACCTGCACAGCAACAGATCTGATAAGTTGCAATCAGGAAAACAAAACAAAACTATAAAGCTAAGCCAAATAAGAAAATAATCCCATCACTTCTCCTCAGTGAGATCATCGGGGACTGAAGAGGCCCCGAGCCTACAGACCTTCCCCTACTTCCCTGACCTACACGCCCACACTCCCATGCCCCCCACTCCCCGCATTCAGCCGTCCACCTGCGGCTCTGGCTGCCAGCCGCCCTCCCTCTACCCGGACCTGTCCGTGGTGACGGGTCACTTCCAGAATGCCTCATGTTAGAGAGCACCTTGCTTGACCTCTACTCTCTGGCATCGAAGGCTGTTAATAAAATTCTTCAGAAAGATAACTCACGGGGCAGAGGATGAACTGAGGATTACATCAAGCGAGAGCTCAATTACAAGGGTTTATCCCAACATTCAAAGGCAATTGTGCAAAATGCAATGTAGCATCGTGAATTGGGAGACTGAAACAGAAAAAGGACTTTAGAGGAAAACTAATCTAAATGAAAGTGGGCAGTAGAGTTTATCGAGTAAAACCAATGTTAATTTCTCACTTTTGACAAACATACCGTGTTCCGTAAGATGCTAACATTAGAGGAAGCTGGGGCACCTGGGTGGCTCACTCAGATAAGCGTCCGCCTTCGGCTCAGGTCATGATCTCAGGGTCCTGGGATCAAGTCCCACATCGGGCTCCCTGCTTACTAGGGAGCCTGCTTCTCCCTCTCCCCCTTCTTCTCTGCTTGTGCTCTCTCTCAAATAAAATCTCTATGAAATAAAAAACATTAGAGGAAGCTGGTGAAGGGTATATGAGGATCTTTGCAACTTTTCTGTAAATCTCAAAAGCGTTTATTTAAAAAATGTAATGATGAGGGCATGAAATAGGACGACAATAAGAATCAAAGAAAGATGGCGGACAGACTGCACACACGTTTCCAAAGTAGGCCTCTCTCTTCCCATGGATGCTGCCGGCCATCTCAGACTCTGTGCTTCCAAAACTGAATCTCCTTCACACGTCCCAGTCCGCGCTGCAACGGGCCGGACTGTCACCTGGGTGTGCACTCCAGAAGCCTCAGTCTCTGCCCAGTTTCCGCCCCAACTCCCGGGACGCCGGGAGACCCCATGTCTGCAGTGAACATCGGTTACTTGCCTAAAAGGTTACTGTTTAATGGGGACAGAGCCTCAGTTAGGAAAGATGAAGACGTTCTGGAGACGGATGGTGGGGATAGTCACATAAGAGTGTGAAGGCGGGGACGCCTGGGTGGCTCAGTTGGTTAAGCGGCTGCCTTCGGCTCGGATCATCATGGTCCCAGCGTCCTGGGATCGAGTCCCGTATTGGGCTCCTTGCTCAGCGGGGAGCCTGCTTCTCCCTCTGCCTCTAGCTGCCACTCTGTCTGCCTGTGCTTGCTTTCTCTCTCTCTCTCTGACAAATAAATAAATAAAAAAACTTAAAAAAAAAAAAAAAAAAAGAGTGTGAAGGCGCTTCGTGCCACTGAACTACACACTTCAAAATGGTGAATTTTGTTCTATTTTACCACCATCAAAAAACAAACATACCAGGGGCGCCTGGGTGGTTCAGTGGGTTAAAGCCTCTGCCTTCAGCTCAGGTCATGACCCCAGGGTCCTGGGATCGAGCCCCGCATCGGGCTCTCTGCTCAGCGGGGAGCCTGCTTCCTCCTCTCTCTCTGCCTGCCTCTCTGCCTACTTGTGATCTCTGTCAAATAAATAAATAAAATCTTATAAAAACAACAAAGAAACAAACATACTGGCTCTCACACCCTCCCAATCCTCTGAGGGCCTTGGGTGTGCAGACACCCACGGCTCCAGCCCCGCCAATATTACACCTGCTTTCCCTGCACCCTCCAGATGGCCATTAAGGCTTGTGCCTGCCACCCCATCTGAGAAGCCATCCACGACCACCCTCCATCCCTACTGCTCGAACTCAAGAGAGCACCAGGACTGCTCTGATTCAATAGTCCCAGGGTCAAATGGAGCATCATCAAAATGATCCTTAAAAAGGCCCCTAAAGGTGCCTGGGTGGCTCAGTGGGTTAAAGCCTCTGCCTTCTGCTCGGGTCATGATCCCAGGGTCCTGGGATAGAGCCCTGCATGGGACTGTCTGCTCGGCAGGGAGCCTGTTTCCTCCTCTCTCTCTGCCTGCCTCTCTGCCTACTTGTGATCTGTCAAATAAACAAACAAACAAACAAATAAATAAAGGGCCCTAAAGCCATCACTAAGTCCAACACGCCCATCTTCCCCCGACTGGAAGACTGGAACTCGCCGCTGCATTGCCCACGCAGTACTGGTGGAGCTGTCCGATCACAGGCAGGGGCCGCTTTTCTCTTTTATTAAAGACTATTTATTTGAGAGAGAGTGAGAGGGATCACAGAGGCACGGGGAGTAGACGTGCCGCTGATCAGGGAGCCCAACACAGGACTCAACCTCAGAACCCTGGGATCATGACATGAGCCGAAGGCAGATGCTTAACCGACTGAGCCACCCAGGCGCCACACGAAGGGGCCATTTTGTATGAAAACAGAGCACTTTGAACACTCTAGCGCCGTGTGTGTGTGTGTGTGTGTGTGTGGTGCCACGCAAATTAGATGCACAAAAATACAACTCACCTGCCCTGAAAAAGCCTCCTAACTGGCCCCAGGCTTTCCAGCGCCCCCACCTCCTCCAGTGTATGAAGTGCTGCCAGGTCAGTCACGGCCAACTTCAAAGTGGCTCCTCGTTACAGGGGAAACAACAACAACACAAACCCAAACTCTTTACACCACAGAACCAGCGTGATGTGAAGTCTCTGGCGGGGGCGGGGGGGGCAGCAGACCATGCGGCTGTGGGGGCGGCTGGGTTTCACCCACATTCTTCCCTTAGGACGTGACCTTGGACAGCCTCATCTGTAAGACACACTAAATAGTAACGCCTACTCCACAGGGCTCTCCCAGAGAGGGCTGAAGAGCCCCCCTGGTGAAATGCTTCCCACGCACCGAGATCCAGGCCGGCCAACGGGTCCCCTCTCTCGCCCACCTTCTCCTCAACTCCTGCCTGTCAGGAGGTTCAAAGTCAAACCTTTCCACAGTCCTACTGGCTGGAATCTGCCTTTCCTGCTCTCATCCTCTCCGGGGTCTCCCCTGGATCTTCCAAGAGGCTCCCTGGGGTAATGTGGTCTTTGCTCCGAGAGACAGAGGGCCCACCTGCTTGTTCTTGGGTTTTAAGTTTTGTTTCAATTTCTTACCTGTAAATAATGATACACATAATAAAAGCTCACCAGGACCTTCGATTATGTGTAAGTGTAAGGGAGCTCTAAGGCCTCAGGGAACCATTTCTCCCAAATGTCACGCAAACTTCCTGCATCTGGCTTCCATCATGCTGTTCCTCCTGCTCAGGACACCCTTCCGTCCCGCTACTGCTGTTCCAAATTCTTCTCCCTTTCCAGGCCTAGCTCAAAAGCTACCTGCATAGAAACTTTCCCTAATGCTCTCCCACCAACCCCCTCAGAAATGTGGTCTGTGCCTCCCAGACAGGACTCAGCACTTCCTGCCTCATGAAGACCCCATGAGCTCACCAAACAGGGAGCCCCGGGCACCAGCTCTGGGCTGGACTCTGTTCAGGCATGGGGAGCAGTGAACAGTTCATTCTGCCCTCTTACCTTCTGGTCAGGGAGACCGTAAACAAGGACAGGAAGCAATCAGATCTCGAATAACGCTGCTCTGAAGAAAACAAAGCTGAGTGAGGGACTGGAGAGAGGGTTCTCTCTCCCACCAGACCAAGTTTCTGAAGCAGCGTTAGCTAACACATGAGCCACTGCAGAAAAAAGACTGTAAAATATTTCACAATTTTTAGGGGCACCTGGCTGCCTCAGTCGGGAGAATGTGCAACTCCTGATCTCAGGGTGATAAGTTCGAGCCCCACACTGGGCATGAGGCCTACTTTAAAAATAAATAAATAAAACTAAATAAATAAAATCTGTAAAACACAACAATAACTTTTATAGTGATGACACGCATATATGGCATCTTAAATCTTGGATGTAATGGGTCAAGTCCAACTTAGTAAATGTAACTTCACCCGTTTTTCCTTTTCCCTTTTTTTAAAAAAAAAATTTCATTTATTTATTTGACAGAGATCACAAGCAGGCAGAGAGGCAGGTAGAGAGAGAGGAAGGGAAGCAGCTCCCCGCTGAGCAGAGAGCTCGATGTGGGACTCGATCCCAGGCCCCTGAGATCATGACCTGAGCCGAAGGCAGAGGCCCAACCCACTGAGCCACCCAGGTGCCCCTGTTTTTCCTTTTTCAAATGTGGCTCCTGTCAAGTCTGAAATTACAGATGTGGCTCACCTCCTATTTGCACTGAGCAGGACTCTTCTAGAGCGGAGATCGGCAATCTATGGCCTGCAGGCCAGACCCAGCCTGCTGCCTGTTTGAAATAAGATTTTACTGGAAACGCCCGTTTGTTCACTTGTCTCTGAATATTTTCACGCTACAACGGCAGAGCTGACTGGTTGTGAAGGATACGGTACAGGCTGCTAAGCCTCCACTATTTACTTTCTGGCCCTTTCCAGAAAGAATGCTGGCCCGGATTGAGGGTGCTCTCTGGAGGCCCACAGCGCCCCGCCAGGGGCAGGGGGTGGCGGTGCAGCCTGGGGAGCGAGCGTGCGCTTGGGCAGCGCAGGCATCCGGCTCCGGCCCTGGCCCTGGCCGGCCGCTGGCCATGCAGCTCTGGGCGGGTGACAGGCGTTCTCCAGGCTGCAGGCTCTCCCTCTCTTAAAAGGGGACACAGGCTGCTCTAGGGAAGACGTAAGATGATAATGTAAAGCATGTGTTACACCGCCTGGCACACAGCAGGAATCTGCTGATGGTGGATGGATAAAAAATAGCAAATTTCAATCATTTTCCTCTTGGACTGGCTGCACTACACTCATAACAACTCCCGTATTTTCCTCCTAGAAGACATGAAAGCCCATGGAAGTCTCAGCAGCCACTGCGTATTAATGCCGGTCCACAGGCCATGGGGGGCGGGAGGGGGCAGGTCTTTCTAACAGGAACACTACGATCTGAAAGCACTACCCGGTTATTAGGGGCACTTAATGTCCCTTCCCTCCTGTTGCCCCTCTTTTGATCATTTCTGGCATTAACACTGCTACCAGAAGACTAAGGCAGAGGGGAGACAAAAATCTCAAACCAGTTACACCCAATAAAACTGGGGGGGGGGGGGGCCACACACAAAAAGAACCTACTGACATCAGTGGGGTTTTTGAAGGACCTACAGGTCAGTCCCAGCCAGCGAATTGGCCTCCCCAGGAGCTCGTAAGACATGCAGAGTCTCAGGCCCACCCCAGCTCTTTTGGCAAGAACCCCAGTTGGCGCCACACACATCAGCCTTTCAAAGTTCTGGTCTGGATTCGCCGTCTCTGTACTCTCCCCACCCTCCTGCCGCCCCTGGTGAGCAGTGTTGAGTCGATGGTGTCCGACTCTTTCGGAGAAGCGGGCCGGGCGGATGCACGCCAACACCAGGCTGGGTGGGCAGGACGCCCCCCCCAGAGCGCTGAGGCCGGCAGAGCACGAAGCCGCGAGCACGTGCCCCATTACCGCGCAGCTGGGGCGGCACCCCATCTCCCGCAGAGGGGCCTCGCACCGAAGACGCCCCCATCTCCACTCCTGAGCTCACACGTGTGAACGAACGCGGGTCTGGCCAGTGCTTCCACCTGGGTGGTCAGAGCTGCTCCTCGTGACAGCCTTGAGCGATGGGCATGACCCTCATTTTAGAAGCTGAGAAACTGAGGCTCAGAGAGGCCGGGTGCTTCCACTGAGGCCTTAGAGCTCCTGTGGACACGAGAACTCGGACGGCTTCTAAACGTTAGACTGGCGTTTTTCTTCCAGATCATTCAGAGCTTGCTCCGAGGACTGGAAGGAAACCCAGAATGGCGCCAACCAGAGGGCCTTTTCACCGGGTTCACGAGACACAGCCTTAGCTCTCCTCCCAGCCCAGGCTCCTGGAGAGCCTTCGTAGAGCTCAAATTCTGCTAGGTTTTTAGCTCCAGACACAGCTGCATTTCAGCCACAGCTCTGACCAGCTTTACCCTCGCCTACTGGGCTCCTACTCTGCCTGGCGAGCTTCGTGATGGAAGTTGCTGGAACAGTCAACTACTGCTGATAAATCTGCCTTCCTAGTGTCGGGACACCCGCACGTCTCAGTCCTGGAGCAGTTACAGTGCTCTCAGAAGAGCCCAGCTTGGACAATAAATGACACGGTCAACTTACCTAGAACCCTAAGGGGAAGCGTCAGCCGGCCAGCTGCCCACACGGCCCCGCACCCGCTGCAAAATGTCTGGGAAAAGGTGCAGAACACCCTTGGGAGGCGCCAACGCCTCCCATGAAACTACACGCGAGTCATTCAGAATATGAGCTTTCACCGAACGGAAGGACACACTGTCTTGGTTTCTCAAGAAGCTTCCGAGCCAGGGAGAGAGAACTCACGTGTGTCGTGTAAGTGCCGTGGGGCGTGAGAGCCAGAGAAGAGCGCACGTGGGCGGGGGTGCCCGTGAGATGCAGGCTACCCAAGGGGCAGGAGAGCGAGCGCGCAATGTGGGCGAGGAGCCTGGAGTGACAAGCTAAGGCACATCAGGAAGCTGGGTCCTGACACAGCCAAGCGGTCTTCTGGAAGGTCAGCCTGTGGCGCCACGTGCTGGGCTGAAGGAGGGCCTGGAGGCAGCGAGACCGGGCGAGGTCAGCCCGGGCACGAGCCCGCTGGAGAGCGAGCCCGAGCCCGTGCTGCTGCAGGACGGAAATGCAGAGGATGTGAGAGGCATTCTGAACAAAGATCTGATGACAAAACAGAATGGGAGCCGGGAGCCAAAGGCACAGGCAACAAAGGAAGAGACAAACCGGACTCATGGAAACCCACAGAACGGGAGAGAACACCCGCAAATCGTATGTCTGATCCGGGACTGGTGTCCAGCATAGAGACAGCGCCTACAGCTCAGCAACAACCACCCCGGAACCCCATTCAGAAATGGGCAAAGGACTTAAACATTTCTTTCTTTTTTTTTTTTTTTTTTTAAGATTTTATTTATTTGACAGAGAGAGAGAGAGGCAGTGAGAGAGGGAACACAAGCAGGGGCAGTGGGAGAGGGAGAAGCAGGCCTCCCACCGAGCAGGGAGCCCGACGCGGTGCTCAATCCTAGGACCCCAGGATCATGACCCGAGCCGAAGGCAGACGCTTAACGACTGAGCCACCCGGGCGCCCCTAGGACTTAAATATTTCTCCAAAGCAGGTATTTAAACCACCAAGCAGCACATGAAAAGATGCCCAACATCACCAGTCATTAAGGTAACACAAATCAAGACCACGGTGAGAGACGACCTCACACCCATTAGGATGACTACCACAAAAAAAATCAGGAAATAACAAATGTCGGCCAGAATGTGGAGAACCCGGGATCCTTGCGCACTGCTGGGGGGGACGGGCACAGGGTGTGGAAAAGAGGATGGCAGTTTTTCAAATAAAAGTAAGAATAAATTTACCATATGATCCAGCAATTCCACTTCTGGGGATATACCCAAGAGAACCAAAAGTGGGATCTCGAAGAGATCTTGTACACCATGTTTCACAAGCTGGGTCGTACATGACAGCTGAGACGGGAGGGCTCCCCAAGTGTCCAGACGGAAGGATATGCCAAAAGCTGTACATATAGCTTTCGGCCTTTAAAACAAGGGACATTCTGACCTATACTACCGCATGGATGAACCTTAAGGCTGTTATACTAAATGAAGTAATACCTCACGTCAGAAAGGAGAATGGTGGTGGCCAGCGGCTGGCGTGGGGGGAGACGGGGCGCCACCGTTCAGCAGGCATCAAGGTTCAGTTTTACAAGAAGACAAGCAGTCTGGAGACAGGGGACGGGGATGGCTGCCCGTCATGAATATGTTACCACCGCTGAACCGCACGCTTACATTAGCGTGGGAGCCCAAGAATGTACATTTAAAACAATCCCAGGGACGCCTGGGTGGCTCAGTTGGTTAAGCGGCTGCCTTCGGTTCAGGTCATGATCCCAGCGTCCTGGGATCGAGTCCCACATCGGGCTCCTTGCTCGGCAGGGAGCCTGCTTCTCCCTCTGTCTCCCTCTGCCTGCCACTCTGTCTGCCTGTGCTCGCTCGCTCTCTCTCCCTCTCTCTCTGACAAATAAATTAAAAAAAAAAAAATCCCAAATATTCTGAATTTCAGAAGATGCAAGCTTAAGTACTTAGAGGCGTCTGCCATCATGCCTGCTTCTAACTTTGTAAATGGCTCGGGAGAAGATGTATTTACACACGCTCACACGTACGGGGAAAGCACAGATGACAGAATGCTAACCGCTGACTCACGATGCTTGGTAATCAGTACTCACTGGCCCAGTCTTTCAACTTCTCTGTGTGTGTGAAGATTTTTCATGATCCAAAGTTGGAAAAAGTAATTTTTTAAATGCCACACATCTGGGGGTGGGAAGGACAGTCACAGTCATAGACCTCGCAGCCAGAAGGTCCTCAGTCGGGAGAGGACAGGAGGGAGCCGGCAGGCCAGGGGCGGGGACGTGGTGTGGGTGGAAGCCACTGGACTGGCGGCAGCCACGCAGGTGACCCGGAGCACTGAAGAAAAGACAGCAAAGGCGGTGAGGGGAGCGAGAACATGATACGGGAAGAAGTCTCACGGAGAAAAGAGGAAAGAGGCAAAAGGCTAAGGAGGCAAATTCAGAAGAGTCTGGTATAAGGAACCCAATGGAAGGAAATTTCTGGTACGAGGGCAGGACTGACCACAATCAACAAAGGACAAGGACAAGGGAAAGGTGGGTAAAGTAGTAACCGGGAATCCACCAGTGCTCTGTGACCTTCAGGAGAGCCTCTGGCACCCAGTGGGGAGAGTGGCCAGGGAGAGGCTAAGGGGCTCATGGGTCGTGAGGAAATGGGGCAGACACCCCTGGCGACCAGCAGAGGACTGGGGTGCCCCCAAAGCAAGCTGCGTGTAGGGAGAGTCACTCTTTCTTCCTGGGCTTGAGGATATCATCAGCCTTCAGGGCCCTAAGCTCCCTTAAGTAATTAAACACGCAGAGCAGACGAATAAGGGGATGCTTTCAGCACGGAGTACGAGTACGTCTGCTCCCGACGCTTCCGGAAGCCACGCAAGACACAGAAGTGCATGTCTGCTTCTTCCCACCTGCACCTACGAGGGCCAGCAAATCGTCCTGCGAACACGCCAGTCACAACAGCATCACCGACCATCACCACAGCAGCAGCTCCCGCAAAAAAGGATCAAAATTCAAGCAAGGGGGAAAAGCCTCATCAGAGCTGCTGAGTGGGCAAGACCAGCTCTCACTTGCAGGATGCAAATGAAGAACACTCTTTTTAAGACTGCAGGAAATCTCTCCTGCTAGCTGGGGGCTTTCATTTCATTACTGGATAGGACTGATGACTTACTCTTTTTCTTTTTTTTTCTGAAAGCACCACTCAGTACCTTAAATTTAAAGATTTTTAAATTGCCATAGCTAGAATGAATCTTCACCAGATATAGCTATGTTACTGATTTAAGCCAAAAGTGATCTAGTCTTATTCCTTTGATCCAACTACAAAATATTTAATGTGTCAGTCTCAGAATATACAAAGCCCTCAACCAGTCAACCAGCTTTAACCCCAAAAGGCCATTTATTCCAGTACATATCGCCAAGCTGAATACTTCTGGACAGTGAGTGTATCATTTATTTGCCTTAATGTTTATTTTTTAAAAGGATTTTATTTAGGGGCGCTCGGGTGGCTCAGTCATTAAGCATCTGCATTCGGCTCAGGTCGTGATCCCAGGGTCCTGGGATCAAGCCCCTCGTTGGGCTCCCTACTCCGAGGGAAGCCTGCTTCTCTTACTCCCACTTCCCCTGTTGTGTTCCCTCTCTCACTGGGTCTCTCCCTGTCAAATAAATAAATACAATCTTAAAAAAAATAAAAGATTTTATTTATTTGAGGGCGTGCAAGCGAGCGTAAGCGTGTAAGCAGGGGGAGGGGGAGAGGGAGAAGCAGCCTCCCCACCGAGTAGGGAGCCCCAAAGGACCCGGGGATCGTGACCTGAGCCTAAGGCACATGCCTAACTGACTGAGCTACCCACGTGCCCCTGCAAAATGTTTAAATGGAATACTTGCTCTTCCCAATCCTGCTTCAGAAGAAGAGAGTATATCAACTGTGGGCAGAACTGACCAAAGGACCCATCCCACTCGGTGAGCCCCGGACTGAAGGCAGTCCATCACCCCTCAGCCTCAGAACGTAGCTGAAGAGCAAAACGAGGGCAAACAGCCCTGGAGTATGTGAGTTCAGAGGGCTATCCCCTAACATGATTCAATTTTATCCTGAACTACAAAAATTTCCAGAAAGTGTTCTGCTCCTGTCTGCAACCACAGATAATATGTCAGGGGGTTCCTAATACGGCCCCCCGAGGCCGGCAGAAATGTCAGGCTCAGGAGCAGTTCCGACCGTTCACCCCGCTCACCGGAGCCACGAGGGCTGGAAAGCGCGACCCTCTGAGGCCTGGCACCCGGCCACTGGGCAGGTGGGGCCGCAGAAGGAGCTGCCCCTAAACACACCCAAACCCTAGTAACTGGAAGTGAGAGCATCTTGTAAATGAAAAGGCACATTTCCCTCTTTCGAGCATCCATTTGAATCAGCACACCCTCCCTCCCCCACGCAGAAGCAGGCTAAGCTCTGGGCAGTCACAGTGGCACAGCGGCACAGGTCAGTCGTCCCTGCAAGAACTCCAGGACGGCTCCTAAGAGAGATCACCCCACAGCCAACTCCGGAGGGGACCGCGCCTGGGCCCAGCACTGTTGTGATGGTGATTCAGGTCACACACTACAACCACGCCCCTCTCGCAAAACCCTGGCCCCGCAGAGGTTCCACTGGACAACATGAGGCCCGGGGATCAAACAGTAAAAAAAGCAAAATTTCTCTAGATGGAACAGGAAAATTAAAAAAAAAAGAAAGAAAGAAAGAAAGAAAAGCAGGGATAACAATGAAGTGGGGATGGGGAGGGCGCAAAAAGGGCTTTAAAGTCCTACAACAAAACCAAGGAGGAGAGCACAGTCAAGTTCGGGGCAACTAAAGGGGAAGGAACCGAGTGGCACTCAGCCTCTCTCCAAAGAGTCCTTCAGAACCTGTCTCATGACTCAGCATTCCCAGCGGGAGGGGGACAACAGCAGCAAGAGAAGGGACAGGTCTTTGGGGGCAGGAGGTGAAGCGGGATTTCCTAATACTGACCGTTTCTGAGACAACACCGAAATCCCAGTTCCTTGGACTTCTGGTCGGGGGTTGGTTGGGGGGGGGGGGTTGAGAGGGGTATGAACCAGAGCTGGAATGAATCTCGCTTACAGAGACTGCTTTCATTCAACATCTAGGGGCACTCACAGGTTCTCTAGAAATAAAATGCGCTTTTTGACAATTATTTTGAGAATGAGTGCGCGGCCACGGAATGAAAGGTGCAGAACAGAAGCACACGGCCAGCGTCAATCTGTTGTCTCCCCCGCTGGCTCCCCAGTGTGATCTCCCTCTCTCCTTCCACCCATCCCAACACCCTGCTCCTTCCTCTCTCTTCACCTGTGGTTACAACCTCTCCTACTAAGACTTTCAAGTGTTTGAAGACTGGTGATTAATGCCAGGCACAGGGTCTGTGACTCATGTTTAATCAGGGTGCTTGATACGGTAATGATCTATGAATCTTGAACTTAAACATTCTCAGGTGAGAGCGACCTACATCTACTTCGATCTGTAGTCAGATTCCTCCACTTATCAGCAGTGCGACATTGGACAAGTGCTCCTCCTCTGAAATATACGGGTAACAGTAGTACCTAATGCGCAGGGTTGCTGGGAGCACCGAGTAATACCCGTAAAGCACTCAGGACCCGGCACATAGTAACACTACATAATGCTCGCCCTTATTACTGTTATTATTTTAAAACACAAAAGCAATACTCTACTATCCTTGTAATTCATTCTTTTGGAAATTTCAGAAGATGTCTTCCAAATTCTGGAAAATATATACACATATATATTCATCCCACGTCCCCCTCTACCCCGGAGGTTAGTGGACTTTGGCAGGTGTTTCTTTCTTTTTTTAAAGATTTTATTCATTCATCTGACAGAGAGAGATCACAAGCAGGCAGAAAGGCAGGTGGGGGCGTGGGGGCAGAGAGCCCGATGCATGCGGGATTGGGATGCGGGACTGTGATGCGGGGTTCTGGGGCTCTGTGATGTGGGGCTCGATCCCAGGACCCTGAGATTATGACCTAAGCTGAATGCAGAGGCTTTAACCCACAGAGCCACCCAGGTGCCCCAAGGCAGGTGTTTCTTTAAAGCGCGTAAGAAACAAAGGGGGGAAGTTCGTGTGTATGGAAGAGGCTCAATAAGAAGTCGTATCTATAATCCACCAGGTCAGTGATTGATCAGTAGGAACTCCCTCTGGGGCACCTTTGGCGTCTGGAGACACAGCACTCTGTGATGCACAGAAGTGATGTCCCAAAGGGACCGGGCTGGCTCTGTGTGACAGCCATCGGGATGGGGGCTGCCAACAGCCCAGCGGCCGTACCACCCAGCTTCGCTTCTGGTTCAGGCTCGTTCCAGGGACTAGAAAGACAGACCTTGTCTTTTATCGCAGAAAGAAATGAGGCAGTGACTAGGCCAAGGTCATTCAGAGTAGGTGACAGCTGGGAAGAGCTCCCAAGGCCTCTGACTTCCAATCACAGGACACAAACACACTTCCCTCATCTGGAGAAAGTGCCCTTGAGCGAAGGGGCAAGTCAGATGGAGAGGCCTTCAAGGCACTGAGTCCCCAGCGTTAGAAGGGGGAACCAAAGGACAAAGAATAAAATCACAGAACAGCTGTGTGAGTCTGCAAGTGCTGTGATCCTATCTGAATAAAATGCAATTAGATGCACTCAGTCCTGCATCTTGGTTAACCTTACATAACTCCTTCCTATTACATCACTAAGAACAATTGTCTTTAATGGGTCCAGCACCTGGACAAGTGAGGCAAGCACCCTTCACATGCTATGATGCCGAAGCTGAAGAGTTTTCCCCAAGGAAACGCTGGCTTGAGTAGAAGCCAAAAATAAACCGAAAAGCCCATTCCTAAGGGACCTGTCATGAGGGATGCTACACACACACACACACACCCTTAGAAAAGCAGACTGACCCACACACAGCTTTGATTTAGAGACATTAAACCTCAAATCAGGAGCAGCTCTGGATGTTGTGGCAATTTGAAGCAAAAGACAGTGCACACGCGATGGGAAAACTAAAGCATAAACAGGAAGCCCCCGAACTTGGACTGACAGACAGCGTCTGTTCTCTTCCGAACAGGGGCCGTTCTGTCCGACCATGACAGGTGGAGACCAGAAGGATCCACCATGTCTAGCCAGTGCTCAAGAAGGCAAAGAGACTGTGGCGTTTGGCTTTATTCCAAAATGCTACTCAAGGATGGCCAATGATGGGGAAGGGGCAAGTCTCATAGAAGATCTGCACCTAAATGGGAAAAGTTGCAAGTGGGTAGGTCAGCTGCCACGCTTAAGGGGACAAAAGATTGAGGAAAGGAAGGAGCACAAGGCACGCGCTTGTTTTAAGTCCTAAAAAAGCTTAACTGTGGCTGCTGGAAGCCTTAGGAACTGGACCAAAAATTCTGCAGTTTCAAGGAAGAGCTACTTTTTTTCTCTTTCTTTCTTTTTAAGATTTTTTTTATTTATTTGACAGAGAGAGAGAGTGAGAGAACGAGCACAAGTAGTGGGAGCAGCAGGCAGAGGGAGAAGCAGGCTCCCAACTGAGCAGGGAGCCTGATGCAGACTCGATCCCAGGACCCAGGGATCATGACCTGAGCCAAAGGCAGACGCTTCACAACTGAGCCACCCAGGGCCCCTACTTATTTTACTTCTGTTGATAATTTTCACTGAAGTGGCCAGGAGGGGGTAGACCTTGTTGGCCATCTCTCTTTATGAATTTGTTCATTAAAAACTTAAGACTAGTATTAGGCCTTTACTCATTGCCCAACAAATTAACCTGAAAACTACAAAGACGGTCCACAGCCTACTAAACACTCCACATTAAAAGGGTACTATTTAAAAAAAAAATCCAAGAGGTGGCAGCTTTAAAAAGGATTATGTTTCTCGATACTGTCACCACATTATACTATCAGTAACTGGGTTCTCAAATCTCATAACCAAATTAGTGATGGAGCAGGAATCAGAACCTAAATGCTCAGCCTTGGTCTAGTGGCCTTTCCTTTACCGCATACTGTCATCTCCTCGGATTTATAAGGGGTGAGAGGTAGGAAGAAAAAAATCTTCCTACCACTTCCTAAACTGCAGGGTCCCACCCAGCACCCTAGTCGGGGTCATCTACACCTAGGGTTCAGGGTGACCTACAGCTACCTATCAGGTGTGTATACCCCCAGACACCCCAAACTTACTCTTAGTTCCTAAAAGAACTGGGTCTTGCCATCCACACATGGACACTACACGCCACCACTTCCTAGAGTTCCTACGCCCGTTAGCCTTTCCTAAGCTCAGAAGCTACAGACACTCCAGTGGCAAAGAAAACACAGGCACTGGAGTCACAAGAAAGTTCAACAAATTCAAAGCAAATCACAAGAGGGCCGCTTTCAAATATACTCACGCTGGTGCCTTACGATTATTTTCTATTTAATTCCTAGACAAGTATTTTAAGCCAAACTTGGTGTAAGTACACACGGTGGGAGGAGGCAGACAGAACGTAACTGTGAATAAAGTTAACCCCCAAAGTCAAGATGAACTGGAACAACAACTGATAAACATGGCAGCTCCCGGCAGTGGAGCTGGGCTGGCCTGCTGAGTCCCAGGGCACGGAGGCCATGACACAGGGAAATGAGTTGCATTCCAAAAGTCACCAACCTCTGGAGAAGATGGTTAGGGAAAAACATTTTTCAAAAACCCACAGAAAGACATGAGCAGCCGTTCGTTAGTTCAGACAACACAGCAACACTTTATAAAGAGCAAAAATCTTCTCCTTCCGATGTAATGACACTGGTGGTAATTTTTAACAAGCATTCCGCTATAAAAAGTACGATTTTCCACATACTTTTGCACAAGAACTTGTGATCTTTCCCAAGTCAGAGAAGCTAGTGGCTGATTTGCATTTTTCTGAGGGGAAGCCAGGGGTCCTGTATGCAGGTTTCTGTGTCTGTGGATGCCTGCACACTGGCAAGGAGAAAGGCCCTGCTGGGGGCGCCTGGATGGCTCAGAGCGTTAAAGCCTCTGCCTTCGGCTCAGGTCATGGTCTCAGGGTCCTGGGATTAAGCCCCACATCGGGCTCTCTGCTCAGCAGGGAACCTGCTTCCCCTCTCTCTCTGCCTGCCTCTCTGCCTGCTTGTGATCCTTCTCTCCCTGTGTCAAATAAATAAAAATCCTAAAAGAAAGACCCTGCTGGTATCAAGTCACTTCTGCCACTAGGAAGTAGATCACAGGCTCTTCCTGGGAGTGGGGCCTTTCCCCTGCCAAGAGCCATTATCACAGACCCCCTTTGTAGCATGGCAAGAAGCCCTATTCCTATGTGGCCTTTGTCTCCCAGTGTGTGAGAAACCCAGATTAAGTTCTCAAGTGCCCTCCCCTGAAATCAGACCTGTCAACAGCCCAGGCCTGATTCCTGCTTAGAAATGTTTTCCTCAAGGGGCGAAGGAGGAGCAGACGAAGCAGGGGTGAAAGATACAGGGGTGTGTGCCTGCGAGTGTGAATCACTGATAGGAATTCGCACTCAGGAAAACAAGACAGAAGCAGCAGTCACCAAACCAACCCTGGTTCGAGGTTTTAGGTTTAAGATGATAAACCCCTTTGTCTAGAGGACTGCAACATTCACCAGCCTTACCCCAATACCTTAAGGGAGTCTGATGTTTGCGTGACAGCCTCAGGTCAGGAAAAAACCTTGGGTTTCCAGATGGGTGGCTCTTCTCCATCCATGGTTCCATAGTATTTTTTTTTTTTTTTCTTCAAGAAGTCCCACTGCACTTGGGAGTCCTCAGTCCCAGTCGCAGCTGTCCCATCTCCCCCACCCTGTACTATTAATATCACGGCTCTGATTGTTAATGATTTTACTCACAAAGTTCCCCGCAGCAATTAAAACGAGGCAACAAGGTTAAAAAAAGGGGGGGGGGGCTCTTTATTCACAATAACGCATTCTGCCATCTAGGGAACTTCTTGGGTTTTTATACCGCCCGAGATTTCCCCCTCCACTATCTTTGTTTTGGAACGCCCACTGCCCTGCCCCGCACGGACCCGGCCCGGCCCGGCCTTCCTTTCGGGATGCACAATGCAGTGTGTAGCTCCTCGGGGGTCAGCAAAACGCCGCACTGGTGTAATGCCGAGCGAGCCTCAGCGCCCAAGGAGTTCCCCACCGTAGTGGGTCCACGTACAGGATCTTGAGGCCGACACCCCGGCACCGCAAGGCTTGGGCGTCCCTTCGCGTGGGGAAGCCCGGGGCCCGGTGGCCCGCGGCTGGTGCAATGACTTTGCACCGAGGCGTCCCCTCCGCGGAGGCTCGTCCTCCCGCCTCGGCCCACTGCAGTTGCACCATTCCGGCCAGCGCCACGCGCGCCTCCCCTCCCCGGCCTAGGGCTCCTGCAGCAACTCCGTCCCTGCGTCGGGCCCCGACCCCCGACCCCCGGCCCCCGGCCCCCGGTCCCCGCCCCGGCCCGCCGCACCTTGGTCTCCTTCACGTGCTGCTTGACGCCCTCCGGGTACCACTGGACGCGCACGTAGCCGCGGCGCAGCGGGCTGGCCCGGCCCTCCTCGTGGCCCGCGCCCCCCGCCTCGGAGCAGCCCGAGCTCCCGCGGCCCTCCTCCTCGCCCTCCGAGTCCGAGTCCTCGCCGTGGATGAGGCGCACCAGCCCGAAGTGCACCGAGCCGCGGTAACGGCCCGACACCAGGTCGTGAGAGAACAGCAGCCGCTGCGAGCCGGCTTCGGGGCCGGAGTCCGAGGACCGCCCGGAGGCCGAGTCCGGGGCGGGCGCCGCGGCGGGGGCCGCGTCCGGGGTCGGGGCCGCGTCCGGGGCCTGGACGGGAGCCGGAGCTGCGGGCGCGGGCGCTGCGGGATCCGCCATAACTGCTCTGCGCGAGTCTCGGGCGGCGGCGGCGGCGCTGCTGGCGGTGGCGGCGGCGGCGGCGGTGGCGGCGGCGGCGAACGCGGCACGGGGAGGCGGGGCCAGCTGGCGCGGGGGCGGGGCCGCGGCGCGCTGACGTGGCCCTGCGTGCCGCCGTCGTCAGGGAACCGAGATGCGGTTGCTAGGAGCTCCTGCCTCGTCGCTAGGGGACGCTGGAGATGCTGCCGGGGGCGGGGGAAGAGTGGACACCGCGAGGGAGCGGCGGGGCAGGAGGGGGTAAAAGTTTGGGGAGCGGGACTGGGTGGGGGACCCGGGAGGAGGAAGCGCAGTGGGCACGAGGGAAAGGGGAGTGGCCGAGGTGGGGCGGAGGATGGTCCCGAGACTGTCAACAACCTTTAATGAGCCTCCTGGGCGTCTCCAGCCCAGTCCTACGCACTGGGTGGGGTGGGCGGGGTGAGGAAGAGCCAGACCCCGTACCTGTCTAAGTGTTTACAGTCTACCTGGAGAGACGACACATATGCATATTAAATAGCTTAAAACCAACTCCAGCGGGACGCCTGGGTGGCTCAGTTGGTTAAGCGGCTGCCTTCAGCTCAGGTCATGATCCCAGCGTCCTGGGATCGAGTCCCACATCGGGCTCCTTGCTCGGCAGGGAGCCTGCTTCTCCCTCTGCCTCTGCCTGCTACTCTGTCTGCCTGTGTTCGCTCACTCTCTCTCTCTGACAATTAAATAAATAAAATCTTTAAAAAAAAAAAAAAAAAAAAAAAAACCAACTCCAGGGCAGCTTGTAAGCAAAGCTATAAAAGATTTGGAGAGAGAGCCTATCTGGAGTGTATTGTATTAGGAAATTACACGCAAAGTTTGGGAAGGTCATGACCCCGAAGGATCGGAAAGATAAGCAAGCATTAGTGGCCTCTCTGGTTTGGGTTTCAGAGGGACTCAGAGCTCCATGAGGCTTAGTATACATGGCGAGAGGTGGGATAGTGAGGTAGTTAGGAGTGGGGGCCGTGGATTCCAATCCTTGCTGCTGCCTCTTACTAATCTTATAAAGGTAGGTAAGCTGATAAACTTATTTTCTTTTTTATTTTTTTTAAGATTTTTATTTATTTATTTGACAGAGAGAGAGATCACAAGTAGGCAGAGAGGCAGGCAGAGAGAGGAGGAAGCAGGCTCCCCGCCTAGCAGAGAGCCGGATGCAGGACTCAATCCCAGGACCCTGAGATCATGACCCAAGCCGAAGGCAGAGGCTTAACCCACTGAGCCACCCAGGCGCCCCGATAAACTTCTTTTCACCTGAATTTTCTCATCGGTAGGAGAGGGGTGATAATACCCTATGCGTCTCTTCGGGCAACTGGGAGAACCGAAGGAAACAGAACCGTGCCTGACATAGTTCCCTCCATGAAGCTTAACCATTGCTGGAACATCTCAACCCTCCTTCCTAGACCAAAATTCTAGACAGGCAGAACTGTTATACTTACGGTTTGCTCCATATTGCCATTTTAAAATATAAAAAGTAATTATACTAATGTGTCCCTTAAGTAAGTTCCAAAAGATTTAGATAACATTCTCAGAGGACAGTTTCATAATGGGTTGTTAGAAGGAAATTAAGAATACTCAGGCGATGGCCCTCATCTTTCTCAGTCAAAATCATTTTTTTTCCACATTTTTCTGTAAGACCATCAAAGATACATTGGTAGCGATGGTTCAATATTACGATATTTGGGTTCTTTTTAAAAGGCGGGATCCCTGTTCTTTGAGTAGTTTACAGACTGCCAAGGCTATAGACGACACTCCTGGAGAAGTCTCAAGAACATACATGAAGCACACATGGCAGCCTGAGTATATGATGGGTCCTGAGCCAAGCGCTTCAAGGATATTGATGTAATATTGGGGTTGGGGTAGTTGTCAATGGATCCAGATCTTAGAAAACTCACATACTAAGGTATAGAAAAAACAGTGGCTAAATGAGCTGAAGGGGAATTAGGATACAATTTTGGGGCAAATCTTGGCTCACAAACCACAACTTTTCCATCCCAGACCACTGTGCAGAGTGGCCATCTGGAATCACCGCTGGGAGGACTCCGTTCCCCACTCCGTCCCCCATAAAGACCTGGCAGGCTGAACAGCAATCATGTAGTAGCTTCAGTTCAACTTACCGTGCCCCTGTCTCCTTAGCCCCATAACCTAACACCTCTAATTGACCAGGTGCTGTGCCAGACACATTCACATATATTATCTTATTAGCACAATTGTCGATACAGGTGTATGTTTTTTGTTTTGGGGGAGTTTTTTGGTTTGTTTGTTTTTTGCTGTTTTGTTTTTAAGTAAGCTCTAGGCCCTACCTGGGGCTTGAACTCATGACCCCAAGATCAGGAGTTGGAGGCTACACCGACTGAGCCAGCCAGGCGCCCCTGGATATAGGTATACATAACCCCATTTTATCAATGAGGAAACAGGGTCTAGAAATTCAGTGTCTAAGGCCACAACATAGTAACATGCAGGGCCAAGTTGGAATCCAGTTTTCCTGACTCCAAGTACAAGGGCTTTTCTAGTTCCTCTGTCTAGCAAGGGTTGGGGGAGGAGGCGAGCAAGTGCGGTGAAGGGGCAGGGCAATGCGGGCCCCAAATCCTTGATGTCAAAAATCTAAGTGAGTTTCACACTCTACTCCAGCTTATGCCTGTGTTCATTTTAATATAAAAAGAACGTCCTTCTTCCCTAATCATTGAGTAAAATTGGCACTCCAGGAAGACGTGCCATGTTTATTCTCCGGCTTCTTGTAATAATGGCTAATAATAGCTCCCAGTTATTTTGCTGTAACTTAATACCAGGTACTGTACTAAGTGTTTTGCATAGATTATCCACCTTTACATAGATTAGTCCTCGGTGAGAGAGCAAGCATGTGCCCCCCTTTTGTGAAGCACGCTCTGCTGCCTGCCCTCTCCCCAGAAACAGCTAGGTTGTAGGTAAGATCCCTTGTTTTCAAATGCTGATCTCTCCCTCACTAACTCACCCCCTTTTGAGCACGTGGGTCATATCCTAGGTATGCATGTCACCCCATTGCCTAGTACAGCACCTGGCACAGTCCTAGTGCTCAGTGACATGCCATATCAGGGGTTGTCAAAGGCTTGAGAGTTCCTGTCCCTCTACCTGGTCCATTTCCCATCCTCCCCCTATACACCCAAGGAGCTGCCCCACGCTATCTCTCAGCCCTTTTGTCGCCCCAGTTTGAGCTGCATCAGAGTCTTTCTAGAAGAGGGTCAGTAATTCCTCCCCTACGTTCCCCACCTCACTCAGGTCTAAGATGCTCCAGTCAATGTTGGAGGCTTTTTTTTTTTTTTTAAGATTTTATTTATTTATTTGACAGACAGCGATCACAAGTAGGCAGAGAGAGAGGAAGGGAAGCAGGCTCCCTGCTGAGCAGAGAGCCCCGATTTGGGGCTGGATCCCAGGACCCTGAGATCATGACCTGAGCCGAAGGCAGAGGCTTTAACCCACTGAGCCACCCAGGTGCCCCAAAGTTGGGGGCTTGACTCCTCCCCAGTCCCCGAGCCCCCAACCACAGTTGCACGGCCAAGCTGGTGAGTGGGGTGAGCTGGGATGGGAGCATTGGCCTAGTTCTTATTTTCATAATTGCCGAATGAAAACAAACAAACAACAAAGAAAACCCCTTCATTTCCCAGCTGAGAAACCCCTCCTCTCATGGCCCCAACACTCAGCCCTCTTTGGAGGATAGAGATTCTTCTCAGGGGAATTTTGCTTATTTACAAATATGCCTGCAAGAAACTGAGCCGGTCTGGCCACTCCCCTTGCTAAGGGGCTGGCAGGGTGCAGGAGGCAACAGGGCTGGCAGTACCCCGAGCTGATCTCTGGGAAGCAGGCCCTGTCTTATCCCTATCTCAAACAGCCACCAGGTTAAGAAGTGTGCACTTCCCGCTGGCCCATGCAGGAGCCAAGCTTCCCCCTCCGAGAGAATCCAGATGGGCCCAGAGAACTCCTTCTACCCTGGAGTGCATGTTTGGAGGTTCTAGGGTGCCTTCAGCACTGGGATCTTTGGCTAGAAAGGTGGAGTGGGAGGGAGCTCCCCTGGGGACCCGTCCCACATCCCCATCGCTAGCCTAGCCGGAGAAATGCCCATGCCTGCGGTTCCAGCTATAACCCTTGAGCCCTTAAAATGTGGCTCGTCTGAATTGACATGTGTTGTAAGTGTAAAAGATACACTGAATTTTGGAGACTTGTTGGGGGAGAAAAAAAAAGAATCTAAAATAATCTTAATTTTATAATGATTACTTGTTGAAATGTCAATACTTTATATGTATTAGGTTAAATGAAATATATTATTAAAATCAAGTTCACCTGCTTTCTTTTGGATCTTTTTCATGTGGCTACTAGAAAATTGAAAATCACATTATGGGACTCACATGATCTCTGTGTTGGACAGCCAGGCTCCAGATGCTCAGGGAGCCGTAGGTCCCTTCTTTCTCCAGGAGGTGGCGATCCCTCCCTGCCTTTGACACCTTCCTTCCAGAAAAGTCTGGAAGGTTCCTGAGGAAACAGCTTGTGTCATCTTTCAGATATTGAACCCCAAATAAGGATGGGGCTCTGCTCAACCATGCACTGAAGCCAACCTATTTATGCAAATGAGGCTTCAAAATAAATCCAGAGGAAGTCAAGAAGCTAAATTCCATCCTTCTCAACAGAAGAATCAAGACCTAGTTGATAGACACCTGCTCTGGGCAGGGAGGGGCACATGGCCCCACTTTCAACCAGATCTCTGTTTTCCAGGGGTTTATAAAGCCTGTGGCGGGGGGTGCGCCTGGGTGGCTCAGTGGGTTAAGCCTCTGCCTTCCGCTTGGGTCATGATCTCAGGGTCTTGGGATCCAGCCCGGAATCAGGCTCTCTGCTCAGCAGGGAGCCCGCTTCCCTCTCTCTCTCTGCCTGCTGCTCTGCCTACTTGTATTTCTCTCTCTGTCAAGTAAGTAAATAAAAATCTTACAAAAAATAAATAAATAAAGCCTGTCGGGGAGATGGGCATCAGTGGACACTGTGTGCACAGCCCGAGTCCACCTTCTGATCCCAGGAACCCTTCCCCTAGCTGCCAGGCACTGGCTGCTGAAACTGAAGGCTTTGGTACCTTTTCAGGGATTGCCCTTGGCTGCAAGAAGGTTCCTCACCCATCCAATGACTATCCTTAAGGAGGAACAAAGCCCAGCCCTCTCACCTCCATTCAATCCCACGAAAGGGGCACCCCAGCTTCAGAGCTTCTCCTGGGATCAGCTGAGGTCTCCACGGGAACTGGGTCTTCACGGCTAAATGCCCTCTGCCCACCTCTGCTGACCTCGCTCCCACCTCTGCTGACCTTACTCCCTGATGGCACTTCCAGTAGGTGTTTTCATGCAGATCTGAGCCTCTAAGTCTATTTCTTGGGGAGTCTGACCCATAAGCATTGGTGCCGAGTGTGGTGGGAGGGAACAGACTCTAAAGGGTGTTCTAGAGCCGGCTCACTTGCCTGTTAATGAGGATCCCCACCAGTGGTGGTAGGTGTAGCATTCTGGGCCCTAGCACACTACCGTGGTGCAATCATTACAACTTTGGTGGACAGTGACCCAGTGGAAGGAACTGTGGGTAGGGCAAGCGAACAGTCTCAGGCACCCGCACCGTATGGGAGAGCAGTCCTCATAAGGATGATGGGAACCTCATGACTATTATTGGGGGCGGTCACCCTGGAGAAAGACAGCGAAAAGCTGTGGGTGATGGGTCACCAATTGAAGGCTCAGTATAAAAGCCGGAGGGTCTCGGGGTGCCTGAGTGGCTCTGTGGTTTAAGCCTCTGTATTTGGATCAGGTCATGATATCAGGGTCCTAGGATGGAGCCCTGCACCGGGCTCTCTGCTTAGCAAGGAGCCTACTTCCTCCTCTTTCTGTCTCTCTGCCTGCCGCTCTGCCTACTCTATCTGTAGATAGATCTATCTCTACTCTGATCTCTATCTGTCAAATAAATAAACTCTTGGGGAAAAAAAAAAAAGCCAGAGGGTCCTCTTGGCAGCATGTAGTGAAACTCGCCTCCTGAAGTTAGGGAACAGAGAAAACTAGAGAAGCAGGTTCCAGACTTACTTAATAAGGGCAACAGGCCCCTAGAGGAGGTTGAATCCCCAACCTTAGTGAGCCAGCTATGCCAAGGAGGACCCTCATTGGGAAGAGGGGGGACTCTGAGACATCTGGGGAGATCTGGGTCTCTGGACTCAAACATCTCAAAGTGCCAGGTTCTCCTTGAGCCTTCTGGACCCTCACAGCCATGGCCCCCTCCTGTGTGACCCCCTCCTGCCTGGGACAGGTTAGTGCTTTCTCCTTGCCTCAAGACAGAACTCCTCCCTGTGAGACAGATTCTGACCCCCCCCCCCCCCCCCCAGGATCTACTCCAGCTCCCTTCTTTGTCCCAGATCAATGGCTTGATCTAAATCACAACTCAACTGGGTTGGTAGCTCGATGGGCCACTGAAAGGGAGAAAAAAGCTGCCCCCAGAAGGAGCTGCAGGTCCCAGCCAATGGTGGCGACAGGAGCTGGGAGAATGTGGGACTGCAGTCAAGGGTACTGGGTCAGGAGAGGCAGAACATTAAGCTGGGCAAGGCGAGAGTGTTGTTCTGGGAACACTTTTCCCTGCCGCAAGATTTATCTCCCTGGCAAGGCCCCGGGAAGTCGGTGCTAGCACTCTGCTGGGGCAGCTCTTGGCAGCTTGATGAAAATGATCCCGAGCTCCCACCCCTTGGCTGGCAGGACTGCCCTCCCGCCCAGGAAGCTGCCTCCCCCAAGGTCAATGCAGGGCAGAAGGTCTGCCCCCTGCCGTGGTCTGGGTGTCTCTGCAGGGCTTCCTGGCTCCTGAGTTCCCCCGAGAGGAGCTGAGGCCTCTGTGGCAACCCCATCATGGCATCATCCTGGCTGCTCTCTCCCTCTGCCCAGGGCTGCTTCCCCTGCCCCCCTGACCCCGACAGGGGCTGCTGCTGAGAGCTCTCCCCGCAAACCTCCTGCACACAGTCCTCCATCCCAGTTTCTGTTTCCTGGGGAACCTGCTTATAACAGATGAAGGTTGAAAAGGTAAATACAATTAGGCAAAAGGTGCTCAGTGCCAGGTGTTCAGGGCAGACCTTAGGTCCAGGGAAGGAGTTGAGAGAAAGAAACCACCCTCAAAACCACCAAACACTGGGGCGCCTGGGTGGCTCAGTCGTTAAGCTCTGCCTTTGGCTGGGGTCATGATCCTGGCATCCTGGGATCAAGCCCGAATCGGGCTCCCTGGTCAACAAGAAGCCTGCTTCTCCCTCTCCCACTCCCCCTGCTTGTGTTCCCTCTCCCGCTGTGTCTCTCTCTTTGCCAAATGAATAAATAAAATCTTAAAACAACAACAACAAAAAACCCCACCAAAAACTGGTCGCGCAGACACCGTAACAGAGAGCTGCCTTCCCTGCCTGTTTCGGCCTTTCTGCAGCTCTGCGTGGAAAGTTGGGGTCTCAGAAACGTCATCAGAGTGTCTCTGGGCCCGGTCTCTCAGGGCACCCACCTCTCAGTCTCCCCCAGGTCAGCTCCCCTGGGCCCTGCAGTGGGAACCGGGCAGTTGTCACATTGAGGGAAAGAGAGAGGAGCAGGTGGAGCCCCCTGTGGGGCTGCACCCAGAGGTCCTGGGCCCAGGTGGGTGCTCACAGCCACACTGGGCTCCGAAGGTTATCAGAGCTGTCACAGGCTGGGTCCCGACGCTGGGGGTGGGGGGATACCGTGGGGGATGTGGGAAGTCGTCTCCAGGCCCCAGCCACGCCAATGGGTCAGTGTATCTTTAACAGACAGCCTCTGCCCTGTGACCTCCGCTTTGTCACTGTGAGTCGGCTCCCCTGAGTCTGGCCTCCCTCCACACCCCTCTCTCCTGAAGGACTTAAAGGCCAGCAGGGGCCTCCTTGTTAAGAGCATCTGAGATCTTTTCTCCTTTTTGTCTTCGTTTGACGCTGCTGACTCCCATCCCTTGGATTCTGGGACATGTCT
Organism: Mellivora capensis; assembly: GCA_004024625.1. Taxonomy (NCBI): domain Eukaryota; kingdom Metazoa; phylum Chordata; class Mammalia; order Carnivora; family Mustelidae; genus Mellivora; species Mellivora capensis. The sequence goes on along the minus strand of PISX010000021.1, from coordinate 239,711 downwards.
TGAGCCTCAACTTGAGCCCTGAAGAGCAGACATCCCTTAGCTTTCTGGTAGCACCATGCAGCCCCTCTCAACACTCTTCCTATACCAAGACCTCTGTTGTCTACTCAATCATGAGGACAGCCACCTCCGTGCCTGTGATCCTTGCTGTTCCAAATTGTTGATGGGATAGGGACTCAGCTGGGTCAGAGGTGAGGCTGTGCGGGGACAGGTGGGGAGTTTGGTAACACGGGCTTCTGGTGGGGGGGGTGCGGGGAGATCTCTGTGTGCCTTGCACAACCTGGCTCCAAACCCATAGAATGTTCTGGAGCCCTGAAGCAGGAGCCAAGCCACAGCCCGTGGTTTGCTTGGGACCAAAGAGCCTTGTGGGAGAGAACTGGAGCCTCGCCCACAGCTGTCATTCAGACGTGCATGGCCCTGTCTGGTGGACTGGGAGGCCAGACTGGAGGGAGTGAGGGTAGTACCCCTAAGGGGAGTGGTGCTGGGAGAAGAAGTGTGGTATGCAGGCCAATGGGCAGAAGCAGAGCTGGGGAGCAGTGGTTATGACAGGACCCTCTCCAGGGAGCTTGTTCTGGAAGGAGAAGACTGGCATAAATAGCAAAACTGTATCAATAGGGGGTCTCACATGAAGCACCCCGAGCCAATGGTCCCCACGAGGGACACTGGATTACACGGACTGTATATCAGATACGCAGCTCATCTGTGGTTCTGCCGTGGAAGTGCCCGTGATGTCCCCTGTGATGACTCTCAGATAGATGGCACTCTTCTCTTGCCCCCTGAGTCTGGACAGAGCCTCAGAACCTGCCAGTGGGGGCGGTGTTTCAAGGGCCAGAGGCACAGGATGCTCCGAGATGAGTCTGTGCCTCTGAGGGCAGTCCATTTCTCTCCGGGGCCCCTGGTGGGACCCATATTGTCCCAGCTTCATGGGACATCCGGCCCTGGTGGAGGTCGGGACTCTTGGTCTGTTTTACATGTTAGTGCTCTCCCAAAGACTGTAATTGCGAAAGGGTACAAGGTTTGAACCCCTGCTCTGTGCACACGGCTAGCTGGGCAGACTCTTTCCCCACAAGGAAGACCAATAGGATACCAAATTACAGCTCCGAGAATGCGCACTTAAAAAAAAACAAAACTCCACGCTAAAGTGGGACTCAAACTCATGACCCAGAGATCAAGAGTCACATGCTCTACTGACTGAGCCAGCCAGATGCCCCTAAAAACTTCTTTTCTAATTTGAATAGGGTTGACATATAATGTTGCATTAGTGTGAGGTGGAAATCAGAATTTTGGATAAACAATTTTTTAGTAAAAGTATGTCCCAAATATCACATGGGACAGACTTATACTTAAAAAATTACTTGTGGGGCACCTGTTTGTCTCAGTCTGTGGAGCGTGCAGCTCGTGATCTCAGGGTGGTGAGTTTGAGCCCCACATTGGGTGCAGAGATTACTTAAAATCTTTTTTTTAAAAGATTTTATTTATTTGACAGAGAGAGATCACAAGCAGGCAGAGGGGGGGGGAGGGGGGGGGAGAGGAGTGAAGCAGGCTCCCCGAGGAGCAGGGAGCCCGATGTAGGGCTGGATCCCAGGACCCTGGGATCATGACCTGATCTGAAGGCAGAGGCTTAACCTACTGAGCCACCCAGGTGCCCCTTGAAAATAAAATCTTTTTTTTTTTTCCCTTGAAAATAAAATCTTAAAAAAGGTTGTTTACCTAAAATTTGAATTTCAACAGGGCTTCCTGAATTTTTATTTGCTAAATCTGGCAACCTCCTTCAGTAGGTACATCTCCTGAGGCTACTCCACTGGCCAGATGAATTTGATGACAGCCCCTGGGGGAGGATGCCCTGGAGTCAGGACCTAGTTAGCGCTCTGAAATGCTTTAGCAGATTATCACTCCGCAAGGCTGGGACTAGAAACACATGATCACTCTCCATCTTGGTGTTTGACATTTTTTTTTAGGAGTGTATTTGTGGGGCACCTGGGTGGCTCAATTGGTTAAACATCTGGTTTTGGTTCATCTTGGTTTTGATTCAGGTTGTTGAGCCAAAACCAGGCTCTCTGCTCAGCAGGAGTCTGCTTGTCTCTCTTTCCCTCTGCCCCTCCCCCAGCTTGTGCCCTTTCCTCACTCTAAAATAAATAAATACATCTTAAAAAAAAAAAAAAAGATTTTAGGGGGCGCCTGGGTGGCTCAGTGGGTTAAAGCCTCTGCCTTTGGCTCCGGTCATGATCCCAGGGTCCTGGGATCGAGCCCCACAAGGGACTTTCTGCTCAGCGAGGAGCCTGCTTCCTCCTCTCTCTCTCTCTGCCTGCCTCTCTGCCTACTTGTGATCTCTCTCTGTCAAATAAATAAATAAAAATCTTTAAAAAAAATTAAAAAAATAAAAAAGATTTTAGGGACACCTGGGTGGCTCAGTGGGTTAAGCCTCTGCCTTCAGCTCAGGTCATGATCTCAGGGTCCTGGAATCCAGCCCCATGTCGGGCTCTCTGGTCAGCGGGGAGCCTGCTTCCTCCTCTCTCTGTCTCTGCCGGCCTCTCTGCCTACTTGTGATCTCTCTCTCTGTCAAATAAATAAATAAAATATTTTTTAAAAAAAGATTTTATTTTTGGTGCGCCTGGGTAGCTCAGTCGTTAGACATCTGCCTTCCGCTCAGGTCAGGATCCCAAGGTCCCGGGATGGAGCTCCCTGCTCAGTGGGAGGCCTGCTTCTCCCTCTCTCACTCCCCCTGCTTGTGTTCCCTCTTTTGCTATGTCTCTCTCTGTCAAATAAATAAATAAAATCTTTTTTAAAAGGTGTTTTTTTTGTTTGTTTTTTTTTTTTTAATTTTTAAGCAGTCTCTGCACCCCAGGCGGGACTTGAATTTACAGCCGGAAGATGAAGAGTCACGTGCTCCACAGACTGAGTCAGCCGCGCGCCCGGGTCGGGTCTCCTAACTTCCCGGTAGAGGGCGCCCTTCTCTCCGTGCTCGTCCACCCCAGACGCCCCGCATCTTTCTCTTTCCCTCCCAGGCGCCTTGTCCTGTTATTCCAGTTGACCAGGATGGATCACCTTCGCTCGCCCTCCCCTGCCCCCCACGGGGGTTCGGATCCCCCAGTCTAGCCATGTTTAGTGTAACGTCTTGTCTTTGCTTTCTGAGGTTCCACGTGTCTGGGGATGTTTTCCAGGAAGAGTAGGGCCCTAGGGCCGATCAGTAACTGCTCTTCTCCGGCGGGCCGTGAGGGGGCGCAGTGGAGCCGCAGGTCTTCGGAGGACGGATTAGGCCTTTTCCTTAGACCTTGAGGTCGGAGGCGGAGGCGGACGCGCCCAGCCCAGGTCCTGACCAAGCCGGCAGAGGCAAGCCTGAGAGCTCGATGGTAGGTTCCGGGAAAGGGAAAGACGGGAAGCAGCTCGGTAGCAGTTGGGGTGGGGGGGTGTGGTAAGCTCTGTGGGTTTTGCTGGGCCTCCGACAGCAGAGAGGCCCTGGGAGGGGCGGACCCCACAGACAGAAGTGTGGGGTGCGGTGGGCGTCTGGGCTGGCCTGGGGTCACCCCAGTGGCAGAGCTGCGTAGGCGACCCCGGAATCAAGGTCAAGAGCAGGCGTTGGCCCGGCTGTGCGGGTGTAGAAGCCGGGCCCTGGCCGGGCAGGGAGTGCGTGTGGCGGGAGCGCAGGGGTGGGTGCTGGCCAGGGAGGGGCTCAGGGCTGTGGGAGGGGTGTGCGCCGGAGGGAGAGAAGAGAAGCCAGGGCAGCCTGCCGGTGTGAGGGCCGGGAGGGGGTAAGAAGGAAGAGCAGGAGGCAGTCGCCCGGGGCTCAAGGCTCCCAAGGGAGGACTCACACCCGCTGCGGACGGACCCCGGGGGCAGAGCCAAGGTCATTGTGAATCAGGGAATTTGGGTGGAACAATGTCTGGGAAATTTAAGTAAACTTCCAGTAGAGCATGCATACACGAGAGTGCACAAATTGGCGGCCTGCTGCGTTCCCACCACCTTCCTCCTCCAGCTGAAGAGCCGAGTGTTGGGGGCGCCTGGGCGGCTCAGTCCGTGAGGCGTCTGCCTTCGGCTCAGGTCAGGATCTTGGGGTGCTGGGATCGAGCCTCGCATCCGGCTTCCCGCTCAGTGGGGAGTCTGCCTCTCCCCCATCTCTGCCCTTCGCCTCACTTGAGGTCTCTCTGTCAAATAAATAAATAAAATCTTAAAAAAAAAAAAAAAAAGAACTGAATGTGTTGTCACCAGAACCCCAGAAGCCCCCCCTTGGGCCGCCGCTGCCTCCCATACACAGATTAGAGCAGACTGCAGGGACTCAGAACCGCTCTTGTTGGGGGCTTCTTTCCTTCCTTGTTGAACTGGTGAGGGTCTCGGTAACGCCATGTGTCCTCAGGGTCCTTTGCTCTCACAGCTGGATGAGTTCCCTAAGGAACTAGGGAACGAATTCCCTAGTCCCTTACTGCTGATGGTCATTTGGGCTGCTCCCAGTTGGGGAAGCTTCTAGTTCTATCGGTGTTCGAGTGGGGATTGTGGGTCCCAGGGCGTGAGCCCCGCTGTAGCAGGTACTTCGAGGTCTTCCAAAGTGGCGGCCGCACCCCCTCGGGGTTCTTTAAGTACCCCAGGGTAAGGGCAGGTGTGGGAGACTAGGCAGGGTACCAGGGGGATGGGAAGAGGGCGAGAGTCTCGAAGGACCTCTTGCTTGTCTGGGTTGGTTTTGCTACAGGTGAGCACTCTGGAAAGAGGTGTGCTTGGTTAGGTCTGTGGAGGAGGTCATTCTTTTTTTAAAAAATATTTTATTTATTTATTTATTTGACAGAGAGAGATCACAAGTAGGCAGAAAGACAGGCGGGGGCGGGGGGAGCAGGCTTCCCCCGCCGAGCAGAGAGCCCGATGCGGGGCTCGATCCCAGGACCCTGAGATCATGACCGGAGCTGAAGGCAGAGGTTTAACCCACTGAGCCACCCAGGCGCCCCTGCAGGAGGTCATTCTTGAGGGCAGGTTGTGGAGGGGTTTGTCTGGGGTCAGTGGCTTGCCTCTGTCGACACAGTGAGGTCTGAATAGTGCCTGCCTCTCCCGTCTCGTCTCACTGGCTCTGCTAACTGCCCACCCCGGAGCCAGATTTGGGCATCTCTCCCGAGGCCCATGGGTCACTCACTGGCTCTCCGCCCCCACCAGCGGTTGGTTGCCTCTCCTGCCCCCCACGACTTACTGGGAGGCCCTGAGCAGGTAGCTCGGCCTCTCTGAGCCTCAGTGTCCTCTGTGAGACAGGGTTCATACTCACCGGGCGGGGCTCTCATGTGGATGAAAAGATACTCTTCAGCACACAGCAGGGGCTACAAACGGCAGCGCTCTCAGGCGGCAGGAGCTGGAAGGACCCTCCGAGGTGGGGGTGTCCGAGCCTCCAGAGCACAAAGGGTGAATGCCCGGGCCCAGCCAGGCGGAGCCGGAACAGGGATTAGAGCCAGATCCCTGAGGTTTAGCCCTGTGTGTGTCCCCCAGATTCCGGGCCCTCAGTCAGTCACTGTAATCCTCCACGGGCAATGTGTCACTCTGATGTTTGACCCTCAGCAGGCGGGGACAGGGCGGGCAGCGGCACAGCCGTGCAGGCTCTGTCCTGCTGGTGTAACACAGAGGCGGGGCGGGGATTATAAATCTGGAGAGAACATCCCATGTTCCCCAGTAGTGACACCTGCCACAGCAGCCAAGAGGGCTGGAGTCCCAGATTTCCTTGCCTCCCGCGACTGCTGACGACCTCCAGGGTGAGTGGCTCTGTGGTGGAAACATTGGGCTCCTGCTCAGAGTCCTGGTAAGGGCACCCCCCTCTCTCACTCCTCCCCCAGCCCCGGGCTCCCAGCCTTCAGGAACAGGAGCTGTCCTGCTTGGGGCTTCCGGGCATAGGGAGAAAAAGTGCAGGAGGGAGGGCAAGACCATCATGGGAGAGAGGTCTAAGGCGCCGTAGGGACACAGTCAGATGCCCTCCAGGCCTGCTCCTACCTCCCCAGACGCCCCCCATCCTCCCGATGCCCTCATGTGTGCGTGGTCCAGTCTGAGGCCCTCTGAGTAAACACGAAGGCTCCTTGAGGACCCACTTCGACTAAGGGTTTTTTTCTCCAGGGCCGATGGCTGAAGCAGCCTAAGAAGCTGGACCCACCCCATCTTACAGGCGAAGGACGGGAGAGCCCCTTTCTGGGCAGGTGAGACGGACCGACCCACGGCTCTCATCGTTGTGGTAGACGCGGGGTCAGTGGCCACCCCTCCCACCGCCTCCTGAGACTTAGATGTACCCAGAGGTCAATGAGGCCAGGATCTGGAGGTTTGGAAGGGCTGCTCCATGGGTATTTCTGGCTGAGAGGGAAAGATGGGGACAGGGTACCAACATTTACAGCTCCCAGAATCCGCGCTGGGACTTGCCCAAACCCAGGTCCGGCTACCAAAGAGGCAAGAGGCGAGGTTCACGCGCACCCTGGCCTGCTCCTATTGGAATTGAAGACTGTACCTGTGACCCTCACTCCTCTCCGGTAACAGGTGCCAGAGGACCTTTTAGGTGACGACGGCCATTTTTGAAGTTGGGGCATCCCCAGGAGACACCAGCAGCCAAGATGTCCACACAGAGCACACATGACCCAGAGCCCGAGGCCTTGGACCTGCAGCCTGGGATCCCAGAGGCCCCCATCCGCCAGCGGCGCCACACACTTCCCGCCAGTGAGTTCCGCTGCCTCACTGCGCAAGATGCCGCCAGCGTGTTTGAGATCGAGCGCGAAGGTGAGCGGGCCCAGCCGGGAGTCTGAACGCCGACACACTCTGCTACGCCTGCCCTTCGGGGAGGAGCCCCTGTCCTCGGTGGCTGGGCCCCCGGAGGAGCAGATTGGCCGTGCATTTCTGTGTGTGTGTGTGCATGCAGGGGTGTTCAAGAAGGCGGGGATGGGAACCGCCCTGGATCCCATTTTCTTGTAGGAGGGGGTGGGGGTGGGGGGCTGGGAGGTGTGGTGGGGGGAGACCCCGCCTGGGGCTGCTGAGCAGATGCTTGCCGTGCAGTGACCGCTGAGTCACCCGCCGCACCTCCCCCTGCAGCCTTCATCTCCGTCTTGGACACTTGCCCCTTGTATCTGGATGAGGTCAAACATTTCCTGACCTTGTGTCCAGAGCTGTCCCTGGGCTGGTTCCAGGAGGGATGCCTCGTAGCCTTCATCATCGGCTCGCTTTGGGACCAGGAGAGACTCACTCAGGTGAGGGCAGGCTGGGGCTGGGACACCCAGCTGCTGGGAAACCTCTGGAAGGGAGGCTGCCACCCCGGGGCCCTGGCTTCTCTTGCTCAGGAGGCAGAGGAGCCCGGGGCCTGGAATGTCTTCCTCTGGTCTTCTCCCGGGCCAAAGGACTTTGGGGCTCAAAGGCCTTCATGAAGGGCCCTCCATGGGTGGGAAGGTTGCCCCGTTTGGAGGCACTCGGGAGACACTTGCTCCTGGCCCGGCGGGGGTAGCTGGGGAGGCAGGGATGGGCGGAGATGGAGCCGGACTCACATCCCAGCCCGGCTCATTCCCAGGAGTCGCTGACACTGCACCGGCCCGGGGGCCACACTGCCCACCTGCACGTGCTGGCCGTACACCACGCTTGCCGGCGGCAAGGCAAGGGCTCCACACTGATGCGGCGCTACCTGCAACACCTGGGTGGCCAGCCGGCGGTGAGCCGGGCCGCGCTCATGTGCGAGGACAGACTGGTGCCCTTCTACCAGGGGTTCGGCTTCAGCCCCGTGGGCCCGTGCGCCGTCACCCTGGGCTCGCTCGCCTTCACAGAGCTCCAGTGCTCCATGCGAGGCCACGCGTCCCGGCGTCGGAACAGCGGCTGCTGAGCCCGGCGCCCTGCCCTCCTGGCTGCCACCCCACAGCACCCACGGCCACATGCTGGGGCTGCGGGGAGGCAGGCTGGGGTTCCCACCCGGCCCCAGGGTCCCCTTCTCTGCCCAGCCCAGGCTGCCTGCCGAACGGTGCCAGAGGTGGGGCTGGTTGGGAACTGAGCACAGCAGTCCCCGGACCACCTCGGTGACTCCCTCATTCTCAGGAACCAATGAGGGACCCTCTGGGCAGACAGCCTCCTTGTCCTCATGCAAGGTGCCTGGTGCTCAGAAGGCCCTTCTTCTCCCCAGCCTCAGGGATTCCCCTTCTCGACCTCGGCCCTGGAATAGGGGGGAGCTGGGTGCAGGGCAGTGCGGGGGTTATCTCCCAGCCCCCTCCATGGGCCCCCCACCCCTCGCCTCAGACACCCCGGATCCTCTTCCCTCTAATAAAGAGTATATGCTGCATAACCTCCCAGGTGGCTTCCTGCGTGGGGTGAGGGCTGCAGGTGAGGTACAGTGAACGGCCGAGGGCTGTGCCTCCCCGCCGCCCCCCACCACCGTCTCTGCCGGGGCAGCCAGCCCCTCAATGCCCCTGGGGTCCAAGGATCTGACCTGGCCCTCTCAAGGGACCTCCTGAGGCTTTCCACGGGACCCCAAACCTGATTTCCGGTCCAACCAAACCCCCTAGGTTTTCCACCATCCCTTTGGGTCCAACCCCTGCCCCTGAGCTCGTGGCTGACACCCCCCCACCACCAACAAAGAGTCCCAGCTTTCACTCTGCCAGAACCCCTCAACTCACAAAATGATACTTCTAGAGATTATCATTTACTACATTTGAGTCTTCATCCATATAAAGTTAGCGTTACTTTTAAAAATTAGAACCATAATATAAACCAGTAGAAAAAGAGCCTGACTAAGCCTTGGGCAACCCTGGGAGCAGGTCCTTGAGGCGGCCCGGCTCCCACCCCGACTTGGGCAGGAGTGAGGCAGAGAGGGGTAGGGCTGGCCTTCTCAGAGCCAGCCCACAGGCCAGAACACTGACTCGAACGGAGGCCCAGGACAGAGGGAGGATGGCCTCTCTTTGCCACCAGCAAGCAGAGGCTCTCAGCTTCCCAGCCTCGCTGTGTCTCTGTGCTCGGCCTCTGCCCTATGGCAAAGCCCGTCCCACACATCTGGTCCAGGAGCATGAAGGGCGGGCTCGCCGGGCCACTGCTGAATGAGGGGCACAGGCTCATAGGGCAGGGAGGGGTGAGGCAGGGGCAGGAACCTGGTGGGAACCCTGGCCACGTCCCAGTGAGGGCACATGCACGGTAATGGTGTGTGTGTGTGTGTGGTGGGGGGCCGGCACCAGCAGGGGCTGAGGGAGGAGATGCGCAAAGCCCAGGACCTTGGGAAGAGAAGCTCATGCCGTGGCAAGGGTCCTGCCGGCAGGGGAGCAGCAGAGGAGCACGTGCTCAGGGGTCTCCCAGACTGAGGGGGGGGGCCTCCCTCCCCAGAGGAACTGGCCTGTGTGACTGTTCCCGTGGAGTCGGTGTGGCTGGCGGAGCGAGGGCGGGACCCCCCGGTGGCGGGTGTCCAGGGTGCGGGCTGGGGCGCTCCGCAGACAGGCGGCCCCGTCCCTCGGGGGTCAGTGCAGCACCTGGTCCAGCTCATACTTCTCGCAGAAGCGGCTGGTGAAGGGCAGGCAGGTGAGGTACTCGATCCAGGGCCAGTGGATGGGGTAGACGTAGAGCCAGATGACAAGAGAGGCGAAGAGGCCAGCAAAGACCAGCAGCGACACTAGGATAAGGGCGCGTTTGCGGTACTTGTCGCTGGTGCCGAAGGTGATGTAGGGCAGGAAGGCGAAGGCCAGCAGCAGGCCACTGAGGAAGCCGAAGATGTGGGCGATGTTGTCGATCCAGGGCAGGAGGCCACAGACGAACAGGAAGAGCACGACGGCCGACAGGTTGAGGAAGGCCTTCCAGGGCCGCTCCAGCAGCTGCCAGCTCTGGAAGAGCTCCACGAAGAGGCAGGCGAGGAGGCCGAACTGCGAACCCGCCGGGCCCACCTGGGGCAGGGCGGGGAGGGGAGCAGCGTCACTCCCAGGGGCCTGGTGCAAAGTCGGGGCACAGCCAGGCGGCGGGAGCACTGGGACCCGGCTCCTCCTGCTGGCGGGCTCCTCCCAGGGCTGGGGACCCGGCAGCTGAGGCTCCCGGACCAAAGCCGGCCTCGTTGCACCCACCCTTTCTGCAAACACTGAGGACCGACCGCGTGCCCGGTGCGCGGCCTGTGCTGTAAGCAGGACAGACAGGCCCACACCAGGCAGCAGACGGCGGGATGGACAGACACTGAACAAGCCAAGGGCATGGGGTTGAACCGATCGGAAACCTGTCCCTGTTTCTGTGGGTCACAAACGGTTGCACGTTGCAGATTCCATACAGCTCAACCCAGATACATGACATGCTGGTAGGCAGGCAAGGGTCACGGTCACGAAGAGAAATGAAGCAGAGAAAGAGAGCAAAGCGGGGGACAGGGGCTGAGAAGGTCTTTCTGGAGGTGATGCCTGAGCATGATGCAAAGGCATCGCTGTCCGCTGCCCCCGGGGACCAGGGGATCAGCCAATAAGCCCACAGCTTAGCTGTCCATCTGCTGTCTGGCCCAGGAGGGGCCGCGCATCCCTCTGGCGGCTCCGGGGGAGGGGAAGGGCGGAAGCAGCAGAGCTGGCCCTCCCCGCCCTGTCCCCTGTCCCTACCTCCGCCCGGTATGGGAGGAAGATGGCACTGGCGAGGTTGCCGGTGATGCCACTGAAGATAAAGATGATGGCAATGCGGTGCCAGCCGGCCAGCTTCTCCAGGTCCCGCAGGATGGTCATTTGGAAGACCACAGACACGAGGCAGTGCACCACGCTGGGGAGGGGGGCACAGCAGGCGTCAGCTGTCCCCCATCTGCCCCCCGCTGCTAGCCGGGAGTCCTCATCCACGGGCCAGAGCGGGGGAGGGAGAAAGGGGGCTCGCGGGCAGCACAGGGGGCACAGGGGTGTGGGGGTAGGGGAGGGCAGCGAGGAGCCTTTTACCCTGCGTGGAGGAACAGAGACAGCCAGAGCCTGTAGAACTGATCGGGGACCTCGGGGTTGAGGAAGGGCAGCAGCCCGCACACCTTGTCCAAGCAGTGCACCTGAGGGCCAGCACAGGGCAGTCAGTGCCTGTGGCCTAGCTGGCCCCGATGTGGGGGTGGGGGAGGCACATGGCCGCTGAGCTCACCTTCTCACGCCCGGGGCCCCAGCAGGCCCCACCTCACCTGGGAGCAGAGTGTTGCCTCTTCGTGGAAATAGCCGTGCATGAACTCACAGTACTCCCGAGTGGTGATCTCACAGCTGCGGGCCAGGGAGGCAAGGGGATCTGTCACAGCCCCGAGGGCCCCTGCCCACTGGCAGGAAGGGGTGCCCCTCTGCCAGGGACCCGAGCTCTGGGGCAGGCTCCCCTTCATCCACCATGGGTGACCCCTGAGTTGGGGAGGGAGGATACTAGCCCAGGGGGTGGCGTGCGACCGAGGGGCACGGGGCTGGCTGACCTGCCCTTGGTGCCAATGCAGCAGGGGCGGCCCTTGATCTGGCAATCCATGTGTAGGAAGCCCGTGCGATTACTCCTGGCCTGCTCGGTGCAGATCTGCAGGGGGCGAGGGGGGGATGCCCACACTGGGTTGGGCCCCTGTGGTGGCAGGCACCCCACCCCTGCCCTTCCTAGACCATTCTCCACCCCAGACACTCACTGGCCACTTGGTGATGTCATCGGGCCAGATGTGGGCACCGCTCGAGGCTGGCTCCTCGCAGGTTCTGGAGGCAGAGGTCAAAGGGGGCAAAATGAGGAGCTGTGGGCATCCTCCCAGCCTGCCACACCCACCTGCTAACATCCCCGGGGGAGGCATATAGGACACTCAAACCTGTGTTCTCACAGCCCGGCTGGGCCACCCCGGGACGGTACCTGGGGTCTTGGTGGCACACTGCCCCTGATGTCCGCTTCTGGCCCAGATCAGACTTATCCTTGGGGGGCCCTGTATCACCCTGCCACTTGACAAAAGTGGCTAAAGTCTCCTGGAGGATGAAAGAAGGTTGGTTACGTCTAGGATCACACCATATGCATTAGAGTGAGCAAGGGACCCTCTGCACAGGGGCTCTTTCCCTGGTCCCCAGGGCTCAGGCCCATCTCCCAGACCTCCACCCCCAACTGACGTTCCTAAGACCTGGGAACATCACTTCCTTCACTTCTCTGGGGCTGGGGAGGTCAGCACTCTCCCTGCACTGGGCCATGTACGGGGGTGCATGGAACCAGGAAGGAGAGAGGGGATATGGTCACTGTCCTTGAGGGCCCCTCCGCTATGCCAGGGGCAAGGGAAGGTGGTGTGCAGGGCCAGAGTGGGGCTGGCAGGGGCGGGAGGGCCTGGCCCCACCGAGCAGTCCTTCCGCTGGGTCTGAATGCAGCCCGAGTGGTCGTTCTGAACACAGCAGCCCGAGTCCCGCTCTAGGTCTCGCTCCCGAAGCACCAGCTGCTCGATCTGCTGGTCCTTCCGGATGCAGGGGGAGAACTTGGCTCCCAGGTGGATCAAATCAATCTGGGGGAGGACAAAGAGTGAACCTGGGCCCAGAGCTGGCCACTGGCTTGAGTTTCCCCTGGAGGTCCCCCGATGAGAGGGGCTCCTGGGCGGGCGACAGGGCCCCAGGGTTCCCTGCTGAGAAGCTGCCCATCCCCCTCTGGGCTCCTCACCGAGCTGGGGCCAATCCAGAAGTTCTCCTGCTGGATGTACTTCACGCTCTCATACACACCTTTGTTCCTGAGCACCTGGTGCAGGGGTGGGGGGCACGGGGGGCGGTCAAGGGTTTCCCCATCCCAGGATAGGGACCCCAGTGTGGGGCTGAGAGGTAAAGCTACGTTGAGCCCAGAGCACCCTCCTGCATGGGCCAGGCTGTGGCCACGGGAGGGACTCCAGGGCCGACGACGCTGATGTCTCTCAGGGGTCTCAGGACCCGCCGAGGGGAGCCCCCCTCCTTAGCCTGACTCACCAGCTGGGTGGTGACGTGCTGGGCAAAGCCCACAGGTGCGATGCCGTACGTGCAGATCACCAGCAGTGTGATCATGACATGGACAAAGGTCAGCCAGTAGGTGAAGTAGGGCCTAGGACAGAAGCCCTGGGTCAACAGAGCCAAACCCACATCCCAACCTCAGCCTGCTGAGCCCAGCCCCCGTCAGCTCTCACTTGCTCTCTCCCTTCCCCATCTGTTCCCCTCCAACTCATCCTTCACCACGGTGACTTTGAAAACGCACCCCCGGGTCTGTCTCCCAGCTTAAACCCTTAAATGGCTTTCTGCTTCCCCTGGAGTAAAGTCTGACATCACCGCCTCCTGCTGGCTGCAGGGCCTTACTGCGCCCGCCCACTTTCTCCTCTTACAGCTCCTGCAACAAACGCATGATCCCTGCAGCCCCAGGGCCTTTGCACCTGGCATTTCCTTTGCCAGGGATGCTCTTCACATCTCTCTCTACCCGGCTACCTCCTGCTCATGCTGGCTGCAGCCCTCCCTGCCGGCCGTCCACTCACGCTCTGTCCTCCTGGGACACTTGCTACACTTGTTACTCATTTTTTGGTTTTGGGTTTGGTGTCGATTGGGTCACCACCCGTGGCACATGGTGAGAACTGCCCCTCCCCAAACCTCTGGTTTCCCCCCAACGGTCCCCTCACTCACAGAGCTTCTAACTGTCCCTCTGGCCCACCCTGCCCGCCCCCCTCCCTCCTGCTGGATCTGTTCCAGGGTTCAATGAATCCTTGATGGCTGTTGGGGATGGGACACAGGCCAAGAGAGCCAGGAGGGTGAAGAGGCAGCAAAGGGCCCGAGGAGCCTTCCCAGGCGACATGTGTGCTTGTGGGGACACCCTGAGGGCTTGTCCCCGCTCTCTTCTCCCATGCCTGCTGAATACGGGGTGCTGCGGGAGAGGGGCCGTCGGGGGAAGGGGCGGTTGTCTGGGTTGTCTTCCCTCCTCCTCCCGCCTACTGCGGAGGAACTCCGGAGGGCGGGCACTCAGCTGGCAGGCGGCCCCGAGAGCAGGTGGCCCCAAGCAGGCGGGATGCTCACCGGTGGCTGTCGAAGCTCTCCAGCTGGCGCTGCACGGTGCTGCTGATGCTGCGGCGGTAGCTCCGGTTCAGCCAGTTGCCCACCACGCCCAGCCCGTAGTGCCGCTTCTTGCGGTCGAAGGCGAAGTGCTTCACCTTGGAGGCGATGCGCTTACCGCGCCTGGCCCCGTCCACCGGGCCGCGGCCCAGCTCCTTCTTCCTGGGGGCGGCGGCGGGGGGGGGGGGGGTAGCTCTCAGCCTGCTGCCCCCGCCCCCCACATTCCAGAAGGGAGCTCGGGGGAGGACTAGGGTCTGAGGAGCCCATCCCAGCCGGGCCTTCTCCCTGCGCCCCAGAGGAAGGATGCCCAGACTCACAGAGGCGTCTGCACCCCATCGGGGGAGACCGGGGAGGCCGAGCGTGGGATGCCCCGGAAGTAGCTGGCCGAGAGTGGGGGAGACTCAAACACATCATCAGGCATGGAGCTCATTTCCTCCTGCAGTGGGGTGGCACGGGGGACACAGAAAAAGACAGGACCTCCGCTCAAGGGCAGGACAAAGCTAGACGGGCTCTTTGGGAGGGAAGCGGAAGGCTCGCGACCATCCACCCTGACCGTGGCTCTCCAGGAAGGCCCCCCGCCCTGCCAGGTCCTCCACAGGAAGTTCCACAGGCCCAGGAGTTCGACAAGGTGGCCCATCCCATCCCACCCATGGGCCTTTGGATCCCTCAGGGGCTCCCGGCAGAGCACGATCAAGGCCAGGTTGCCTCTCCTCACTCCCAGGCCACCCCATGCCCTGTGCCCGAGGCCCACACCCCATGCTTGCCTTACTAAAAAATGAGGAGTCAAATGTGTCTACGCCATCGACCACGTCCTCCTCCAGGAAGCTGGGGTAGGCGAAGCTGCGTTTGGCCACACGGTACCGCTGGCCCGTGGCATCCAGCACAGAGCGGCCCTGTGATGCGGCAGAGGCCCGGCCATCAAGCCCAGATCAGGGGCCACTACCCCCACCCCCTCCAAAGGAACGGTGAAGCCCCTCCTCCCGGGGGAGCACCTTGGGAGATGGGACCCTGGACACTGCCCAGAGCGTGGAGCGAAGCTGCCATAGCCCCGAACCCACGGCTCTCTCCAAGATTTTCGGTTATTCTCACTCTGCTGACCTCCTTACCTGTGGCTGGGGTGGCTGCCTCCTGCGCACTCGTTCTGCACCCTCGCCCCCCACACTCGGGCCATCTCCCCCAGCTGCAGCTTCCTGGCACAGCACTGCGGGCCCATGTCTGCCTCTTGGACTCCAGTCAGTGGCTTCTCCTCCCATAAGCTCCCCCTCCCTAAAATCCCATCAAACCACATGCTGCTCCCCTGATGGGCCAGGCCTCCTCCACCTCCAGGCCTTTGCATGGGCCCTTCCCTCTGCTGAGAATACTGTTCCTTTCCTTCCTTCCCTGGGGAGCTTTCCCTTATTTTTTTGGACTCCAGCCCAAGTGCCTGTCCCAACATCAGCCCCTCTCCTACGCAGGCCCCCTTCTCATCACGCTGAGTAGTGACAGGCCCCATCGAGGCTGGGAGCCCTTCCAGGGCAGTGACACTGGCTCAGTCTGCTCCACAGTCCCCGCGCCCAGCACATCACAGGCACTGAGTGAACCTGGGTGAAGGGTGGTCCCTACACAGGTCACTTCCTACTTTCCCAGCTCAGGTGGGTGCAGAAACCGCCTTCCAGAACGATGCAGAGCTGGGGCTGGGAGGACGTGGGCGGGGCTCCTGGGCTGCAGGGCCCCTCCCTCTGGCCTCGGCATAGTCTGGTGGGGGGGGGGGGGGATGCTCTGGGAAGAGGGGGGGACAGTGGGCGCCGGGCAGAGGCGGGGAGGCATCCTTACCTTGAGGAGGGCGGCGGCAGCCTGAAAGCTCATGTGGGCCACAGACATCCTCTTGCGGCGGGGCAGGTGGGAACAGCCAGAGCGGACGCTGCTGAAGGAGGTGAGGGACAGGACCCCCGGGGTCAGCGGCGGGTGCAGGGCGTGGGGCCTGTCCACCTCGTCCGGGTGACGGAACGCCCGTCCGCGGGCCAGGGGATCCACAATCTGGAAGGGAGGGCAGGAGTGAGCAGAGCCGTGGGTCCCGGGGCCGAGGCACCTGCCACTCCCCACCTCACCCCCCGCCCGACCACCGCCCGGGGAGCCCACCTTGGGCATCCTGCAGGGCTTTGGCGACTCAGCGCCCTGGAAGGAGGGCACCTCCTGGCTGGGGAGCTCCAGGTCGCGCTGGCACGAGGGCTTGAGCCGGCCGTAGCGCACGCTGCAGTGGTGGAGGCTCCGGCGCTGCCAGTGCTGTCGCTTGGCCTCCCAGTCGCCGCTGACCCCGAACCACTGGGCTGTGCCCCTGCGGGAGCGCACGGAGCTGTGGCCACGGGGGCCTCCACGACGCCCCCGGCGGGACGGGGAGTGCACGCTGGCGGGGGTCCCGGGAGGGGTGGGCAGGACCGGTGACGCGGGAAGGGCCGGGGGAGGTATGTGCAGGGGGGCCAGGGGACAGGGCCCACGTGCGTGCCGTGCAAGGGGCAGATTGGCTCCCCCTCTGGCTCCTGGGTTGGTACCCGATGACCAGACGGAGAGGGGTAAACAGAGTCCGGGGCCAAGCTGGGCTGGGCAGGCCTTGGGGGCCCTCCCGAGGGCCAGAGCCTCCCCTGCAGCCCTGGCTCCTTGAACCCCCAGCCTCCAGACTGTGACTTTCTACAAGACACCTTGGGCTTCAACTTCCTTCCCCGCCCAACCCCCCCCCCCCCCCAAATATGCACGTTCCAGCCCTGCCCTACTCCTTCTTCTTGGAAGGGGACACAGGGGCCGGCTCAGCAGAGGTCCCCAGGGCTGCTGGGGGCAGGAAGGGTGCTCACTTGCGAATGCTCTGGGACAGGGAGGCCTGGCGGCGGAAGCCAGGGCGCTTTTCCGAGTTGCCCTCCTGCCATCGTCCCCGTGGCTCCTGGAGGCTGACACTCTTCACGTAGGCTGGGTTCCTGGGCCTCTGTGGGAGGCAGGGCAAGAGGACAGGCTGGGACTCGGTGGAGCCCAAACTCTGGGCTCACTCTTCTTCGGTCCCCTACACCAGAACCCTGAGAACACACCTTGCTCCTAATGTACACGCCTGAGCTGCTTTCCTTCCGACTACAAAATCACCTTCTTTCCACTCTTCAAGGAACCCTAACGTGATTTCCCAACTCCCTAACCAGTGCTCCCCCTTGGCTCCCTGTATGCAAAACAGCCCCCAGGGTGAGTGGGTGGCACCAACACAGGACCCCTTTTATGCCCCAGGACACTGTTTCAAGGCTGCTCTCAATAAGCCCTTTATGGAGCGTTGGTCCGGCCCGTCTTCATTTCCATTCTCCAGCGCTGCGAGGCCAGCTGCTGACGCCCTGACCCCCAAGTCTGCCAGCCCCTCGGGGGAGGGCCCCGGGCAGGAATTGGAAACTGCCGGGACTGGTAGAACTGGGAGCCTTTCTCGAGGACTGTGCTCCCCGTCTCCCTGTCCACCGACCACTGGGAGACACAGCTTCTGCGTTCAGGGCTCATTCCATGTGACACAGGCCAGGGAGGAGGGGGCGCAGGCCTAAGTCATTGAGTCACCCAGGCAGAAGGGGCCGCCTCCGCCCCAGTGGTATTGCATGGGCACAGCTTTGCTCCCCAGTGAGCCTCCAGGCTGCCCCCTTACCTGGGGCAGCATGCTGGCCTGCTCGCCCGGCGCCGGGGTCTCGGGAGGTGGGATGGTGATGGACAGGTTGGGCGGCTTCCGGCTCTGCAGGCGGCTGCTGGACACAGAGGAGACGCTCTCGCCATTCTTGTCACTGGAGGCCATGGTGGGCTGGGGGCAGGGCAACTGGAATGAAAACAGGGAGAGGGGGTATGAGCGTGTCAACAGGTAGCAAGACAGGAAGGGACCTGGGGGCCCCAGTGCCAGGGCGGGTGGCCCAGGCTGAGAACCACCTGCAGAATACCTAACTCTGGGGTCCAAACCGACCGGGCAGAGACTGACTCTGAACTGGGTGGGGTCAGATAAGTGGGTCTATTTCTGTCCTTTGCATTCCAGGCCTGGAGGGGTCTGGGGAATCCCAACCTTTCTACCTCCTTCCCTTGGTGGTCTCTCTGCTTCAGGCAAGAACCACACCCAGAAAGGAGCTGAGGGCAAAGGACAGAGCTACAGTGACCTTGGCCGCCTGGTCACCCTGGTCAACATAGGCCAGGGGCCCGAGGGCAGCTTCCTTGACCTTGGGGCAGGGCTTGGTGGAGGACAAGAAGGCTCCCGGGCAACCCGGTGCCCTACCCACAAACAAGAGGTCCACAGCTGTGCAGGGAGCAGGTGGTTCTCCGAGGAGCCGTCCCTGGGTTTCTAGCAAGGAAGTGGTAGCTCAGCCTCATTACCAGACAGACGGGAAAGCCACCACGCTGGTTCCTGTCCCCTGGGCTGCCTGGTTCCTTTTTCAAAGGTAACTGAAACTGCCACCTGTTTGTACTTTTATCTTTTCGTGGAGGAAAAACGTTAATCCCAGTGATAAAAGTGGCATATGCTCATCGCAAAAACAAAAACACAAAAATGACTCCGATGATTATAAAGCAGAAAGTGAACTCGTGGGGCACCTGGGTGACTCAGTGGGTTAAGCCTCTGCCTTCGGCTCAGGTCATGATCTCAGGGTCCTGGGATCGAGCCCTGCATCGGGCTCTCTGCTCAGCGGGGAGCCTGCTTCCCTTCCTCTCTCTGCCTGCCTCTTCGCCCGCTTGTGATCTCTGTCTGTCAAATAAATAAAAAAAATATTTAAAAAAAAAAAAGAAAGAAAGAAAGAAAGAAAGTGAACTCGTGGTCTGCCCATCACCCTGTCTTCCAAGAAAGAGCTTCTTTGCACCCGGAGAAGGATACACGTACTTAAAATTTTACACGCTCACACCGTATCCTTTCTTCCGTAGGCTACACATCAATGCATACAGACAGATCTACCTTTTTTTTTTTTTAAGTAGGCTCCACACCCAGCATGGAGGCCCACAGGGAGTCTGAGCTCACAACCGTGAGATGGAGACCGGAGCCAAGATCAAGAGTGGGATGCCCAGCCGACGGAGCCTCCCAGGCGCCCCTACCTTACCTTTCTTGACGACTGCAGAGATTTTGCTGAGTGGAATGCACCAAGATTTAACCAGACTGATGGCTCTTTGGGGTGTGTTTGGCATTTGGGATTCCTGTCCAGTGTTAACCAACGCCCTTGCCTAGACCATGCACCTGTCCCAGTGCTATCCCAAAACGAACTTCTAGAAGTGGAACTGCTGGGTTGGAGAGTAAGTTCAGCTTAAATTTCAGTGGATCCTGGGAAACGGCCCTGCCAAGAGGAGGGGGCAGTTTACCCCCTTTCCCCAACCCCACCCAGATCTGGGGCTTGTCCATACTTGCTCGTGGCCCCCACCCCCACTTCCCCTCTGATTCCACCAGAATCATCGCTCTGCCTGTGCTATCCTCCTCCCTTCCTCACTCGCTCTGCTCTTTCTCTGGCTAAAACCCTTAGCTTGCTCCTCTCCCCACTTCCTGAAGCTGCTGGAGCTGACCTGGTTTCCCTTCTCCCAGCACAAGGCCAGGGACTCCACATCCACCTGCGACACAGTGCTGACCCCGGGTGTGTGGAGACCCGGGGAGAGTCATATGGGAGCCCTCTAGGTAAGGGCACGTGGGACCAACGTGTGACAGAAAGGTGACACAGCAGCCACACGTGGCCTGAGTCCGTCCGTCCCCTCCATCTCTACGCAGCCCCCCAGAGCCACCATCTTCTCTCCACTGAGGGATCATAGCAGCCTCCTGACCCCTCCACCTGCTGCCCCTTGCGTCCCCAGCCTCATGTCCATCCTCCATGCAGAAACAGACCTCACCTTTTAAAACCACCAATCACACCATGGCTCTCTCTGCTCAACACTGTCCCAGGATTTCCTGTTCTCACCTAAAGTCCACGCTTCTCACCGGGGTCTCTGGGCCCCGAGTGGCCCTGTGTCCTCCTGGCCCCTGAACCTGCCACCCTGAGCCCCTCCCTGTCTAGCACCTGCTAAGCTCTGCTAGGAGGCGCCAAGGGGTCACGGTCAAAAGCATGGGGCCTCTTGGTGGCTAAGTTGATTGAGCGTCTGCCTTTGGCTTGAGTCATGATCCCAGGGTCCTGGGTTTGGGCCCTGCATCGGGTTCCCTGCTCAGTGAAGAGCCTGCTTCTCCCTCTCCCTCTGCCTACTGCTCCTCCTGCTTGTGCTCCCTCTCTCCCTCTCTGTCAAATAAATAAAATCTTAAAAAAAAAAAAAAAAGCATACTGCCCCTCACTGGGTGGTCTGGCCTTGACCTGCACTCGACCACGAGTCACCCACATCCTCACTTTGTAAGGAGGGAAAGACCTCCCCCAGGAGGGACACCCGGAGCATCAAATGAGAGAATGCATGACGCACACCTGGGCAGTGCGTGGACACAGAAACTTGTTCTAGAATGTTCACAGCAGCATGGTCATCAGAGTCAAAAGGTGCAAACAACCCAGAGGCCCATCGACAGACCAAGAGAGAAACAAAGCGTGTTCCATGCACATAATGGGATTATGAGTCAGCCAGAAACAGGAGAGCAACACTGACATGGGGTCCAGCACGGCTGAACCTTAAGGATGTTATGTGAAGTGAGAGAAGCCGGACACCAAAGACCACATGCTCTGGCAGTCCATTCATATGAAAGTCTGCGACAGGCCGGGGGTAGGGGGGACAGCAGCTAAAGGGTGGGTCTCATTCTCAAGTGATGGAAGGTTGCACAGACCTGTGAATATAGCAGAAACCACTGAATTGTATACTTTATTATGTTTTGAAGATTTTATTTATTTATTTGACAGAGAGCGAGAGATAGCAAGAGAGGGAACAGAAGCAGGGGGAGTGGGAGAGGGAGAAGCAGGCTTCCTGCTGAGCAGGCAGCCCCGTGCGGGGCTCGATCCCAGGATCCTGGAATCATAACCTGAGCCGAAGGCAGATGCTTAATGACTGAGCCACCCAGGCGTCCCTGAATTATACACTTTAAACGGATGTAGTTTATGTGGATTAAATGGACTAAATGTGAATTATAGCTCAATGACGCTGTTGAAAAAGTCTCAGGCAGGAGCTCCATAAACATTCGGCCTCTGCCTGGGTTCACCTTTCTATCCTCATATCACATCATCACACAATAGAGCAGGTGGCTCCTTCCTATCATTCTGGTTTCAGCTTGGGTGCCACCGCCTCCAAGGAGCCCTTCCTGACTGCCCAAAGCAGCTCTCCCGCTCCTGCTTCAAGCCTCTCCATGGCTTTACCCTGGTCACCCTCCTCTCTCTGCCGTATTCCCTGCGGCTCCACCCCCTCCAGTGGAGTATTGGCCCACAGGTCGTATCCGTACATATTGGTTGAAAAACAAAAAAGCAAGCAAAGCGGCGGGTGCCTTGGGTCCAGCCTGCGTGGCTACCCAGCGTCCTACCTTCAGGGTTTGGACTGAGCTCACTGCTTCCCGGGTCTTGTTGCAGGGGTCTTCAGAGCATATTCTAGTCCTTCCCTCACTCTATGCATATGCTCTGGGGTTGGTCCAGCTTCGGCTCCGTGTAAAGGTGGATAGATGCCAAGATAAGAGGCTTCCAGGCCAAACAGGGCTGCTCACTTGGTGCGCACAGCCTATAGGGAGGAAAGGGCAGGTTCAAGCAGGAGTGCTGGAACAATGCATCTTTCAATCTTCCTGACCTCAGTCTCTGCATCTATAAAATGGGGATAATTCCACGGGCCTCATGGGTGAGGGATTAAGAGATCTGTTCTCCTGCAGTAAGGACCCCCACTCTGAGCGGGGAATCCCAAATAAGGGCAGCCCCTATTTTTTGTGTGCGTCAATGTAACTTCATGAGAAACGCATTGGGTGTCTTCTGATTAAGATTTCCTTTCGAATACAGTAAGATGGATGTTGAAGGCAGTGTTCAAATGAGTTACAAGTGTTTCTTTGGGGGCGCCTGGGTGGCTCAGTGGGTTAAAGCCTCTGCCTTCGGCTCCAGTCACAATCCCAGGGTCCTGGGATCGATCCCACATCGGGCTCTCTGCTCAGCGGGGAGCCTGCTTCCTCCTCTCTCTCTGCCTGCCTCTCTGCCTGCTTGTGATCTCTGTCTGTCAAATAAATAAATAAATAAAATCTAAAAAAAAAAGAGAGAGAGAGAGAGAAGGGTTTCTTTGTTGCTGTATTAGCTCTTTAACTAATTGAGATCAAACCCACGCAACATAAAGTTAAGCGTTTCCGACAAGCTCACCAGAAGGTCTTGCACAGAGGAGCTCTGCAGCAGACCCTCCCTTAGCAGAACCCCGCAGGTCAGTCCTCAGGAGCGCCAGGCTTGGCCCCTCACATCCATTATCCCACTTTGTCCTCAAAATACCTTTGAAGGTAGACATCTCCCAGTGCTCCCATTTTGTGGATGGGAATAGAGGGAGGCTCAGAGGGGTTAAGTAACTTGCCCATGCTCACACAGCCAGGAAGGGGAACAGCTGGGTCTCTTCAGGAAACAGGAGCCCCCCCTACCGCCACCAAAGCTAGGGCACACTGGGGGCTGGACAGATCCCTATCAGGGTGACCCAGTACAGTCCAGTCTGGAAGGAAACTTAGTTTTTCTCAACAGCACTTTGCAAACTCTGTTTCTCAGCGGCCTGGGGTTACCCAGAGGGGTACCGGCTAGGACCAGGTCTGTGCCCTCCCTCTGATTTCACGGGGCGGCAAAGTGTGCCAGCTGTAAGACAGAGGAACTCTGGATGCACGGGGTGCCCGAGGGGGGATCTGAGGCAGAGCTGGGGGCCCAGGACGCTTTCTGCTTCAGGGTTTGCCCAATAGACCGGGCATCCTTACTTCTATCCCAAAGTGCTGGGAGTCCTGACTCCACACCTCAGGGCAGGCCGGCACAGGCGACAAGGTCCCTGAGAGATGACGGGCAGATGGGCCTCAGCGCCACGCCAGCTGGTTCCTCCGATGCCACTTCGCCTCTACTCTGGGGGCAGCTCCAGGACAACAGCCTCCTCTGGGGCCACTGCATGGAAAGTTCTCAGGTTTGGTCTCCTTTGGGATCAGAGGGCAGCAAGAGGGCACCAGGCAGGCGCTGTTCTGCCTCAAGGAGGGAAGGAGGCAGACGGTGGAGGAAGGCTGGGAGAAAGGTTAGGAGGAGGGGCTGCGTCTGAGCTTGGGTGAGGTCATCGAGCCTGTAGGCTCCCTCTGGAACTCCATGCTGATCACGCTTTCCCAGAGTAAGCACCCAGTGCTCTTCAGAACCTGTCTCCACCCCCGGCAGACACACATGCCCTGCAGGTCCCTGGGCCCCTACTTCCTCACCTGAGGCCCTGCACCTAGCACAGCAGGCTCCACCTCATCCCCTGGGCAATGGCAGGTGAAATGTCACCTCCTCCAGGAAGTCTGCCCTGTCACCATCAGGCAGAATCAACCACTTTCTCAACTGCCGCCTCTAGCATACTGCAGACACCTGGCTGTGTATAGGTGTCCCCCTACCCGAGCAGCACCAAATCTGGAAGTTGGCTTCCACTAATGGCTAATGGGATGGCAGATGGCGGGGAGGGGGCATATGCACCGTTGCAGATGACTGTCAGTCCACATGGACCCCACTAAAACTATCCCCCCACACACACACTCAGTCCAGGAAGGGAGTGGCCCACTCTGGAAGGCGCCAGGAGGTACTCTCTGCCCTGCTGGGGCTCTGTGACCATTGTGGGCTGAGGATGGCAGATGCAGTCTCAGGATGAGCCCCCACTGGACCTCCTGCCCCCCTCTCTCAGCACAGCCCGGACTCCCCAGCCTGCCCTCCCATCCCAAAGCCACAGCACCCTGGTTGGGCCCTCCGGCCTGGCCTCCACTGTGCTGCTGGCATCTGTGCCAATGTCCTAAAGCTGGTGGGACTGGACTGGCCCCAGGGGACTTTTGGGGGCCACAGGGAGAAGTGGCTGTGCTCCGGAGAGCAGAGGCAGTGCTGGGGGCACACCTCCCTGGGGAGGAGTGGGGTATCTAAGAGAGCTATTTTCACTGTCTTCATGGTCAGTGCCGAGTCCTGGCCTGGAGCCAGCTTTACTCCTTAGCCTCAGTTTCCTTCTCTGTTAAACAAGGGACTTGGGGGCGCCTGGGTGGCTCAGTGGGTTAAAGCCTCTGCCTTTGGCTCAGGTCATGATCCCAGGGTTCTGGGATCGAACCCTCCATTGGGCTCTCTTCTTAGTAGGGGGTCTCCTTCCTCCTCCACTCTCCCTACTTGTGAGCCTGCTTCCTCCTTTCTCTCTGCCTGCTTCTCTGCCTACTTGTGATCTCTGTCTGTCAAATAAATAAAATCTTAAAAAAAAAAGAAAAAGAAAAAGGCAAGAGACTCGGACGAGGTGATGGCCCAGCTTTGACACGCACCAAGCCCACAGCTTAGTACAAAACCCCACTTTCCTACAGCCCCTCTCCACCAAGGAGGGGAGGGCCTACTCCTGACACTTCCCCCAACTTGGGGAGAAATGGTGGGCAGGTGTACCAGAAGCCCAGTGCCTTCCTTGGTGGCGGGGGGCAGAGGGTAGGGCTGGCAGTACGAGGGGCCACGGAACCCAAGTCTTGGGCACGGACGAACCCAGATGGAAAAAGTGCCGGAGCTTTGGGAGCACCCCACCCGACACGTATCTCCCATGCCCCAGAAATGCTTGCTCATTGCAGAGGAAATTGTGACATCCTGGGACAAGGCTTCCTCCTGGCCCAGTCATATCTGCTGCTCTAAGACCCCAGGGCTGCCGCAGCACCCAGACTGTGGGCTAGGGAGGGGTGGGGGGGCTTGTGTGGAAGGTCTGAGAGCCTGCCCCACCCAGCAAGGCCAATGCTGGATCCTGGCCTCGGTGGGGCCTTCCGCCCCAGCCCAGAGTAGCAGGGCCTGGGTAGAGGGCAGCGACTTTGGGTGGGTCCATCATAGGGTGCGGGTGGGGCAGATTCAAAGAAAAAGCCAAGTGCAAAGTTCAAATCATCGGAGGTGCCCACAAGTTGGTACTTCTGTATCCCCCACCCCCGACCCCCTACAACCAGTGCTGTCATCCGGCTAAGAGCAGCCCAGATCAGGGGCACAGGACAGAAATGCAGACTCAGAAAGCGCTCACTGATGCCGCTGGAGAATCTGGTTTCCCCGCAAAGGGTGGGGCTGGGCATTGCTGGCTAAGCCGTGTCCCGGCAGACACAGCCACAGCGAGCAAGGCCTCGGCCGGAGAGGTCTCCCCACAGAGCTCTTCCTGGGCGGGCTCAGGCAGGGTGCTGGGTGAGCATCCCCTCTCCTCGAGCCTGTGTGGCCACACTGTCCCCTCGCCACCTGCCCCCAGGGGTCTGACTCCAGTCCCTTCTCTCCCTCCCTACCCGCCGGCCACCCAGGCACACCAGCTGGCTTCTGAAGGCTCCCCTGGTCTTGCTAATGGCAATGGGGTCTCGGCAGTCCCCAGGCTCCGAGGACCTCCAGAACCAGGACGGGGAGTCAGCAGCTACAGCTCCGGACGGAAACAGGAGGCTACTGACATGGGGGCTTGGCCTCTATGGCTGGAACTGGGGACAAAGGGAAGAAAAGGGCCCTTGGACAAGGGGTAACAAGCATCCCCTCTAGCAAAGAGGCAGACCACTACTAACTACTAGGCTCAGTCAGGAAGTTAAGAGGACCTCCCGGGGTAGGGTTGGGGGGGGCACACAGGTCCCCTGAACCAAGGAAGGAAACTGGCCCCCCGCCCGGGCTTGGAGCTGTGGGTGAGTGGCAGTGTGGAGGGAAGGAAGACGGCCCGGGGCTGCTGGGAACCTGTGTGTCCCCTGATGAATCACAGAATGACAGGGTGACAGCCAGGAGCAAGGAAGTGGCCTCTCTCCCCTGCTTCCCTGCCACAGAAACTGAAAGTGGCTGGTCCCTCCCCACAGCCTTCTGGGAACCAGGGCGTTTTTAGAAAGCTGCAGAGAGGAGAGGAAGCTGGCCCTCGCCCACTGTGCAACCCCCAGCAAAACCCCGAGTTCTGCTGACCTCAGGGGAAGTGGCTCCAGCTCCCCTCGAGACCTGGAAAGGACGGCTTATGTAAAGGCTGTCATCTAACCCTGTCTCCCAACAGGCGTCCCGATGGCCCCGTGACTCACCCCAACACTTCCCTGCGCTGCCAAGAGCGGGCTGGAGCAAAGGGCAGGGAAGTGCCGAGCGGACGCTGAGGGTCTGGGGACAGGACTTAGGAAGAGAGAATGGAGAGGCAGGAAGGGAAGGGGACACAGGGTCCCTGCCAGAGGCTACGAACTCTAAGTCACTTGCTGGTCAGTTAGAGAAGCCAGCGGGTAGCCCCGTCCCTCTCCTTCCCTCCCAGCGAGCACCCACTTCCCCAGAGGTGCCAAGTCCATGACTGCACTGCGGTGCTGGGAGGCTGTGCAGCCCCGGTGCAGAGGAGCAGGTTTGCGCCCCTCCCACAGGGAGAGCCCCTATGTCTCCACCCTCCCCCCACACACCTTAAAAGCCTTTGCTCAGGGGCGCCTGAGTGGCTCAGTGGGTTAAAGCCTCTGCCTTCGGCTCGGGTCATGATCTCAGGGTCAGTGGGAAGCCTGCTTCCCCCTCTCTCTGCCTGCCTCTCTGCCTACTTGTGATCTCTGTCTGTCAAATAAATTAAAAAAAAAATCTTAAAAAAAAAAAAAAGCCTTTGCTCAAACTCAGTTCAGGAGATAAAGAAGGGGGGAGGGGGTAGCAGATTCAGGGGCTTGGTGACCCACTGGCTTTGCCCCATGAGACCCCAGGTTCTGGACTCCCTGTGACCCAGTTACCATGGTTTGGGTGGCAAGGCCAACCACAGACACGGGAAGTGGGTGCTGAGCTCCAGCCCCAGAGTAGGAGTACATGGAAGCTGGAGGGGTGCCAAGTTCTTAGAGTGGGGCCCAACACCCCTTTGTCCCACCCACCAGGCTTTCTCGGGACCATGCGCCCGTGGGGCGGGCAGAGACGTGAATGTCCCAACCTCTGCAGGGGGCCCCGCGTACGGGAAGCCAGCTGAGCTGGGATGCAGGGGCAGGCAGCACTAAATGCCACCAGGTGTCTCCAGCTGGACACAGTGCTGGACCCTGCCCTCCTAGGTGTCCTCCCGGAGGGCCCTCTGGAACTTTCTGGACTCCACAAGCTGCCTGTTGAAGCACACAAGGGGATGGCGGCTGAGCAGGGTTGCAGGTGCCCTCTCACAGCCCAGGGAAGCAGCTCCAGAGCCAGGGACAACAGAGGGAAGGGTGCACAGGGGCTGGTCCCGGGGGGCCCTCTGCCCAACAGCCCAGCCTCCTCTGGGAAGGTGACCTGTCCTAGTTTTGCTGCTCCCTGAGCATCGCCGTGAAGGGGAGGAGTCGGGGGTGGCACTGGGGGTCCAGAAGACCCTGGTCCTTTCTGGGTCTGATACCAGGGCACAGGATGGCTCCTGGAGAGGGACAGCATATTGACCTGAGCTTGACGCCAGCTGGCTTTGCTCCAAACATCGAGGAGGATTTGCCTCTCTCAGGATCTCGAGGTACTGGAGATTGTTTTTTTGTTTTGTTTTGAAGTTTATTTTTTTGGTAATCTCTGCACCCAGCGAGGGGCTAGAACTCACAACCCTGAGATCCAGAGCCGCAAGCTCCACCCACTGAGCCAGCTGGGTGCCCCTGGGAACTGGGTTTTCACTGGTCCTTAGCACTGGCAGAGGCCTAGACCCTGCTGGGAGGTTAGGGGAAGGATGGGGTGCAGCGTGGGTTGGGGAGCAGGAGAGGACCGCCTCACTCCTGCTGGAAGCTCCCTGATACCTAGAGGTGACAGGCTGTTTCCAGACATGAGCACACTCAGTCCACACAGACCGGGGCTCTGTCTTGGGCTTCCAAGGGTGGGGGCCACCTAATTTCGTCCCGGCTCCTTGTGGCCTGGCTCTACACAGTGCAAACACTGTCCAGGTGAGGCAAACAGGCCTCGGGTCCAGCCCTCAGTGCTGGGTGCCCTTAACATCGCGGTCCCCAGAAGAGGTTGGCCCCAGCCCCTGTGACGACCTCTGACCCCGTCTGTTTATGCTAAAAGACGCTAAGCAGCCCCCCAGGGGTCTGAGGTCTGGGCAGCTCTGTCCCCGTGAGCTGGGGCTCCCCTCGGGTACGGGCGCCGCGGAGGGACAAAGGCTGACTTACCACAGCTGACAGCAAGTTAAGCACCTGGCCCAGGGTCATTCAGCCAGAAGTCAGGCCCTGGGCTGCCCTGGGTCCCCTCATCTTGATCCACTCAGGCTGGGGCTCTGGGTGCCCCTCACTTCTGGAGGCCCAGGCCGGCCCCACAGCTGGGAGGGAGCGTGCCAGGCAAACAATTTTCAGCTTGTAAACAGTCATTAAGGAGCTAATAAACCTGACTTCCCAGAACCCTGCCCTGGAGCTTGCCGCTTCCCCAGAAGAGGTTGGCCCCAGCCCCTGTGACGACGGAGCTTCAGGGCACCTGGACGTGGGCCCAGGCAGCCCATTAAGGCTGGGGGTGTAAGGCTTTGTAAATCCGAAGCCCCCTGCCTCACTCTGGGGCAGCGCGGGTTCTCTCGCTGCGGAATGAGGAGGGCTGTGGGGTAGGGAGGGACAAAGACAGGACTCAAACCCTGGCATGGCCACTTACCTGCCAGGAGATCTCAGGCAAGTTACCACTTCCGAGCCTCGGTTTCCTCTGCTGCGAAATGGGCTGAGGTCCCTCCAAACCCACCGATCCAGCAGAGATGACATCAGATGATGAATGGATGGGGCCTGGCACACAATCAAGGGCCACTAACTGGTGACGTCTTTTATTCCTGGCTGACCGCTGCTTACTTAGTCTCTCTATCTGAGCTGAGAGCCCCGGAGGTTACAGACCTCTATTTGACAGGTGGGGAAATTGAGGCTCAGACACGTCCCCTGTCCCAGGTCCCATTGTTGGGCGGGGTGTGGGGGGGAGGTCCTGCCACCCTGGAACTGGTGAGGCGAAGTGGCCAAAATACGGGCCTGGGGTGGTGAGCGAGGTGCTGAGGGTGAGTTTAGGTGTGGGCCTGCGAGAATCCGGAGCTCCTCCCAGTGCAGAAATGACTGTCGCCCGGAGCTTAGGCAGTCCCCAGCTTATCAACAGGCCTTCTCAGACATTCTCTCACGCTGTCTGTCCCCCTCCGTCCTGATCACCAGTGGCTGACAAGGTGAGAGCCAGGACTTGGCCATATTTCGGTGTCAAGTCCTGCCCCTGGCCCATCCCACAGGCCTTCTGCAGGCTGCCCTGGAGGCCTGACCTGGGGAGGGCCATCTGGAGAGGGAAGAGACTCTTCTTGCTGGATGTCAGGGGCATGACCACCTGACGGTGCTCTTGGCTCAGGTCCTGGGGCCCCACGTGGGAGGCAGCCGAGAAAAGCAAGGCTCTGAACGGCTTACCTTGTTCCTGGCCCCACAAGCCCAGCCAGAGGGAGCGGAGGCTGAGGGTCACCGCTGCCATGAGCCCCTCAGCCCTCATCCTGACACACGTGCAGGCAGACAGGGAGAGGCCCCTGCTGAAGGAGCCAGCATGTCCTGGCCTGAGGCTCCCCTCCCATGTCCAAGCCCACCCTCAGCCCCCTCGGCCTCGGTGCAGCCGGGGTCCCCACCCCAGACTGGGCCACTTCTGCAGAGTAATTATAGCACTGCTGCTCTTGGACATGCTCTTAGCTAGCCCTCCCGACAACCCCCGGGGCAAGGCCCCTGTCATCACCACGAGCCTGTGCCAAGGGCTCAGAGACACGCCCCTAAGAGCAGGCATGAAGCCCTTATCTTCACGGCTCCCACCTCAGACCCCTGGCCCAAGACTTCCCATGGGTCACCCCTGAAATCCTCACAGCAAGCCCGGTGGGCTACCGCTGCCCCACAGTACAGCTGCGAAGACTGAGGCACGGACCACAAGCGGCCCTCCTTCTACTGGCTACTACCTCATGGGCCACCATGGCTGCCAGCTTCTGGGCCTCGCTCCTTGGCTCCCCGCGCTGGGAATCACCCTCCTACCGTCCTCCCAGCCTCCTGGCCAGCATCCCTGACTGGCACTGCCCGCTTAGCTCCAACCACTGGCACCCCACCCCCAAAACAGGCCTCTGGCAGCTTTCAAACTGCAAACAAATGACTTGTGTCTGGGTCGCTGGGTAAGTTTACGCAATGACGGAATGTGAGCGCTGGGCTCTTGTACCTCCCTGAAGATGACAGGCTGAATTTTTCTTTACACTCAGGTCTGACTTCCATAGGGAAGCAACAGTAACTTTATGGGCTGTAGGGGAAAGCCCTTGTTTGCCCCAGGGATGGGGCAGGTGGGGCAACCCCTCCCAGCCCATATCCTGAGAGCTGGCCTCGCCCGGGGAACCGCCCCGAACTCTCCACCGCGCAGAGGTTAGCCTGCACGGGCAGCGGGCGCGGATGACCCCGCCAGTGCTCCCTCATCCAGGTCCTGCTGGGTAGGAAACATGGAGCAAAGCTGTGAGCTCACTCTGGAAATCCCCACAGGCAGCCGGGACAACACTGAAGACCGCTCCAAAGTGGGTGGTACAGACCCAAGGGGCCGTGTGGAGAGGGGAAGACAGCCCAGAGTTCCTCTCCCCAGATGCTTCCCCCTGGGGGGGTGCCGGGGGCTGGGGCCACCCAGATCCTGCCACCACTCATTCTGAACCAAAGAGAAGTACCAGGTGGCCCATTCAAGTCACCTGTTTTTGTTTCAGGATTTTTAAAAAAATTCTTATTTATTTAAGTAATCTGTATACCCAATACGGGGCTCAAAGTATGGCCCCAAGATCAAGTTGCATGCCCTCCTGAGCCAGCCAGGTGCCCTCGTTCAAGTCACCTGGACGCTCGAACAGGTCCGTGCACGCAGGGACACACCCCCTCGACAGCTTCCTGCTCTTATCTGCTCTCCCATCTAGCACAGTTTCTGGCAAGTCGAGGGGACGCTGTAAGAGCTCTGGCCACCAGGAAAAGCACCACCACGAAGGAAGAGCCAGACCCAGACCCTGGCGGCCTCCGTGATGATGTATTTGGGATGTGACTAATCCCTCCCCCAAGAGGAACGGATGTCCCCTCCTGGGCCTCCCGCGTGTATCTTGCACCACGCACAGCTGTAGCTCGCACAGGAGCGAACCAGACAGGAGTCAGCCGTCAGCCTGCGGCTTAGTAGCAGGTAGGCACAGGGGTGGGGGCTGGGCCGGAGAACACGGCCCAGGTTCACTGTCAGGCTCTGCCCCTGGATTCCTTAACAGCTCTGCACTGGTCCCAAGTGCTGCCTTGTGCCACGAGGGACACATTAAAGGCGGAGGCCACTATTACAGTTTCTTGTTCAACAAAAAGACGGGAGTGTCCCTCCAGCCCTTTAAAGTTAAAAGCAAACAAAAACAAAAACAAAAAAACCCAACCAGAAACCGCCACCTGTTCTTTTTGTCCTACCAGAGCTCCCAGGCCAGGAGGCCAGAGGCCAGAAGTGAACAGGAAGGGGGCTACGGACACTGTCAGAAAACAGGAAGGGAGGCAGCGGGTGGCCTGGGCTCCTGGGGACAGACAGCTGCTTCACTCCATCCCACCCCTCTAGAACAGCCCCCCCACCCCACCCCTATCCTCCAAGACCTAGGCCAATGTTCCTGAGCCCAACTCAAACCAGAGTCGTCCCTACTGGGGTCCCCCTGGCCTGGCGCTTGGCTAACACCAGGAACGGGGGTGCCTCGCTCTGCCAGCAGCGGGGCCCACCGTGGGGCCTCTTGTCTAACTCAGGGTTCCCACAGCCACAGAGGCCCTTTTTTGTCGTAGGAGGGAAGCAGACTGGGGGAGCCACAGGGAATTAGAAGCCTGTTAGTCCTTGGATGTTATTTTCCTGGTGTACATAGCTGGAAGAGTTAGGTGTCAGTTTAGAAGGGAAAATTCCAGCAGGTCACACGGTTCCAGGAGTCCATGCCTGTCTTAGCAGTCCAGCTTTGGGAAAATCTATGAGAACAGAGCCCCCCCTCCTCTCCTCCCCCTCTGCCCCCTCCCCTAGGGGGATATTTGAGCTCGAGGGCTGCCCTGGCTCACCCTGCATGGAAGGCTGCCTTAGGGGTGAGGCACTCCAGGACTGAGCTATGAGAAGGCCCTGTTCCCAGCCCCTGGGACTCAGCTTCTGTCCCATAGCACACAGACCTGCTTTGTGCAGAGACTGTGGTTTGAGCAGGGAAGAGGAAGGTTTATGGCACCAAAGGGAGCCTATTGCTAGGGGAATAACTGCCCTCACACCTCTTATCTCATTCAAATTTATTTTGTTCCTCCCCTAACCCCCAGGGAAACTGAGGCAAGCAGGGGAAGTCGGTGAGAAGTAACCTGATGAAGCAGGTGTGGCACCAGGGTCTCTGAACCTCAGCACCGCGCTGACATTTTGAGCAAGTAATTCTTTGCAGGGGGATGCTGTCCTGTGCGCTGTTAAGGTGTTTGAGCAGCATCTCTGGCCTGGACCCATGAGACGCCAGTACCAGCAGCGCTCCCCTCCTTCTCCTGAGTTGTGATAACCACAATGTCTCCACCGTCAGCTGTCTCCTGGCACCAATAATCAGCCCCCGGCTTGGAACCTCCCTGCTCCAGAACAGCTTCACAACCCACTCTTTCCTCCGCCCCACCTACAGAGTGAACAGGAACACATCTTTTTACCACCCAGTGTCACCCACATGGGGTCCTAAATCTGGCCACTTGGGAACCAGCCGCCAGTGCATCTGTGGGGTCTTTGGCAACCCTTCCCAGCTCAGACGCCCTCTCAGGAGCTCCAACCCTTCAGCCCTTTCCGGTTAGGCAGGGGCTGAGACCTCGGCTTCCCTCTGCCCTGGGATGGGAGGATGCCTCTAGCAGCCATAACCCTTTCCTACCCTAACCTAACCCAAGGCCCTGGAGGAAATTCAGAGGGGGCCAACCTTCCCCAAGGCCCTCGGTCCAGAAGTCAGGACTTCTGGGTGCAATTTCTGAGCTCCGATCTAGCCTCGCTGTGACTCCGCTCCCCCGCACCTGTTTCCACCCCGGCCGAGGCTGAGAGCTCAAACTCTGCCTCGGAGTTTAAAGGGGAGGGAAGGATCGGAATTCCAGGCGCTTCTGGGAGGAAAGCGCGACCGCGCGGTCCTGTCCCCTTCCTTCCGCGGTCTTAAACTTCGGCCCAGTCGTCGTGCCCTCCCCACATCTGGTGACCCGTGGCCAAGGGACCCCCTCCGGCGTCTTGTCCCAGCCGAGCCCCGGGGACCGGCAGACCCGGTCCAGCAGCTCCTTCCGAGTCCAGCCCCGACCTCTGGCCTCCCGCGCGGCCCACGTGGGGCCCGAGCGCTCCGGCAGGGCGGGCACCCTCGCGGGCCGCGCACCGCCGCCCCAGGCGAGGTTCGGGCCCGACCCCGCGGACCCCTACGGCGCCTGCCGCCCGGCCG
The DNA here is from genome assembly GCA_004024625.1 of Mellivora capensis. Lineage (NCBI taxonomy): Eukaryota > Metazoa > Chordata > Mammalia > Carnivora > Mustelidae > Mellivora > Mellivora capensis. Next base: position 206,436 of record PISX010000021.1, on the reverse strand, counting down.
CCGAGAGCCGGCTCCGCCCTTCGCCCCGCGCTCACCTCCCTGCGGCACCACGTCCCCTGGACGCAGCTCCGAGCGGCGCGGGTCAGCGGCTGGGCGGTGGCTCCTGGGGGCGGGGCCCCGGCGCTCCGCCTCTTCCCTACCTGCGCGCGGGCGGTGGGGGCGGAGCCGGGCCGGCCGGGCGGGCCTGGGGGCGGGGCCTGGGGGCGGGAGGCGTGGCCGGAGCGCAGGTCCGTGCGGGACACTGCAGCTGGCCGCCGCGAGCCCGGGACTTGCGAGGGTCGCTGGGTGCTCCGCCCCCTCGGGGGGGGGGGCGTGCCCGCCTGGGCAGAACCCCGTTTTCCGCCGGAGCCCGTCTCTTCCGGGCGCCGTCCTCTCCCTCCGGGACAAAGCGCACGATCTAGGTCTGCACTGCCATCACGTCACCCCCACGCCCCCGAGAAGTCACTCACTCCATTGATGACCACCTCCCGTCTGCTCCCGCCAGCTCCCTCATTCTAAGGCCAAGTGGGCCTGTTCCTCGAGCCTTTAGCCCTTCACCCTTTCCTTGAAACGTATTTGGAGCATCTCAATTACTCCAAATCCTGCTGCGGCTCCCGCCTCGGGGAAGCCTCTGATCTCAGTCCTCTTCATCCTGCTGGGGGCGGAGGTGCCCTCCTAGGCCGGGTCTTGCTCGCTCAACTTCCCCGCCCCCATCCGCCCGCCACCTGGGACCGGAGAGCGGGTCCCTGGGGGAAGCCCGCCCGCGCTGGGTGCCTGCGTGGGTGCCCGGGTTCTCTGGAGGAGTCCCAGCACTCTCCTTTAGGGCCACCCAGTGAAAACTCGACGTTGTCTCCGGCCCGGCGACACACAACCTTCCTGATGGAGCAAAACCTTGGCTCACAGGGACACCTGCAGCGGGAGGGGGAGGGGAAAGCGCTCAGGATCTGGAGATTCGGGGCCCCTGGGGAGGGATGCGCAGCCTCGAGGCAGGTGGCCTCGGCCCAGGCCCTAGCCCCTTGGAGCCCGTTGGTTTTTTTTTTAAGATTTTATTTATTTATTTGATAGAGAGATCACAAGTGGGCAGAGAGGCAGGCAGAGAGAGAGGGAAGCAGGCTCCCTGCTGAGCAGAGAGCCTGATGTGGCGCTGGATCCCAGGAACCTGAGCTCATGACCTGGGCCGAAGGCAGAGGTTCAACCCCTGAGCCACCCAGGCGCCCCATTGGAGCCCGTTCTTAATTTGCAAAGTTGCAAAGCCTGCCTGGCTTTCTCATGTGGTTGGCAGTGGGGATGCAGAGAACAGAACCTGCAAAAGGTTGCACCATCAAAGGTTAACTAGTGGATTTATTATTATAAGGGGGGTGCCCACAGCTAGAGGACCTAAGCTCAGATCCTGACCCTGCCACCTGCTATCTTTGTGGCCTTAGACAAATCCTGCCACCTCCCCAAGCCTCCGCTTCCTCCTCTGCAAATTGGGGTCATGTAGGAAGCCCTGGGGCGGGGGTGGGGCACCTGCCCTGTGCTGGCAGCTTCTGGCTGCTGCTATGATCACTACTGTTCCTGTTGTCACACTAGGGCCCCATTTCTCGTCAATTCTGAACCAATTCCTACTCCCTCTCAGCCCAGAGAAGCTGGCCTCTGATTCCTGATCTCCCTGGGTCCCGGCCTCTCCCTAGCTCAGTGGCCCCCTGGGGTCCCACCTTTAACAGCCCTGTGGCCAGGACCAAAATTGGTGAACCTCCCTACTCCTAAAGGCATTGACAGGACCCACCCAATTCCCTCCAGGGTGGGCGTGGGCTGGGTGTGGGCCGGGTGGGAGCCGGGTGTGGTGTGCCAGCTGGCCCCTGCTGGCACTGGGCCACCCCGTCCTTCTGCCCTCCTGGCGCCTTGACCTGAGTCTGGCTACCCAGGTGGACTTCCTTCCTCCTCAGCAGCAAGAGGACTTGGCCCTAGACTCCCCCTTCGGCCTAGACAAAACTGTAGCCAGGGGAGCTGGGAGGAACTCCAAGGTCAGCATGCCCCTTCTCGGCCCTGGAGGCTCTTATCTCCCTCTTCCACCTTTGCCTGGAGGAGCGGAGTCTGAAGGGAGACTCTGCTGGGGGAGGGGGGGGGCTGGAGCCGTGGGACCAAAATCAGGCCATCCTGTTGGTCTCAGGGGACAGCCAAGGCCCTGACCCCTTAACAGAGCTCCTGATTGGAATGGGGATGGGAGGTTAAGAAGTAGAAGGGGCCGGGGCACCTGGGTGGCTCAGTGGGTTAAAACCTCTGCCCTTGGCTCAGGTCATGATCTCAGGGTCCTGGGATCAAGCCCCACATCCGGCTCTCTGCTCAGCAGGGAGCCTGCTTCCCCCTCTCTTTCTGCCTGCCTCTCCGCCTACTTGTGATCTCTGTCTCTGTCAAATAAATAAATAAAATCTTAAAAAAAAAAAAAAGAAGTAGAAGGGGCCAATGCTGGAGGATTGCTTCCCAGTGGCACATGCAAGGACCCATTACTGCGTACCTGCCACATCCGTGGGGGCTGTGGAGACAGAGAGGAATGAGATCAGGGCCTGTGTGCAAAGCGCTGGGGTTCAGCGGGAAGGTGGAGGTACACAGGGGCTAGAAGAAGAAGAAGGATGAGGACGGCCTGATTAGAGGGCTGTAATGTGTTATCCTAACTCTCGTGACAACTCAGAAGCAGTACCGCTATGATCCTCTCCATGTTAGGGATGAAAAGACTGAGGCAGAAGGAGATGAAGTGATACAGCTGGGGTGGGAGGCAAGTCACAATCTGACTTAAGATTCTGGCAAATGCTCCCGATACCGGAGCCAAGGGGGCAGTCCTGGAACGCCAAGGAAAACTGTAGGAGCCCCCAGGAGGAGAGGGACTCATGGGGGTGATTGACATCAGGGATTTGTCCCCTGGAAACAGAGCACACCGCCCAGTGCCCAGCGACATAGGCGCAGGGATGCTGACCGTGGCCTTGGCTGCAACCCCGGACACCCGTGCAGCCGGAGGGCAGAAGGGTGTCGAACAGACCAGGGGTATAGTTTGGGGTCATGTTACACCGCCGTTAAAAACAGTTAGGCAACTCTGTGTGCTGATGAGAAGGACATCCAGGATACATGAAGTGGAAAGCAGACGACAGCCGGGCGCATGTTTGACAAAACTCCATTCGCCTGTGTTTAGAGAACATACCCATGGATTTGCTGGTAGATCCACAAACACAGTCCGGAAGTCCACGTGTGGGGTGACCCTGGCGGGAGGGTAGTGGAGACGAGCAGGATAGACACACGCTTTTCAATACACCGTGTGCGTGTATTACTTTTATCACTTACAGAAAACACAGTCTAAACTTTTTCTAAAATTAGCCTAAAGGGGGAGCCTGGGTGGCTCAGTCAGTGAAGTGCCTGCCTTCCACTTAGTTCATGATCTCTGGGTGTTGGGATCCAGCCCCACGTCCACATTGGGCTCCCTGCTCAGTGGGGAGTCTGCTTCTCCCTCAGCACCCCCTCGGGCTCTTTCTCTCTCATAAATAAATAGAACCTTTAACTAAAATTAGCCTAAGGGTATCAGGAGGGTCTCGACAGGGAGGGGTGAAGAAAGGAATTGCTGATGGGAAGAAGAAAAACAAAGGCACAGGAGTGCGGGATCCCTGGTTATGGTCAGGGAGCTTCTGGCCCCTGGTCTGGCTGCATCCCAGGACGTGCTGGGGAGACTGATGGGCAACAAGGATGAGGAGGCAGGACGTGTGTATAGGGAGGTTCTGCTAGGTCTGGAGAGGCGTTTTTATTTTTCTGTAAGCAGTGGGGAGTTTTTAAACTGGAAAATTGCATCTAATGGTTTACTCTTTGAAAAGTGCTTTCATAGAATGGTTATACGTTTTTCATCTTGACAGCAGTCCTGCAGGGTAGGCAAGCCAAGCTTTATAGATGAGGAAACAGGCTTTGTGGAATAAAGAGCACACACTCAGAGTTTTAAAATGAGAACGCTTTGTCCTTTGTAAGCACTGCTTTGCAGGAAGACTGGGGAAGGGAGCAGCCACCATCGGCCCCCCCAACACGCGAGAATGATAGGCTTTCTTTCATGTCTGAGCAATCCTGAGACACCCCCTCACGACATTCAGATCAAGAAGGTGAGACATCGTGACCCCCAGAAGAAAGGGCAAGAGGATCCTAAAGTCATAAGTTAGCAAACTCAGGAAGGTTCTGATAAGGGATGCCTGGGTGGCTCAGTCGGTTGAGGGTCCGTTTTCAACTCAGGTCATGATCCCAGGGTTGTGGGATCGAGTCCCACAGTGGGCTCCCTGCTCAGCAGGGAGTCTGCTTCTCCCTCTGCCTACCACTGCCCCTGTTTGTGCTCATTCTCTCTCTCATAAATAAATAAAACTTTTAAAAAAGTTCTGATAATATGCCTTTGAAGGATGTCCCTGTGTTTGTCCAAGAAAGTAAAAATATGAGGAGTCTTTTTACTAGCTGAGATTCAAAGAAATTTAGAACACATAAGGAAGCTCTGTTGAATGAAGCTCACTTTCTTGTCAAGGTTCAGAGAGGTATAGGGCTGTGCCCAGGGCCACACAGCTGGTGGAGAACAGAGCTGGGTGCTGTACCCTAGACCCATGTTCTTTCCAGCATCACGGACCACACCCGTATTCCAGAAGGGTCATTCTGGCTGTGCTTAGGACCGTCAAGTTTGGCAAAGTTAGCAAGGCGGTTGAAGAGGCTACTGGAAAGGTCCAGGTCAAAGGGTTGGGGAAAGAGGCTGGGGAAACGGAGTAGAGAAGAGGGATCAGTAAGGCATTCCCCTCTGTCCAGAATTTGGCTGACCCAGGACCTCGGATGTCCTCTCCATTTATGTTCTGGGTTTACCTCCCCACTCAGGGACTCTACCGGGGCAACGTGGAGGAAGAGAGCCCGGGCCGGCTGAAGTTGAGGGCTTTTTCAGAGAAGGGAGCCAGTATCTCCGTGGACCCCGACCGCTAGCACTGATGGTGCGGAGTCGCCACCTAGTGGCCACATGGGGTACTGCACCAAGGAACCCCACCTGTCTAGAGAACCCCGGGAAGCCATGATTCATCTTTGCCCCCTCTACCTGCTTTCTCAGCAGAAAACCTGGCATCCCCACCTAAATACGACAGGCATTAAAGCTACAGGCTCACCCGTAAAGGGCTTATCGGCGTTAGTAAACTGCAAAAGCCTATATAACTTGTCTTTGCCATCCTGCCCTCCTTTCAGAAGGTCATGCCCATGAAGGGGCACGAGTGACCTCTCTCTATTTGGGTGCTCGTGAACTACAAAACCCCAGGTACCCTAAGAGCTGCCTGCCACCCAGGTGAAAGGTTGGGGCATCCAGAGGCTGATGCGGTCAGACTCTTGGGCGCTGAGATGATTTTCAGCTCCTCTTCTTGGTGCTCTCTCCTCCCCCAGGGTGACCTTGAACTCTCTGCCTCTCGCCCAGCGGTCTGCTCCTTGCACATGCTGTTCTCCAACCTTTATCAGCCCTCCTCTGGGGCATCCTAGTCTCATCCCAGACTTGGTCATTCTGACTGGACTTTGGGAATGGACTTTGAATATTATTCTGGAGCCCACATTACCTCCCAGATCCTGGCTGGGCTCATCCTACAGACCCCTGATCACTGCTGCATCTTCCCTCCCTCACCATGGAGGCTGCAGTCACCCTGGGAGGACCGTGGGGAGAGGGGTGGGAGGTGGGGGGGGACATTGGCTTTGGTGGCAAATACACCAGCGTACCCGCTAACTAGCCATTTGATGAGTTACATTAGGCAATGCAGCTAACTTTGAGTAGCTAGGGGTTCCCCAGGAAGACACCTCACCCTAGAAGCTCCACCCAGAAGCCATAAACAAAAAGGTGGACAGATCTGATGGCACAGAAGCTATAGACTTCTGTGCCACACAGATGCCCTCCACAAAGTGAGAAGCCAAGCAAATGGGAGAAAGCAGTCCCGACGGTTGTAACTGATGAAAGATCAATATCTAGAAAGTTCCCCCAAACTTAGGCACTTAAAACAACGCATACTATGGCCTCATAGTTTCTGAGGCTCAGGAATCCATGTGCAGCTTAGCTGGGTTCTTGGGCTCTGGGTATTTTTCGAGGCTATCATGGAAGTGTTAGCTGAGCCTGTGGGCATCTCAAGCCTGGCTAGGGGATGATCCACTTCCAAGCTCATAGGTTGATAGGTTCAGTTCCCCAGTGACTGTTGTCTGGAGGCAGGGCCAGCTTCATGGGCATGTGACCTGGACAGTCGCACAGAGCCCCGTGCTCAGAAGGGCTCTTTTTATTTTGTTTATTTTATTTTTTATTTTTAAGCCATCTCTACACTCAGCACGGGACTCGAACTTATAACCCTGAGACCAAGAGTCGCGTGTTCTACCAACGGAGCCAGCCAGGCGCCCCAGAAGGGCTCTGTACTAGATTTAATGCTCTGTTGTCTATTTGTCTAATACTTTTATCTTTGAACTTGTGTTTTGTAAGCGAACCAATGGGACAATGGAGTGAGTACGTGAGCTGAGGAGATACACCTCCTATGTGTCCACCATCATTCCCTGTGGCTCCCTTTGCATACGTTGTTCAAGATGCCCCACAAACACCAGGCATGGTCCAAATGCTTTCTGTATATGTCTGAATTTATTTCATCCTCCCAACAGCCCATTGTACAGATGAGTAACTGAGACACAGTAAATTCAAGTCATTTGTTCATGGCCTTGCAGCTGGGGAGTGGGGCATGCATTCTTGGGGCAGCATATATTCTAGAGAGACCCTAGAGAAAGACTGTCATTTCTTTCTTTTTTTTCTCCTTCCCTTCTTCCCTTCCTTCCTTCCTTCCTTCCTTCCTTCCTTTTTTAAAGTAGGCTCCTTGCCCACCATGGAGCCCAGTGTGGGGCTTGTGCTCACAACCCTGAGATCAAGACCTGAGATGAGATCAAGAGGCAGCCTTTCAACGGACTGAGCCGCCCAGGTGCCCCTGTCATATTTTACTTTAAATTCACAGGTAGGTATTTCAGGAATCTTTAACGATAAGAATATATAAATGTTGGGAAGCCTGAGTGGCTCAGTTGGTCAAGCAGGCATCTGCCTTCGGCTCAGGTCCTGGGATCGAGCCCTGCATCGAGCTCTCTGTTTAGCAGGGAGCCTGCTTCCCCCTCTGCTTGCGTTTCCCCTTGCTTGTGCTTCTGTTTTCTCTCTCTCTGACAAATAAATAAAAAATCTTTAAAAAAAAAAGAATAAGAATATATAAATGTATACTTATAAAATTGAAAAAGAAAAAGAAAAGACGGAAGAAGAAAATAAGGGAAATCCTTGGTCTGTGTTCTTCTTCCTCCTGGAGCCTGGTCCTTGCCCTCCCCGTGCCCCGACCATGGCTTCCAGCCCTGACCTTTGCAGCACTTGTGGGGTGGGGGGGTCACCTCAAGGCTTTCAGTTCCTTGGGGCCCCTGGAAGTAGATCCCAGGGTGGGGAGATTCTGGGCTAAGCAGAAAAAGGAACCGTTCAAGAGCCCATGGGCCCCAGCAGTAACCTGACTCCCTGTCTTGGGCCCCTGTAACTGGGGCTTAGCCCTGGGTCGCAGAGTAAGGCCGTGTGGATCTGGACCAGCTCGGGTCTCTTGATGCCAGTCTGACATGGTGCTGATGTGGGACACAGAGGCAGAAGAAAAATTATTAAATTTCCTTACCTACTGACAAGCCCTTAAAACATGCAGAATGACTCTCCTCTAGGGACTCAACTACCCCCACCTTAAGGCTTTGCTAAGGGCAAAGGACAATCCTAGCCTGACTGACTCCCTAGCCCCAGCCAGGATCCTGTAAGTCTACTTTAACAATTCCTTTGGAAACTTTATCTCTAAATCTCCAAGATAGTGTCAACAATCACTCCCAAGCATATGGCCCACTGATAGACATCTAAAGGGTTTCACGAAAGGTTTTATTACTGGTAATGAATAACCTTTTCCCCAGAAATAGCTAGCCCCTCAAGGTCCTAGAAACCTTGTTCCCAAAATTCCTTAGAGACTTATGCCATCCCTAATCCCCTCCCCAATTTACAAGTATATAATAGACCACTTCCAGCTGCCATGGGCAGCTCTTCCTGCCCATGGGTCCTGTCCCCGTGCTTTAATAAACCACCATTTTGCACCAAAGATGTCTCAAGAATTCTTTCCTGGTCATCGGCTCCGGACCTCACCCCACCGAACCTCACCTATGTTCTAGAACTTCATCAGTGCTGCCCCCCCTCTGTCCTGAGAAACACAAAAGCTGGTCTTTCCCTTTTCTCTTCTTTTCTTTCCTTTTCTCTTAAGATTTTGTTTATTTACTTGGGAGAGAGTGGGAGAGAGAGTATGAGTCAGGAGCAGAAGGAGAGGGAGAAGCAGGCTCCCCACTGAGCAGGGAACCCGCCGACTCAGGGCTCAGTCCAGGACCCCGGGAACATGACCTGAGCTGAAGGCAGACGCCCCACAAAAGGTCTTCAGAGGAGCTTTGCTCCCTCAGGCTCCACGACCCAAGGGGATGTAGAAGTGAGTGCACAGTCTGGATCCCACTGCCCCTCCTGAGCTCAGAACACCTGGGCCCCCACCATCGGCCCAGATGTCGGGTCAGGAATGAGAAGCCAAATATTAGGTGTGAGGACATACTCTCTCTCCGAAGCTCTGGGGGACCTTCCCATCTCCGCCCACAGTCTCAGATGCCAGGTCCTGCCTCGACTTCATTAACCTCCCCCCATTATCAGCTGCTTCTTGTATAGGGCCTTCTGGACCCCAGAGGGCTATCTGGACAATTCTTGGAGCAGGGCCTGGCCAGACCAGCAGGGCCCCGCAAGTATCTGGCTTATAGGAGGAGGAGCAGGGGGGTCCCTGCTTGCTCCCTTGCTCTTTCCTCCTCTTATGGACGTAGCTGGCTAAGTGGAGGCCCCCAAATTCTCATCCACTTGCCTTATTTGAAGAAAGGGCCTTGCTAAAGATCTCGAGACGAGATCGTCTTGGGTTTAGGCTGACACATAGAAGGCCGTGTGGCCACAAACTGAGGGACATCCAGAGTCACCAGAAATGGGTGAGTCTGTAAGTGTTGACAAAGTAGACCCAACCAACTGGCCACCCATGGTGTTTTATCTATCGTCCGTTTTTTAAATATTTTATTAACTTTTTTATTTATTTTATAAATATATATATTTATATATATATAAATATAAATTAAAAAATAAAATATTTTAAATATTTTATTAACTTTTTAAATATTTTATTAACTTTTTCCATGTGGTTCAGATCAGAGAGGATATCTTCATAAATAGGTATAGGGGCTTACATTTTTCCTTTTTGCCTCAGGATACATCCTTTCAAGCGAGGGAGGAAGGTGGACCCACAAGGTAAAGGAAGGGGGAAAGGAAGGTCTCTTAAAGCGCCGCCCAGGGCCTCCCGGGGAGGGTCCCGGCCAGTGGCCAGCAGGGGGCGCTGTGGGGCTGTGCGGCCGAGGAGGAGCGGCAGCCTGGGCAACCCCCACTTTCCTGACACCTCGTCACTGACAGCCTGAACAAGCAGGGGGAGCTGGCCCAGTTGGTTAGTTCTTTTTTTTTTAATTTTTAAAGTATTTTATTTTATTTTTTTAAATTCTTTTTTATTTTATTTTATTTTATTTTATTTTATTTTATTTTATTTTATTTATTTATTTGACAGAGAGAGATCACAGCAGACAGAGAGGCAGGCAGAGAGAGGAGGAAGCAGGCTCCCTGCCGAGCAGAGTGCCCGATGTGGGACTCGATCCCAGGACCCTGGGATCATGACCTGAGCCGAAGGCAGAGGCTTCAACCCACTGAGCCACCCAGGCGCCCCAGTTGGTTAGTTCTTTAGTGACAAGGCTATCCCTGAGTGTAGAGCACAAAAGCCCACCCCTTGCTCCCCGACCCTGGGGCCAGCCCCCTGGGGACACCTGGGCCCTGTCCGGCAGGCCAGGGGTGGACTTGTCCCTCTCCCACCCCACCCCTACCCAGCAGCAGCTCTAGCCCTGGTGTGGGGGGAGTCACTAATGACCCATGTCCTTTGCCTAGGGGGTGGGGAGCAGAGATAGACTCTCAAGGGCCATGTCCCAGAATGATTCCAGTTTTGCCAGTCAAGAGGCTCCTTCCCTACTTGAGTCCACTGAAGTAAAGGGGGGGGTGTCTCTCTTCCCAGAGGCTTTCCCCACCCTGCCCGTGGATGCCCCCTTTCCTCTCACAGCCCTCACAGTCCCCAGCCCTCTGGCTCCCGCTCAGCCTGAGCTCACCAGGGGCCATCAGGCCCAGGATGGGGGCACCCACCCACTCCCTGCCGGCCTCCAACTCCCCGTCCTTTGCCCTATTTCCTGCAATCTTCCTCCTTCGTTCACTGCCTTCCTCTTTCCATCTCTGCCCCTCAAGACTGGTCTTGGCCAGCCCACCCTCTCCCCTCCCTCCATTTGCTGCTTCTGATGGCCCGATAGTCAAGTCACCCTGTCCAGAGCATGCCCATGTCCCTGGTACTGTGGCTGGCTTCCAAACTCCTCCTCCTCGGGTACCTGCCTCGTTCACTCCTATTTTATTTTACTTTATTTTATTTTATTTTAATGTCTCACTCCTATTTTATTTTATTTTTATCTTTTTTAAAATATTATTTATTTATTTGACAGAGAGAGATCACAAGTAGGCAGAGAGGCAGGTAGATAGAGAGAGAGGAGGAAGCAGGCTCCCTGACGAGCAGAGAGCCCGATGCGGAACTCGATCCCAGGACCCTGAGATCATGACCTGAGTCGAAGGCAGAGGCTTTAACCCACTGAGCCACCCAGGCGCCCTCTCACTCCTATTTTAAATTAGAGGTGACTATGCAGTTCAGAAAAGCTAAGTAACTTGCCCAAAGTCACATAACATTAGGAGGCAGTCGGGCTCCAGAGTCCAGCTCTCTCTCCTGCAGCACCGCCTCCCTGGAAAGGCCTTGCCCATTCCTGTCCTCTCCACTCTGCACTCATGCCTCGTTCACGCAGCTCCCTCTTGGCCCCATGCACTGGTCTTGCTTTCTACGAGCGGTGTTCATTCATTCTTTGGATTTCTTTTGAGCACCTTGGCTGTTCCAGGCCCCGGAGATGAAGGTGTACACTGCATTCGAGGAGTTCATGGTCTGAGAGACAAGACTCGTCCTGCATGTCAGCTGAATCTTCCTAGGCAGCCGGGAGCCCTCCCAAGTGCAGAGGCTGCTTCCTGCTTCTCCTGCAGCCCACCCAGGGGTAGAGACCTCCTGGTCCCTCCTTAGGGAGTTGTTGCTCTGGCTGTTGCCTCCATCGTGCGTGGGGGTGGGGCAGGCTGGCCTGAGGCTGTGGGGTGTGGGATCCAGGCCTTGGGAAGGGGGTCTGGGAGCTGAGAGCTCAGGGAAGGTGCTAGAAGTTTTAGGTGGTATACGCAAACAGACTTACTTTCTCAAACATCCTCTGCCAGACACTTCCAGGAAGTCCCCACCCCCCTCCCCGCGTGGGATACCCAGTGCTCATGGCTAGCAGAGGGGTGGAAGGGGTGAAGGGTGAGGGGGTGAGCAATCCTTGACTCTCTCCCATTTTCCTGAACATCTCTCACGGATTCCTCCCAGACTTATCCTATGCTCCCCAGGGAGGAGATTTCCAGGACAAAAGACTGAAAGCCCCTGGGCTTTAAAAAGGCACAAACACCCTTCCGGGCCCTCCACGCCCTGCTTCTGGTCTCCAGCCCGGGCTTCAGGCTTCCGAGATTACACAGGTGAAGGGGCCCTTGGGTGGTTCTCAGGAACAGGCCTGAGCCCTGAGCTTAGCGGGGGAAGGCAGAGGCGAGTGGCAGCTGGCAGGAAAAGACAGAGCGAGTGGCGCAGACGCGGGAAGAGCGAGTCTGTTTAATGACACGGTGGGTCTGGTTACAAACATCAGAAACTACAAAAGGACCGGCAGTTACACACAGAGCTGCACGAGGATGGGACAGGAGGGGACACAGGCACAGAAGACACAGTAGCCAGACATCCTTGAGGATGGCACACGTGACCAAGGGGCACACATGGGGGGCGGGGTCCCCAGCAACTCTGACCCAGATGGGTGGGCAGGACCCAACTGCTAGCCAGCAGCCCAGGGTCAGGGATGGAAGGCCCACGGAGCTCCAGGATGGGAGGGAGGCATCTGGCCTGGCGTCGCTGACAGCCGCGTGGAGTCCCACTCCCGCTGGGCTCCTAGCAGCAAAGGCAGATGGGGCTGGCATTCAGGGTTTCTGTACCAGGGCCCCTCCCCCAGTACGGTCCTCCTGTCCCACAGGGCTGGCCCCTCTGTCTGCCCTTGCCCATGCTGGAGCAAGTCAGGGAGCCACATCCTTTTGGCGGGGAGAGGTGGGGAAGGCCAGATCCTTTTTACCTAGAAGTGGAAAGCAGGAATGTGCAGAGCCGGTCAGAGAATGGGCTGGACTCTGCGGGCAAGCTGGGTCCCACCCCCCTGCCCTGCCCACCCAGGCCCTTGGGCCCCCCGCCACCCTGGCCACAGGTGTAGATTCTCTCTGTGCTGAGGTGGGAGTCCCATTTCAGCCAGAACATTCTGTCCTCTGCCCAGAAGCATGACCAGGACCCCTCCCTGCCCCACACGCAGATGGGCACAACCAAGGCTTCCCGTGTGCCTCTGGGCCCCGTAGATACACAGTATAGATATGTATGTATATATATATATATATTTTATATATAGATTGTATATAGAATATATCTGTATGGTTGATGGGTGTGCGTGATGCTCTAGATAGGTGATGTGGGGACCTGCATGCTGGTCGGGCAGATAGAAATGGGGCTGGCTTACTCCTGGAGAGACTCACACCTGCCCCGGACTCCTGCCAGCTGCTCAGCTCGGTCTCTGACAGAGAGTACAAAAGCTAAGAAGAGTGGGCCCAGCTCTTGAAGGAGGAAGCGTCCCCACCCCCACAGGCCACCAGCTGGGGTCAGACAGGCAGCCAGCGCCACCTGCCGGCCGCCCCAGTGGCGACTGTGGCCACAGCAGAGGCTGCCTCTTTCTGGGAAGACGAGTCAGGGCTTCCTCCAGCTTCCTTGGCACCCAGAAATGGAGGGTCAAGGAGGGTCTTCAGAACTCGGCCTTCTGCTCAAGGTGCTGCCTGGGAGGGGGGAGGAGAGAGGGGGTCCTACGGCCCCGAAGAGGGCAGCGTGGCCGGCGAGCTGTGGACGAGAGAGGAGATGGAGTTAAGAGGTTACAAGGGGCACGGAGTGGGGCCAGGGAACGTGGGGGTCGGGGGGTGACGGCAAGGCAGGACACCATCTTCCGGGAGACCCAGCCAGCTGCGGCCCAAAGCAGCCCACCAGACCCAAGTTCCAGCCCCCTTTGGCCAGGACCTCGCTGCGTGACCTCAGAGAAATCAAGGGGCCCACCTGAACCCCAGATTTTTCTCTCCAGCCTGTGGATAGCGTCTGTTTTGCCTGCCTCTACGGGAATGGAGTTTCCCAGAGGCAACGGAGTTTACCTTTCACAAACTGCAAAGAACCTTTCAAAGGTCAGCTCTTTTTCTACTAATTCTGAGACCCGTCTCCTCTCTGGCTGCTTTGTCTGAGCGCCCTTCTTGTGACCCACAGGCATTCTCTGCACACCAGCCTCTTGCACTCACCACCGTGGCCCCCAACCTCCGGACTCCCCAACCCCTAAGAAAAATGCACACAAACCCTTAAGCAGCGCAGTTCAATAAACAGCGGTATCTGGCCCGCCACTGCTTCCCTGATAAGAGAAGCTGGACGGAGGCCTTCTAGAACTCTGTTTTGAAACTCCTTCCCACCATCTGAACCCATTTGGACCTTGGCAGGAGTTTGGGTCTATAGGCCCTGGGCCCAGGGAGACACGCCTTCTTGGGGCCCCCACCCGTGCCCTCAGGAGACCGGGGTGGGGGCTGAGTGTGCAAAGGGACGAGGGGACAATCCCCAGGACTTCATGGCTGGGGGCGGGTGAGGGAAACCCAAATTCGAGGTGCCCAGGCCCGGATGGATGCAGGGTTCCAGCCAGGCCCCACTGTAGCCCCTCCATTCACTCCGCGTGGAGCAGAAATGGGCAGACTGAGATTCTGGTGGTTTCTTAATGTTTGGGATTTGGTGAGATGTAAGTCCCAGGGGTCCAGCTGGGGCAAGACAGGGGAGGGGACAGGACTTCGTGTCGGGAAACGCTGTCCATGTGTTTCTGATTCACTGGGACTCATGCTGGCCAGCTCTCTCTCCTTCTCTCTCTCCAGTCCCTCTAGGCCCCTGTAAAAAAGCCCTTTTCTCTAGAAGCAGGAAGTCTTGTCTCCTGGCTGTAAACAAACTCATCTCTGGCAGCCAGAGCTGGGGAGAGGCGTGGGAGGGCAAGCCCCTTCCCCCCACTGACCCTCCCTGGCCCCTCTGTCTGCTTCCGCCAGCTCTCCAGGCTCTGCCAGCACCTTCTCTGGCTGGTAAAGATCTTCGGCCTGCTTCCCGTCCACCCGGGGATCTGCGGCCGGCCAGGACCCAGCTGTGCACATCTGGAGTCACTGCCTGGCTGCAGCCAGAAGTTCCTGAGGTTTCTACTCTCCTGGGGTGGTGCCGTGGTGGGGGAAGGGAGCCGTAGCAAGCTGGAGCCGGTGTGGTCAGCAGCAGGAAGGCCTGGAGGCCGGGCCTCGCAAGGTCGCCCTCAGGGGACCTCCTCCAGAGCTGGGCCCGGAGGCCTTGCGAGCAGGAGGTCCCGGCAGGCTCCGTGGGCCAGCTTGGAACCCAGGGAGGAGACTTGCCTTTTCCATGGGAAACTGCTGGGAATGTTGCTCTACAACGCGTGTCCTGAGCCGCTGGCTGACCCCTGCTTCCCATTCCCGCCTACACTCCTCTCCCCCCTTCCTACTCCAGCTCTGCCTCCGCCCCTCCATTGAGCTCCCAGAGCCGCCTGCCCCTTGGGGGCCCAGGCAGGCCAGAGTGTTCCCAGCCACCATGTCTGGGGGCTGGCCCTCCCCTCATTTTCCGAGTCAGCTGGAATCCCTGAGGCCGGCCACCCTCCTCGAGCCCATCTCCCCGGCCCTCACTCCAGCCCCGGGAACCTGGCCTCCAGGGTCAGCCGAGAAGTAGACCCCGCTGATGGTGTGTGTGGTCGAGGTACCCACACAGGCCCCTCGTGGGCCCTGGCACGTGTGTCCGTGTGCACACATCCTCGTGACTCTCCTGGCTCCAGCCCTACTGAGGCAGAGGCAGGACAGAGCACTGGCCAGCACGAGATGAGGAACGGCCCCCTGTGATTGGTACCCAGGGAGGAAATGGCCGGACTTAGCCTGGCCGGCCTCCGGGCCCGATGAGCTAGCCTTCCCGGCAGGAACCTTTTAGAGCCTCTCTGCCCTGGGTGGCCTCGGCCTTGAGGGCTCTGAGTGCTCTCTTGTCCTAGAGAAGGAGAATTTGTTCGGGACCCACTGCCGCCCATAGGAGGGGCCTGGCCCTTTCCCATCGTGCCTGCTTGTCAATGTGTCAGACCCCAGACCCAGCCTCCCAGAAGTGTTCGTGTGCCCCAGGAGAGATGGGAGGTGAGGGGGCAGGGGAAGGCACGGCAGGGAAGCCACCCGGCCCACCCTCACCCCTCCTCACGTGGTGGCGTTGGGGACCTGCTGTACCCAGCCCACTTCCTTGTAGGCAGCGGTCACGTGACTGTAGATGAGGCCGCGCAGCTTGGCCCAGGCTCTCTGTGTCTCTGCTGGGAAGTCATTGGCAAATTCCTCCGCGATCACCTCCAGAATCACCCCGGAGAGGATCTGGGAGCAAAGAGAGGAAGGAAAAGTAAACACCTGGGTGCCCTGTGTCACCCCTGAAAGCCCCAGGACCCCAGCACCCCTTCCACCCAGAGTCTGGTCAAGAGGATCATTGGTGACATGACAGCCCAGCGGCTTGGGGGACCAGGCACCACGGAGACCCGATCCTGCACCCCTCCCCGTCACGGCCACGCTGGGGGAGGAGGCTGGGCTGTCTGGCGGTCACTGCTGCTGTCCCAGGGGCTCCCCGAGCAGAGCGGGGTGGGTGGTGGACTGGCCACGCCCACCCAGCCACGTACCTTGAAGTACACGGGCTCCACCTTGTGCTTGAGGGCATGGGCTTTTCCCACAAGGGCGAGCACAGACGATACCTTCTCGGGGTCGTGTAGGTTTTCCACCACAGTGTTGAGGGCCCCCATGACCCGGCAGGCATGTTTCCGCAACTGGGGGCTCCGCTCCATCTCCAGGGGCTCGGTCATGTGCTTGAACTGGCTGAAGTATTGCTTGGCCGACGGGAAGTTCACAAAGAACCTGGCGGGGAGGGGCTGCTGAAGCAGGGGCCGCCGCGGCCCCACCCCGAGATGGCCAGGATGATGGGGTGCAGGGAAGGAGGGGCAGGACCCCGTAACTGTTTTCACCACCGTGGGAAGCTGTCCCTCAGACACAGACCTTCTCTCTGGCCGAGCTGCCTTACAGGCAGCTGCCCCCCAACCCAGGTCCTGCCCATTTCCGTCTGCCAGGCTTGCAGACTGTCAGCTGTGTCTCCCAGGCCTCTGCCTTTCTTGCTCTGGCCTCATTTCCAAATCCTACACACCCTTCAAGGCCTGCTGTGGTCCCAGCAGAGAGGGTAAGAGCTCTAGTTCTGGAATCTCAGGCCAGTGTCACCTTGGGCAAGGGACTTTCCTTCTCTGAGGCTCAGTGTCCTCCTCCATGCAATGGGCATCGTTGTTCCCAGCCTGCTGTGGGGACAAACTGAGACATGGGGGGTGGGGTCCTCCGCACAGTGTGAACACGGGGTGCTCAGTAAATGCCAGCTCTCATCACGGTCAGGTTAGAGCTCTCTTTGCAAACAAAGTAAAGCCCGAGTGACCTAGCTCAGGTCACCCAGCGCACGAGGGAAGAAATGCAACTCAGTCGTCCTGCCAGCTCTCCGTCCTCCTACCAGCTCTCTGTTCCCTCCTCACTTTGTGCTCCTCTCCTCAGCCCATATGGCACGTATTGACTGGCTGACTTAATTAGAACTACAGACTGGTCTTACCCTCCTATTACTTCACATCTCCACATCTTGCTTCTCCAAGAAGCCTGTGCCCATCCCGGGGCAGACCCCAGGTCTTTTTAGCTCTCCTTCCCCTCTCCAGCTTACCTGAGATTGTCTAATTTCCCCCCCAAATATTACTTTCATTAGGTCACTCTCATGCTCAAAAACATTCAGTGGCTCCCCATTGCCTACCGGACAAAGTAAAAATCCTTAACCTGGGATTCCAGGCTTCCTACAAACTGTCCCAACTCAGCCATCTTCCTCCAGCCCAGTCCATTCACTGCTGGTAAAACACCCCTTGGGCCGGCCAGCCTTTCTTCCCGCACAGTGGGTGGGATGTCTTCCTCACTCTCTCAGGTTGAACTTGCCTCCCCTGAGTGCCCAGGCTGGCCCTGGAGACTGCTTTCCCCTTAAGGCCATGAGGGGTTCCCCTGCCACCTTTTACCGATTCTTCCCTTTCTGCCTGTGGGACTGGGTCCTACCACTCAAGGGCAGGGCGTGGCTCTCACACTTCCTCTGACCCAGTATCTCCGGGAGCCCTGTGGTCTGCAGGATGACGTTGAGGAGGATGACCTTTGCATTCCCTCTCCCAGACAGAGCTGGCTGTTGGGGGAGGTACACGCAGAGAGACTGGATCAGAACTCCATGACGTGTCCGGAATGTCTCGGGACAACCTGTTTTGTCAGGCGGTGTCACAGCTCCGAAGTGTCCCCCTTTGTGATCAGAGAAAGCTGATAATGTACCAAATCAGCCCTTTGGCCACAGAGCTGGAACAGCTGTAGAAAGAGCATCTCGCTGGGGCCAACCCTCCGGGCGACACAGCTGCAGCTGGCAGGGAGGGAGTGACCGAGACATGGTCCATGTGGAGACCAAGGGCGACCTTGGGCAAACCACTTTACAACCCCCTGTCTGCTCAAGTGTGAGAGGAGTTCCTCCCGCTCGATAGTTCACAGATACGATGGTGAGGACAAATGAGGCAACGAGTCTGAAAATACATTGGATTTTTCTGGAGAGGCACTGTATGAAGGACAAATGTGAAAAACCCAATCTGGACTTAGATGAGTATCTTGGGCTTTGGGCATTTCACATTGCCGTAAAAATGACGATTGCGGGACGCCTGGGTGGCTCAGTTGGTTGGACGACTGCCTTTGGCTCAGGTCATGATCCTGGAGACCTGGGACTGAGTCCCGCATCGGGCTCCTGGCTCCACGGGGAGTCTGCTTCTCCCTCTGACCTTCTCCTCGCTCATGCTCTCTCACTGCCTCTCTCTCAAATAAATAAATAAAATCTTTAAAAAAAAAAATGACGATTGCTATTTGCCCGGTGCGTCGCTGTGCGCAAAACATCTTCACCGGCTCCGTCATTTAATTTCCACAACCAAGCAGGCATTGTCTCTGTTCTACTGATGAGGAGCCAACAGGAAAGACTTACTGAGCACTTACTAGATTGTCTCATTAATCCTGAAAGAGCCTCCTGGGGCTGGCACTGTTTTTATCATATTCTGTTTTAGGAATTGATGGCCAAGGTTGCCCATTGAAGCGGGGTTGGGAAGGAGAGACTCTACTTGCCCCATCCTGCCTCGTAGGGACCGGGAGATGGGGGCCGGGGACCCAGGGAGTGTCCTGCCCCAACACCCCGGGGCCAGGTGATGGTCCTTAGGAGTGACAGTCCCAAGAAGCCCCACAGCTATGCCGGGGGAGTCCGGGGGCGCTGTGCTCTGCTCCCTCATGCTGGGCCTCTGTCCCTGGCCCCTCCACAGACACACTCGACCCTCCTGGTCCAGGCCTGTGCTGCCTGCCGGGGAGAAGCCTCAGCAGCCAGCTTTGGGGGGTTTCTCCACTCCCAGAGGCATCTGGGCTTCCAGCAGAGCCTGAAATAGGCTCATCTGAGTGTGAGGGGGGAAGGCAGCAGAGTTACAACCCGGAGGAGAGAGGCTTCCTGGAGCAGGGGTGTTCCCTCTCAGTTGGAGTGCAGGTGTGAGGTCTGGTTCAGACTGGAAGACGGCTTCTCCACCACTGCCCGCTGCCTGGCCACCAGAGCTGGGGCAGGGGGTACAGCTGGTCTTAGCCCCGTGGGAGGGAGGACCCGAAGAGCGATGGGCCAGGGGACTAGTGTTTCAGGCTCTCACTGGGGCCTGTGCTTGTGCTGCAGTCAGGAATGGGGAACTGCAGGGGCACAGAGAAAGATCTTATCAAGATGTCAGACCCCAGAAACAGCCCTTGGCCATCTGTTCCGTTCCTTCCTCCCCATTCCCGGGGAGGCTGGACGGTACCCCAGGAGCTGCATCTTGGACACATCCCCTCCATGTCCTCCCTGGCAAATGGCAGGGTGTCGGTGTCAGGACAGCAGATCTCCAAGGCCCTAAGGACACCACCTCCTTTCCTCTTGGTGACCCATGTGTGCACACTGGGGGTACATCCTGAAGCTTGATGGTCTTGCGTGTGCCGACACACACAGCTGAGAGCTGCCCTCCGGGGCTGCAGGCCAGTGCATCTGGGACTCCACTGCCGTGAGCTTGTGTGGGTGGTCCCACTTGCAGGTCTGTGTCTCAGAATGTCTGATGGCTTCAGGATCCGAAACTCTCTCTTAACCTCCCCACCATTGACACCCCCACCCACCCCATGTTTCTGGGTCTCGAGGCTCCCCAAGAATCCTACTCCAACTCAAGAGTACTTCTTGCTCTTTTTCCTCCAAAATCTGTTTCCAAGTTGGAATCAGGGGATATGGATATGGAGCTGGGCAGGTCCTCAGTTTGGGGGGGGAGGCAGAAGGGAGAGAGAATCAGGGAGATAGAGAAGCCAGAGCCAGGGGCCAGGACTGGGAGACAGGCATGCATTTCACCTCTCCCTTCCACAAGCAAGGGCTCGCCCCATCTCCAAAGAATAAGGCTGCCCTACTCTGTCTGCGATCTGGCTGCTTCTCTCTGCGGCTGACAGCGGGTTGAGGGTGAGTGTGTGGGTCTGGGGCCCCAGGGACCCGCATGTGTGGGAAGAGAGCGCCATTATGTGCTGTAGTCAGTTACTAGCTTGTGGGGGTTGGGGACATTAACTCTAGAGCAAAGGTATGTGTCTACCAGCGTGTGGTGTGCAAATAACTTACTTTGGGGGGTTGTGATACCTGAGGAACCCCTGAGCCCAAGATACACGGCATTTCCTCTTTAAGGGGTGATTCTAGGGTGGAACCCTGACTCCTGCCCCTTCTTCCTTTCCCTCCTCAGCTCAGCAGGCATTGTACCCTAGGGACCTTCGCTTCACCACTCACCTGTGCCTCACCTGGGAGCTCCCTGCCCGCCCACTCCCCAGGGGCAGGAAGGGGCCAGCTGGGAAGGGACCTGGTGGCCTGCTCCTTCTGACCTCTATTATCTGGCCCTTTGCTCCTTTCTAAGAGGCTTTGAACACAGAAAGGGGCTGAGCTGGATGGGGGTCTGCTCCTTTTTCTCCCCCTTCTTGGTGGAGCCTCAGTTTTCCCGCCTCTAAAATGGGGAGTCCCCAGTTGAAGCACACAAATTGAAATGTGTGCGGGCACAGCTGGGCTGGGTGGTTGGGGTCGCTGGTGTGGAAGGCATGCCTGGCGGAGCCAGGAGTTCTGAGGCCGGGGAGAGGAGGGGAACCAGGGTGTCCTCCTTCTGCGTCTGGCTCTTTAGTTCCTAGCCCCCCCTTCCCCCCCTCGCCCAGAGCCAGGACCGGCTGCTCGGCCAGAGCTGTCTGCTCGGCCAGAGCTTCGCCCATCCCAAGGCGCCCCACACTGCCTGCACCGGGGCAGGCCGGGGCCCCAATTTCAGCTGGAGAGGTGGCGCCGGAGCTCGGACCCCGGCCGAACCCGCCCCTGCCCGGAGCCGCTGCCACCCTCCCTCCCCCGGCTCGGCCGGGCCGGAGTGACACCTACCTCACCAGGATGGCCACCCCCACGTCCTCGCAGTTGGCATAGAGCCGGGCCCACGTAGCCTGTACCGCCTTCCTCTCCGCCTCGGACAGCTCCTCGCTCCTCTCCCTGCGCTCAATCTCCATCTCGCCCGGCACTTTCTCCATGAGCAGCTCCAAGCCCAGCCCGGCTTCGCTGGGAGTCAGCGGGGCGCGGGGCGCCGGGCGCGGGGAGCCGGGGCCGGCTGCGTGCTCGGCGGGCGGGCGGGCGGGCTGGCGAGCGAGGGGTAGAGCGCGCCGGAGGGAGGGAGCGTGTCTGTCTCTGCGCGCCGGGTGTGTATGTGTGTGTGTGTGTGCGCGCGCGTGTGTGTGTGTGTGCAGGGTATATGTGCGGGGGGCGGGGGACCGCGAGCGGGGGGCGGGGATGTGGTCTGCTGGAAAAATGTGAAAAAAAAATAAAGCCGCTCCAAACCCCAAACCCCGCGTCGGTGAGCCAATTCCGGCAAGGTGAAGGCTGGGCGGGGTGGGGGAGACGCGGCTCGCGCCCGCCAGGCCACCGCGGACCTTGACCGCCGGGCGGGGCTGGGGCGTAGGTGTGGTGGGACTGCTGGGGAGCCTCGGGGGGAGGGGGCGGTCACGCGGCGCTGGGCTGCGCGGGCCGCGCTGGAGTGCGCCCGGGCGGGCGCGGGTCGGGGGGCACCGTGTCCCCGCTCACGCTGCGGGCGGTGTCGGGCTGTGTGCGTGTGTGCTCCCTTCACGCGGCGGGGAACTGACTCAAAGTCAAACACTCCCAGGCGTTTGCTGCGTGGCCATCCGCCCGAGGGGGCGGACGCAGACCCTCCGGCGGCGCGGGGGTCCCAGCTGAGCTCCCTCCCGGCTTCTCCCAAGCCAGCCACCGAGGGCCGCGGCGCCACTCCCGGAGCTCCGGACCCCAGGCTCCGGAGGGTTGGGACTGGGGTGGCCTCCCTGCTCCAACTCCGTGTTGGAATCCCCTGCTGCGGGGATGGGGGACGGCTGTCGAACTTCAGCGCGGAGGCCTGCGCCCCCTTTCCTTCCCGCCAGCAGCCCCCCCACCCCCGCCGCGGTACGTGCGCATGGCGTCGGAAGAAAGGCCCCTGGGCGGCTTATTAATGACACGGGCAGGCAAAAAACAGGCGCTACACCGGATCCCGGCCCTGGTGGAGGAAAGTCCACAGGAGAGGTAGCTGGCCCGACAGGGAGGTACTGTGGGGAAGGTGTCAAGTAATCTTGGGGAGGCCCAGGCCCTGGAGACAGCTTAGGTGCCAAAGCTGCGACTAGGCGCTGATTCCGCGGATGGAGGAGACAAATTCTCATCCCGGTTGGTCCTGCTCTGCGAGGTGGGAGCGCCATGGGAGCGCCACAGGACCGGAAGCAGGGGCTGGGCCATGGAGCCAGCGTGCAGGGTGCAGCGTCCCCACCCTGCAAAGCGGTTCTGAGCCAGGTCCCACCTCTGACGCCCAGCCCCAGCAGGAGGCCAGAGCCCAGTTCTCCCTAACACTCACAGGTGACCCCGCCCTTCTCAAGACTTTGTGTCCCACTGCAAGTATTAGAAGAGGTTGGCTCTCCTCTTGAGCGCTGGTTTAGGTATGTTAAAATCATACTTCCCAGTAGAGAGCCCTGGTGGAGCCCCAGCTCTGGCCCTCCCTGATGCTCAGGGTTCACGTACCTCCCTGGAATCCTGGGCAGGGGCCCCCTTAACGCTGCCTTCATCTCATTTGAGGGAAGGAGAATCTAGTGCCTTCTCCTGTTTGTTTTGGAAAGGGTTGGAAGAGGATGGATGCTCAGACCCATCTCTGCTCCCCAGGCTGCCTGGGCCAGGACAGAGCCCTCTGCACCTGGTCACCTCCCTGAAGCACTCTGATAGGACGCCCAATGCCAGTGTGGTGCCCTTCCAAGCACCTGCCCGGGAGGTTTCCACTGGGAAAGCAAGCAGGAGATATCTTATGTCTGCTTACTCTCATCTCATCCTTTACAAGTCTTATGTGTGTTCATGGTGCAGGACTATATTTGCCCCGTTGTATAGTATATAATGTCTAAGCGGATGCATACACTGTTTCACGATGCACACTGAAAAATCAGTCGTTTAAGAAGGAGGGTAGGGGGGCGCCTAGGTGGCTCAGTGGGTTAAGCCTCTGCTTTCGGCTCAGGTCATGATCTCAGGGTCCTGGGATCGAGCCCCACATCATCATCATCATCATCATCATCATCATCATCATCGGGCTCTCTGCTCAGCAGGGAGCCTGCTTCCTCCCTCTCTCTCTGCCTGCCTCTCTGCCTACTTGTGATCTCTGTCTGTCAAATAAATAAATAAAATCTTAAAAAAAAAAAAAGGAGGGTAGGTCATCAGGAACATTTGGAGAGGATTGTTCAGAGGGGACAACTGAACGGCTTAGCCAGCCCTTCAATCCCTGGCCTCCCTTGTCTTTCTGGCTTCATCATCTAATATTCTTCTCCCTTCCTCCCCTCCCGATGCCTTCCCATGACATCATTGTTCTGCTGACACTCAACTTCCATCTGCTGGAACATGCCCGATGCTTTCATGTCTGCAGCCCCCAGCAGAATCTGCCACCCAGGGGGGCTCAACCTTCCTCGACGAGCACCTCCCAATTCCAGTGCTCCCAGCTCTTCTTCCAGCTGGGCATTCCCTAAGGCTTGTAGCACCCAAAGGGCTCTGCCCTCCATCACCTACGTCTCTCTATTGTGGTCATTTATGTAACTGGCCAGGGCATGTGTCTAAACTAGAAGTCCCTTGAGGGTCCAACCCGGGTCTGTCACATCAACATCCCGAAGGGACGGCTTGATTTACCCTGCCACCGTGGGCGACAACCTGGTCCCAGCGAGGTTAATCAGTCTGCACAAGGTCGGGTCTGCTGACCCCACTAAGCAGCTTGAGCCTCCTAATCCAGGGCCAGCAGGAACCTCAGGACAGACGGCAGTGGCTTGCGGAAGGTGACAAGGCCATCTTGGCCTTCTTCTGCGGACCCTGTCGGGGAGGGGATGGGGCAGCTGAGTCATGTGCACCACTCTTTTCGTGCTCAGCACCTTGGCCATGCTCTGGCGCCGCCGATTCGCCAACCGGGTCCAACCGTGAGAAACTGCCTGGGCGGTGGGCTTGGGTGGGTGGGGTGGGGAGAAACTACTGTGGGGGGCCAGAGCCAAGCTGAAGTTGGGCCCCAGGCTACCTGGACCTTCTGGGAGAGCGGTGGAGGATGGGGTGCGGATTTGCAGGGAGTCCCTGAGAGGCTTCCCCTCAGAGCAGGGGGAGTTCGCAGCTCTTCAAAAACTCTGGCTGAAGCTTCCCCAGGCCAGAGTGGCTGGGTCCTGCAGGAGAGAGGGTTCTGGGCCTGGGCACCGCCCACAGCTCCTCTTGCCTGGTCCTCCCGCCCACAGAGAGCCCAGCGGAGCAGACGGGGCAGTAATGGGCAGCAGATCGGAAACAGACCTCCAGTCCTCAGGCAGGTAAGGCAGAAGAGAGTCAGAGGTGGAGGAGGGAGGGTGTGTCCAAGGAAGCTGCCGCTTTCCAGGTCCCTGTCCGTGCCTGGGGGGCCAAAGTGGGGGGTGTGTGTGTGGGTGCGTGAGTGTGTGAGTGTGTGTGTGCACGCTGGAGGCCGGCCCCTCGCCCCAGCCACCCTGCTCCCTGTGTGCCTGGTGGGCAGGCTGAACGTTTTCTCCAGTTGGCAGTGGGAGCCCCCAGCCTGTCCTCTGGACCACAGCTGCTCTGTCTTGTTTGTCCGAATGTGGGTTGGTCCCCAGGGTCCTATCGGAAGGCGCAGGGGGACTGGAGAGAGGGATGGGGCAGAAGCAGCTCCGCTGGCTTGGCTCGCCTTCCCTTCCCCCTTCCCGCTGCCCCCGCTCAGCCTCGGCGGCTCCTCTGCCCGAGCCTGGAGTCCGATTCGCCGTCCAGTGCCCAATAGGAGGCGCAGGAGGAGCATGACATCATCAGCACGGAGTGCCATTGGCTGGGCAGCTCCTGCGGGCAGGACGCTGTCTCCAGTGGCCAGAAAGTTAACTCTTCCCTAGGCTGAAACCATGTGGCCTTTACAAGGGGTGAAGTTTTGGGAACTTCTGGAATGTTCCTTCCCTGGGTGACCAGGGCCCTTTGATGATCAGGGCTCCTGTGCCCAACAAAACACGGAAAAATCGACGAATATTTATTAAGAACATACTATTTGGCACGTTCTGTTGTGCCTGTGGGTCCCCCTCGTGCAAGAGAGAGGACATCATTCTCTCCTGCAAATTCTTCTAGCCTTCGCTCACTCCTAGTGAAACAAAGAACATGATGCCCTCGGGCTCCGGGGCCGCTGGCTGGAGGGAGTCTCCCCACAGGGCTCAGAAGGCCGAGCCAGGCAGCACACCTGCCTGCCGGGGCACCCCAGTGTCTCCTTCTTGGGGTGTGGGACCCGCCTGCGGTGGTCCTCAGCCACATGGAGACTGGCAAGCCATGAGAACGGGAGTCTCTTTCCGTGTGCAGCGCCTAACTCCTCCTTGGTGCTGGGATTCCTCTAGGCTCTGAATGTCAGAAGATCCACTGAGCAGCCCTGGGCACGTGCCAGAAACAGGCATTTCTTCGATGCCCTTCCTTGGCATCTAGGCCAGCTGAGATGGCCACAGAGTGCCCAAGTAGTCCTCCTGGTGAAATCGGCTGACTTAGGTGAAATGGTGAGCCCCAGGCCTCACACAGCAGGCCTCACACAGAACAGGACCCTGCTCACCCAGGGAAGGAACATTCCAGAAGTTCCCCAAACTTCATCCCTTAGAAAGGCCTCATGGTTTCAGCCTAGGGAAGAGTTAACTTTCTGGCAACTGGAGACTGGTTCTCCAGGCTAAGTTTGGGTCTGGAGGTGTATAGCCAGGGTCCATGTCCTGACTCCCCTCTTACTGACTGAAACTCGGAGAAAGCGACCTTTTAATTTATATATAAACTGAGATTAATAACAGAATGGCGTGGGGTGTTTGTGAGGTTGAAATACAGATCATCTTAAACCACTTGGCACAAAGCAGCTATTTAATAAATGCTGGCTGTTAATCCTGCGGTCCCCTGGTTCTTGGTCAGTGTTCTGGTCTTCCCCTGAGGTGTCCCATATATTAACTCACTTGGGGGTTGTAACAGTCCCAGAGGGTTGGCAAGGCAAACGTTTCTATCTCTCATGAATGGTGGAGGAAACTGAGGGACTGGGAGACATAAGTTACTTGCTCAAGGTCATCCCTCCGATTTGTGGCCCATGGGGACAGACAGGTCCCTGACTTCAGGCAGACCGTCTTTGCCACATGAAATGGGCCCGGACCCCTTCTCAGGAGGAGATAGCCAAATCTGAACTCTCAGGCCTGGCCTTGTGTGGTCAAGCCAGAAGGAAGCAGTTTCCTGTCAACTCCTCAGGACCTAACGCCTAACACCTCCAGCCTTCAAGGACCAGCCTGGGTGAAATTTCTGCTCTCTGATTACCTGGTCACAAATTCCAGTTGCTTTCCCAGCCGCTCCTACCCCTCCTCCATAGTGGGGTGACTCGCTAGGCCTGGGGCAGAAGGAAGTGGAAGTCTGGACGCATGGGAAGGACACCCCCCTCAATCCTCTGAGTCCCATCCTTTTCTGTTTAGGGAGAAAGAGTCTCTGAAGTAAGTTCTCACGTCTTCAGGAGGAGTTCGGCCCCAGGGATTGAGATCAACCAGCAGAGGCAGGTAGGGACAGGCTGTGAGGCTTGGAGGTGAGAGGGCTAGGCTGGGGGCCAGGGAGGAAGACTGCGCAAGGTCTGGCCTTGTGGGGGCAGGCCACCTGCAGCTCTGTGCTCCTCGGTCATAAGGGGGAGCGTGGACTCTCCTCAGCTCCTACCTTGAGCCTGTCATGGTCCCGGCCACAGGGCAAGGGCTAGTTTTAAGGGA
Source organism: Mellivora capensis (assembly GCA_004024625.1). Lineage (NCBI taxonomy): Eukaryota > Metazoa > Chordata > Mammalia > Carnivora > Mustelidae > Mellivora > Mellivora capensis. Next base: position 179,726 of record PISX010000021.1, on the reverse strand, counting down.
ATGATGTGTGATCTCAGTGGCATTTTCTAAGCTCGGAGATGAGGTGGTGGTCATGCTGGGGGCATGAGGGTAGTCCCAGTGGACTTCTAAGGGAGAGGAGGAGCTCTGGAATGCAAGTTTCTGCTTTGGCATGGGAGGAAGTGCTAATTTGGTCTGGTTTTCTGTTTCAGTTCAAGTCCCGGCTTGCCCCCCACCCACAAAGGATGCTGTGGTGGAAGGAGCCGCAGCAAGCTGGAGAATGGGAAAAAGCAGCCATCGAGAAGGTAGACTCCTCCCCTTGAGGTCCTGGACCTGCTTGTTTTCATTTTGTCCCCTGGCACTGGTGGCCGGCCAGAGGGGCAGAGACGCTCATTGCCCTGGAACGGGCCCCCTTTGTCTGAGGTCTTGAGGATCGTCTGGGGCAGGCCCAGAGAGGGACTCGGTGGGGTCTACTCTGGGGCACCCCAGCAGCCCAGGCTAGAGGAGGAACAGGTCGGGAGCTAAGGGATCGTTGATAGGGCTTCTCACTCATTCCTTAACTTCATCCTTGAAATAACTCAAGGAACTTGGGCATATTATTATCTACATTTTGGAAATGAGGAAATACAGAGAGGCTAACAAATTTGTCTGGTGTCATCTAGCTCGTTAATGGGGAACCCCTGCCTCCCCGAGCCTCTCACGGATGCTGCAGAGCTGCCCCACGCTCTTAACCACCAGGACCTAGTCGTCTCTGGAACCACACGGTAGTTGGCAGCTGCTCTATGAAAAAAGGGGTTCCCCTGGCCTGGAAGCCCCAAAACTTGTGCACCAAGGCTGTGTGGCATCAATGTCCCAGGGTGGCACGCACTTCCTGTGGCCCTTGCCTCTCCCGGGTCCCCAGCACTCTCCCTGGTCACGGGTCGCTTGGCTGAAACTATCAGCAAGAAATGCCCGTTGGATCTGTGACATGTCTGCAAAGCTTCTCTCAGCCTGGGCTCCAAGTGTGTCTGCTGGGCGCGCGCGTGTGCATGCGTGCACGGGCTCCAAAGGGGCAGTAGCGTGTGGGAAGGGAAAAGCATGACACTTGGCTTTGTCAGTCCGCTGACTGCTCAGCGCCGCGCGGCCTCCTTTGCCCCCGGTGGCTCTGCCATTTCTCTCTTCTCCATCCTGCCCGACCCAGAGCAGAGATCAAAGCAGATTTCTGCTTCTGCTCCCTGGGATCCAGCCATAGACCTGCAGGCAGCTGCTCCCGACTGACTGGAAGCCATTCATCTTGCAAAGCAGCACCCCCCACCGCCCCCTCCTGCACGTGCACACCCCCCCTTCCTCACCATCCAGCCCCCAGGCGGGCTGACAGGCGGGGAAGTCTCCGCCTAGCTGGCCCCTGCCATCAGGAAGCAGGAGATGGGGAATTCTCTAGACAGCAGTCAGATGAAGGAGGGGAGGAAAGGGTGAGATGCCATAGACTGTGGGGACCCACACTGAAGCCCTGGGGGAGGGGCTGTTGATCCTGCAGGGAGCCTGGCAGGGCTGTGGAAGCCTCTACAAGTAGGGCGGGGCAGAGGCAGGGGAAGGGTCCCACCCGGGAAGGAGCTCTGGGCAGAGCCCCACTGCCCACTTGACCCCGGCCAAGAGTTCGTGACCCCCGTCTCAGCTCCTGTCAGCCTGTCTTTCCCCTGCGAGGCAGGCAGTGGCTTTCCTGGTGACCCGGCTGTCAGGCTGAGGGCCAGAGGACGCCGTTCTTGGGGCCCCAGTCTGTGTCCCCGAGCCCGACCTGTGTATTCATTCTCTAATCTATTTGCCATGTGCCTGTCACTTCAGCCTCGGCTCTGCACTCTGCCTTTTCCAGGTGGCCTGTCTCCTTGCACGAGTCTGAGGAATTGTCAGGCCAAGGTCACCTGGCAGGACAGGGGCTGGCTGGCGGCCCAGACACACCTCCACAAAGTGACACCCCTTCGCAGCACTGTTGCAGGAGCCTGCTCAGGGGCTGGTGGCTCCTCCGGGCATCGGTCCCAGATGAAGGGAGGGAAGGCGAGGGGACAGGGTTGGGGGGGGAGTGTGTTGGCTGGCCTTGGCGGCTGCCTGGACCCTGGCAGCTGGGGTGCCATGTGGGCTGGGCGGGAGGGGCCCCCTCCCCCAGGGAGCGGCTGGCTTCGGTGGGAGCAGATTGTGTTTACACCTTCCCCGCACACCCAGCCCACGCTCCCTCTTATTCCCCGGGGCTCTCCCACCCCTGGGCTCTCTGCACAACGTGCACATTTGCAGCCCCTCTCCTGCTGCAGGAAGTGGCCACCCTCAGCCGATGCTGGGCCCCAAGCGCTCCTGCCTCAGCCCACTGTCACAGGGGGTGGACCCAGTGTCCCTGAGAGGCTGCCTCCTTCCCCCCCGCACCCCCCTCCCCGCCCCAGCCCTATTTCCTTGGAAAGAGCTGCTGCTTGGGAATGAGAGCAGGAAAGCCCAGGGGCCTGGCAGACGGACCATAATAGGAGGGAAGGGATTAAGGGCAACCAGAGAGACAGCGCAGAGACTGAGAGCTGGGGCTCCCCTGGCCCCGGGGGGTGCTGGCTCTCATGAAATATCAACGCAGAATCTGAGAGTGAGGAGTCCGGGCTCAGAGCACTGGATATGGGTCCAGACCCCACCATCACTTCTCAGTTCTGTGGCCTTGGGTGGGTTGCTGAACGTCCCCACCTGGGGTTTCTCCTACGAGGAGGATCATGGTAACCCTGTTTCTGAGTGGTCGTTAGGGTTAAGTCAGATAACGTGTCTAAAGTGCTCCGCGCACTCAGTGACCCTTCTATGTATCTGAGCCCGGGAGACAGTGTTAACTACTGAACAACAGGTCACTTTGCAACAATGGTAGGTTCAGAACAGCTAGTTCTTCGCCCTGCGGCCCTTCCTCCCTGTCTTTCCACATACACGATCCCAGACACATACAGAACTGCGATGGGCAGTTCTGAAACAAGCCAGAGCCCAGCCCAGCCCAGCCCTGGGGCACCTGGGAAGACCCAGCAACCAGGCAGACTGGACCAGGGCACATCACGGCTGCCTCTGTGTGCCTGGAGCCCTGTCCCAACCTCCAGTGGGAGGCCTGGCCTGGACACCCTCCCTCCCACTGGCTCTGCTTCCCTGTGTGGATCTAAGCTCCTAAGGAAGACAGGAGGTGATGGCCTTGATGCTTTTCCATTCTGAATGCTAATCTCTCTGCCGGTTGGAGCCTGAGTGACAGGGGAAAGGCTGCTCTGAGCTGCAGGGTGGCCAAGGGCGGCAGCCAGGAGCAGGGAGGTGCTGTTGTCTGCTACTTTTGTGGCTGCTGCCAGTCTCTCCTGGAGATTGGAACATGACTGGAGAGCTAATGAGGTGGTGGAGGAGGGTGGGAAGCAGGGGAGGCAGACACAGCAGCTGTATGAGCCACTGATGTCCTGTGTCACCCTAGGGAACAGATGCTGCCACAGGGAGAACCCTGCCCATCCCAAACCCCAACACGCGGTTGTGCAGGAGGGTCCTGGGCGAGGGCGCCCAGCAGAGGCCCTAGTTCAAGATGAAGCAGGCGCGATGGCACCAGGACTGGTCCCACAGTTTCCTAGGGACCCTTTACGGGACCTCAGTTAGGAAGAAGCCCAAGACCTTGAGCTAGAGGGAAGTAATGCTTCTTCGTGAGCCTCGAAAGAAGAGAAATAGCCAAGGTTTACAGTAAGATGATGATACTAATATTAATAATGGTTAATGTGTCTCAAACACTTCTGTGCTAGTCGCTGTGCCAAGTGCTTTATTTATATGCATTGTCTCATTTATGGGGCAGGGACTGTTGTCATCCTCATTTACCCAATAAGGAAAGTGAAGTTCGTGGAGCTTGTTCAAGGTCACGGACAGCGAGTAGTGAAGCCAGAAAGTGCGCCCTGAGCAATGTGATGCCAAAGCCTCCTGGGGAGGTGTTGGAGCACAGAGGACTCGAGTCTCGAGTCTTAGGCAGGGGCTTGAGGACATCCTGGGTATGACCTGCCCACCAGGGCACGGAGAATGAGAGCTGTGGACCCCGCCCTGTGACATTCCCACGCTCCCTCTGCAGGAATGCATCATTCGAGGCTGGATTTGACTCTGGGCCCCGAAAGGGTGGTCCTGGGTTGCCGACTGAGGGAAGTCAGGAGAGCTGCCTCTCAAGGATCTGTCACGCCCCTCAGGGAGGAAGCAGTGGCCCCTAGCTGCGATGACAGCCATCATGGAGCTTGTCACTCATTGTCACTGATGTTCCGCTAGCAGCCTCCTTCAACCAGGGGCAGAACCCTGGGGGTAGGAGGGCAGCCAGCAGCCCAGGCAGAGAGCAGGGAATTTGAGGAGGAAGGCTTTGTTGTTTGTTTTTACAGCGGGAGGGTGCAGGATTTGAAGGAGATGGCTTCAAGAGGGACCCGGTGACTTCAGCTGGAAACCAATCCTTGTACCTAAGGACATCGGACCCTCTCTGTGGGCTACACATGCCCCCTAGTGGGGATTAAGATGAGAGGGTGCCTGAGAAAATTAAAACAAAACAAAACAAAAGATTTCCTGACAGACTGTGGCACCTGAGGCTGGATAGGAGCGCGGCCGGTCCTGTGTCGGTGCGAATGCACGCGCCTGCATGCACACACACGGGCGCACACACGTGTAATACCGTTTGCAGAAGCCGGGTGCACGGAACGTTCAAAGGAATGATTTCGTTTCTTCCTTGGTCATTTATTTAAGACGCGCATATCGCTGTGACATATATACCCTGTGGCAGGTGCCGGAGTCACACGGCGACGAAAGGGACGGTGCCTGACGCGCCAGTGAGGACAACAGGAAGAGCCTGGCCGAGCCTAGTCACATGACCTTTCCTTCTCTGGACCTCAGTCTCCCCTCTTAACAAGCAGTGTGGAACCCGGGTGGGCTGGTGCTGAGCATGAAAGGGCCCCCTGACTACCCTCAGAAGAACAGTCTGTTCAAATGAAGGGGATGGACCATTTCCAGATTCTCCCAGTCCAGACAGGCCACGATGGACCGTGTTTGGAGGCGCTGACGATGACTGGCTCCCTCGGCAAGCGTGGATGGAGCCCGTATGCCAGGTCCCGTGGGTGCAGAAATGAGGTGAGACTTCCCGCCACAAAGAACCAGAAAACTGGGCAAAGTAGAAGCAACCAGTACTTGGCAGTGGGTGCCACACGGGATGGTGACCCCGTGGCTGCCTCAGCATCTGCCTCACACAGGTCCCTGCCTGTGGCGTGGGGAGGGGAACCCCAGCAGACGGCAGTGGTCCCGTTCCAGTGAGGAGACAAGATCAGAGCTCAGGGCAGCGTGCTGTTCCTAAGGATATCCACACAGATCCATGGGATCCCCAAAACAGACGCCATGAAAGTGATCCAAAGGAGGAAGAAAAGCGCTTTTGAGAGAATACAAAAAGCACTAACCATAAAAGAAAAACAGATAAATTGGACTTTATATCAAAATTCTTGGAAAGCCTGGAAGAAAATATTTGCCAAGCAAAGGTCTGAGAAAGGACCTGTGTCCAGCATATATAAAGAACTTTTACAACTCAATAAGAAGACAGCCCGACAAAAAAGGGGGAGGGTTTGAATAGATACTTTGTAAGAAAGTATACAATAAACACATATAAAGATACACAACATCATAAGTCATCAAGGAAATGCAAATTAAAACCACAACGATATACTACTGCACACTCAACAGAATGGCTAAAAGATGGACCACAACAGGTGGTGAACAACCACGACCCTGTACTAATGCATTGCTGGGAAACCATATTGGCAGTTTCTTAGGAAGTTATCCAAGAGGAATGAACCCGTAGGTCCACATGAAGACTTGTACAGAGAAGTTCACAGCAAGTGTTATTAATAATATCTCCAAACTGGAAACAGCCCAAATATCCATCAACAGGTGAATGGATAGAAAAGGAGGCAGTGTCGGGGTGCCTGGGTGGCTCAGTGGGTTAAAGCCTCTGCCTTCAGCTCAGGTCATGATCTCAGGGTCCTGGGATCGAGCCCCGCATCGGGCTCTCTGCTCAGCAGGGAGCCTGCTTCCCCCTCTGTCTCTGCCTGCCTCTCTGTCTACTTGTGATCTCTGTCTGTCAAATAAATAAAATCTTAAAAAAAAAGAAAAAGAAAAGGAGGCAGTGCATTCACACAATGGAATACTACTCAGCAATAAAAAGGAAATGGGTCACTGAGTCACAGCACGGGGCACTGAGAGAAGCCAGACCCCAAAGAGCACCTACTGTGTGAATCCATTTATAGGAGATTCTAGAACAGGAGGAACTAATCTGGAGTGGCAGAAAGCAGATCAGCGGTTGCCTGGGGCCAGGGCTGGATACGGACGCTGTGAAATAAGCAGAAGGGGGCCCTTCAGGATGCTGGTGATGTTCTAAATCCTGACTGGGGTTGTGGTTATATGGTGTATCATTGATGGGACTATTGAATCGTACATTTTAAATGCATGCATTTTATTGTATGTATGTAAATTATACCTCAATAAAGCGACTTAGAGTTTAATAACAAAACAAAGTAAGAGTGAAGACCTGATCTTCGTCTTGCTCACAGTCTAGTGGAAAAGCCAGATGTGGAAACAAATAATCAAAAGAAAGTGAGTATCCTAAGAAGTGTGCTCAGGTAACAAGGGTCCCTCACCCCTGGAGGTGCTGTGCCTGCACAGTTCTAAACGTCCTGATGAGCAAAGAGGCTCAAACGGAGGGGCAGCAGTTCCCGCAGGGTGACTCAGCTGGAATCAGCAGGGCTGGGGCCACGCTTAGAGCCCGCCTGGGCGCAGAGCCTGTGTTATGCCAGCCTGCGGCAGACTACTGCGAGGAGGGCTCGGACCGCTGCAGCTTCTCAGGTGAGACTTTGCAGAGGAGGTGTTGACACAGGAGTTGGAATTTGCTTAGCAGAGGAGAGGATGCGGGGAAGGAGATTTCAAGGCAAAGGGAACAAACAAAAATAAGGACAGGCTGGGCAGCCTCTGAGAAGGCAGGACTCTTGGGGAGGGAGAGATGTGTCCCGAAACGAGCAGAAGAGATCAACAGGATATTGCATGTACTTCATATTCACTTATTTTTGTAAGAACCCATTAAGCAATAATTTTACGAGAGGCAACAGCTCTGCTGAGCAGGCAAGGGATGGGTGTGCTCTTGGCAAACACAGGAAACAACCCACTGCGGTGCCAAGGTCGCCTCTTCTCAGGGAATGGGGTACGCCTTGTCACAACTCTCCTCCTCCAGGAGGTTACAGCTGTGGCCCACGATCCCAGGTTTCCACTGAACACCATTTGTGGTGCTCTTTCGTGGTCCTGAGAAATCCCAGGGTGAAAAAAAAACAAACCCTCTGTGCTTTTATGCTGGGCTTTCTGGCTGGTTGAAGTCAGGTCACTGGCGTGAAGCAAAATGTGCCCCATTGTCATCCTGTGTTCTTCTGGGAAACTCCGCATAGCCGCGGGGATCAGAAGCTTTGAGGCTGAACTGAGGTCAGATCTCAAGGCTCCCACTCACTGATCACTTTCACCTTCCTGTCCTTTGGCTTCTTTTGTTGCAAAAGGGGGAGGTGGTGATGGTAAGAGGGCACACGGGAGAACCAGACCCATCAAGTCTGAGGCGTTAAGCCCGTACAGCTTTTTGAATGCTAGTCTGGCTTCAGTACGTTGATTTTTTAAAAAGGAAGTGCTTCGAGCAGAGCCTGGCCCAGAGCAAACACTTAAGAGACAGTAAGTAGCTTTTGTGTTTTCAGAAAGGGGATGTGCACATGTCAGCTCATTCCTTTTATTTTGCCATGACCTGTTCTTTCAGAGAATTATAGTGAAACGAAAAGGATGTGGGACATGTGGATCATATCATTTAGGATGATTGTGACTCAACAGAACACCCAACTTAGGGTGGCTCAAACAGTATGGAGATTTCTTTTTTAAATCTCACATTCTGGGGCACATGGGTGGCGCAGTTCATTGAGCTCCTGACTCTTGGTTTCCGCTCAGATCATGCTCTCAGGATTGTGAGATTGAGCCCTGCATTGTGTGTGTGTGTGTGTTGGGGGGGGAGGTCTGCGCTCAAAGGGGAGTTTGCTTGGGATTCTCTCTCCCTTTCCTTCTGCCCCTTCCCATCTCTCAAATAAATAAATGTTAAAAACTCTCATTCTGGGGGCGCCTGGGTGGCTCAGTGGGTTAAGCCACTGCCTTCGGCTCGGTTCATGATCCCAGGGTCCTGGGATCGAGCCCCGCATAGGGCTCTCTGCTCAGCAGGGAGCTTGCTTCCCTTCCTCTCTCTCTGCCTGCCTCTCTGCCTACTTGTGATCTCTGTCTGTCAAATAAATAAAATCTTTAAAAAAAACAAAACAAAAACAAAAAAACTCTCATTCTGTGTTTCACTGAAACTAACATGCCATTGCTTGCAAGATGCTTCTCACATTCAGAAATATTAAGATGAAAAAAAAATGTGTCTGTGAATCCAAACAAAAGGTCTGAAGGTACGGGGGTCCAGGGCTGGGATTTCGGCAGTTCATCATGAAGACTCTGTCCTTTGTTTCTACCCTGCCACGCCAGACCTTAGATTCTGGCTTTGGAACAAGCCTCGCGGACACAAGAAGGCTGCCACAGCCTTAAGCAGCCTATCTTCACAGCTTCCCAAAGCCAGAAGGGAGGCTGTTGTTTTTAAAAACAAGAAAACGTTCCCAAACTTGGCATAATTGCATCACAAACCCTTTTCTGAATTCCTGGCAGAAGGAATAGATTTATCATAAGGGTCTGGTGCCGACTCAGCAAGATCGGCCCTCAGGGCTGGGGAGGAGCTTGCCTCCAGTGAAGCGCAAAGCCCACCAGTAGCTTCGTTCTGTTTGTGAGACAGAGGAGGAACAGCTGTGGGCCTCCCGTGAATCGTGAATCACCGGTCAGCCGCTCCCGACTAAGCAGCCAACCACTTGGGATACACCAACCCACCTTCCTGTTCTTGTTAATGACAGCAGAGCTTCTTTTCCTGGTTGAGAAATTAATCTCAGATTTTAGAGACTCAGTTTCCTATTAATGTGGGTTTCAGATACCATATCTGAAATCCCATCAGTGAATGGAACCCGATGAGCCAACCACCCGGACACAGCAGACCAACCGACTAGATTTCACGTCTGTGCTGAGAGCCAAGGCCCTTGACCTGCACGGAGGACTTGGATCAGCCCATATTGGACTTCTGTCACTGACCACTCGACTGTGTGACTCTGTCCATATCAATAAATACAGATCCACACTAGCCGTGAACAATGGCTGCATAGTAATTCCACCGCACAGAAAACTCAAGCATCCCAGGCCTCGGGGCGCCTGGCTGGCTTAGTGGAGCATGCCACACTTAATCTCAGGGTGGCCGGTTCAAGCCCCATGCTGGGTGTGGATCCTACTTAAAAAAAAAAAAAATCACAACATTTAACGCTTCAGTGTCGACAGATCTGAACCCTTGCCTGCTCATTCAGACATCTGATGCATTTTTTTGTTGTCTTTCCCACTGATTTCTTTTTAAGATTATTTATTTATTTGAGGGAAGGAGAGAGAGAGAGAGAAAGCAAAGGAGCAGGAGCAGAGGGGCAGAGGGAGAAGCAGACTCCCCGCCAAGCAAGGAGCCCAATCTGGGACTCCATCCCAGGACCCTGTGATCACGATCTGAGCCGAAGGCAGACGCGTAGCCGCCTGAGCTACCCAGACACCCCGTCTTTCCCATGGATTTCTGGCCTGCCCAGGCAGCGTGCCCAACAGGTGTGCAGGCTCAAGCCTTCTCGCTGCATTCTGCTCTGGCCTCTTGGCCGCTGCCAAAATCACAGGACAGGTGCCCATCATTCCGGCTAGTAATTTCATCCCCGATCACCCCTGAAAACGCACAAAACCCCTCTTTGCTCCTCTCCCCCACAACCAGAAGCCCTTTAATAAGGGTGTACAGACATACATGGTGCAGTCCAACTTAGTGGTGAAAGCTTGGACTTCACAGGCCGGGCTCAAACCCCAACTCCGGCAATGGCCAGTTGTGTGAATTTGGGAAAGTTACCTCACCGCTCTACGCTTGCATTCCCTCCTCTGTGGGACAGGGGTAGTGATGGTGCCCTTCACAGGGCAGTGGTGCACGTTAAACAAATCAGTGCACATCCAGCGCTCCAGGAGTGAATTGCACACACACATAGTAAGCGCTAAGAGGTATCCATTCTCGCTGTTTTCTCCTACAGCAGGTCGCTGGCCTGCATACCAGCCAGTTTGGGAACTTCCACCCTTAAAACTCCCTCTTCAGGGGCGCCCGGATGGCTCAGTCAGTTAAGCATCTGCTCCCTGCTCAGGTCGTGATCCCGGGGTCTTGGGATCAAGTCCCACATGGGGCTCCCTGCTCAGCGGGGAGTCTGCTTCTCTCTCCGTCTCCCTGTGTGTGTGTTTGTGCTCTCTCTCTCTCAAATGAATAAAGTCTTAAAAACAAACAGAAAAACTCCCTCTCCAGGGGCACCTGGGTGGCTCAGTCGGCTAAGTGTCTGCCTTCGGCTCAGGTCATGATCCCAGAGTCCTGGGATTAGGCTCCCCGTTCAGTGGAGACCCTGCTTCTCCCTCTCCCTTGGTGCTCTCCCTCTCTCAAATAAATAAATAAAATCTTAAAAAAATAAAAACCTCCCTCTCCAAGTCTGAAATGAAAGGAACTTAGTGTACACGGAGAGAACCCATTCCCCCTTTTGGTATTATACAAAACAGTGTCTTCAAGGGCAAGCTAGAGAAGCTTCAGGGTCAATTTTACAAGATAGAAGTTATTGCGAGGTGAGCCCACGAGTGTCTGTTGGGGGTGTCCTGTGAGCAGAGGCACCCAAATACCTGCCACGCGAGGTGAGGACATTAGTGAGAAAACTAAAATAATTAAAAGAGATATTTCCTGGGGCGCCTGGGTGGCTCAGGTGGTTAAGTGAGGGCCTCTTGGTTTCTCCTTGGGTCATGATCTCAGGGTGGTGGGATGGAGCCCTGGGGCGGGCTCTGCGACGGAGTCTACTTGAGATTCCCTCCTCCTGCAGAGTGTGCTCCCTGTCTCAAATCAATCAATCAACCAATCAATCCATACATCTATCCATCAATCTTTTTTTTTTTTTTTAAGATTTTATTTATTTGACAGACAGAGATCACAAGTAGGCAGAGAGGCAGGCAGAGAGAGGGGTTGGGGGAAGCAGGCTCCCCGCCAAGCAGAGTCGATGGGGGGATCGATCCCAGGACCCTGAGATCATGACCTGAGCCGAAAGCAGAGGCTTTAACCCACTGAGCCACCCAGGTACCCCTCCATCAACCCATCTTTAAAAAGAGAGACAGACGTCTGCTGTCTCCTGCCTTGAAGAACTTACAAATTAAGGCAGGCAAACATAAGCAAATGTGGCAACCTCCCCTCGTGAGGTCCCCTTGAACTTCCTGCGCCACCCCAGTCTCGGCCAGGGACAATCTGTGGACCCAGCAGATAAATGACGGTAGCTGAAGCAACTGCCTGTTTTCGTTTTCTTCCGAGATCAGGGCTCCCACCCCGCGTTCTCTACTGTCCCTGGTGGCGGAAACCATCTTACCCCCAGCTCCACAGTCGCGCTGAGGATGCGACCGCCCCCCAGCGGCGGTTGCTTGGACTACATTTCCCATGAGCCGTTTCACAACATCGCGAGAGCTCTCGCGAGATGGCCGAAAAGACATTTGCGCAGGCGCGACTCCGCCTTCTTTTCCTGAGGCAGGCCGCGTGGCTAGGAGGCATGGCGGCTTCTGTCTGGAAAGAACGGGACGAGCAGTCTCGGGCCTTTGGCTGGGGTAAGGCTGTGGAGGTGGGAAAACGAGGTCTTCGTTGAGCCGGCGCTAGTTCATTCGACCACCCTTCCTCAGAGGCGGAATGGGGACGATAGCCGGTCTCCTTCCTAGAGCGGCTGGGAGGCTCGGGTCGAGTACTGGGTCGGAAGACGCTTTCCGAGCCGCGCGTGTAGACGGAGAGCGCTAGGCCCTCCTCGGGAGCCAGAGGGCCCCTCCTGGGCCGGGGAGAGCTGCTTCCAGCCTGTGCAGCCCCGTGCGTCGCACAGCCACCGTGTGCCCCGCGGGTCTCCGAGGCGGGCCCACGGGGCCGGCTGCGGGGGGCGGTTCTTAACTCACGTCCAGGGTTAGCGGCCAAGCCAGGCCCCTCGTGGAGCGCCTGGAGGACGCCCTAACCCGTGGTTTTGCTTAATCCTGTAGACAGTCGTGGATGGGACTGTCGGTTTTGGAGAGCTACGACTCTGCAGCCCCCTTTCCAAGCTCATTTTTTTTCTTTCTCCCACAGGCTTTTCTGGGGCGTCTGCGGAGACCGTGAGCGCCAGACCTGCGGGCTGAAGCTTAAAAGTAACAGGTGGATCCCTGAAGTGGGCTAGGACGGGGGCCGGCAGGACCTGGGCGGTCACCGGACGTGAGGAAGTCCAGGTGGTGGGAAGGCCTGCCTCTCACTTTCTTCTGCTTTTAAGTTCAGTTTTAGGAGCACGTGGACGCATGAGTCTAGTTAGGGTGAGAAAAAGGGACCCAGAATCCGGAAATGAGCGGGGTCTGTGCCAGGTGATTTGGGGCCACTGGGTGTCGCTGTGTGGAATCAGGAGGGTCACTGCGCCCAGGGGTGGAGGGGAGACCGATTCGGGGAATGGGTTCTGGTAGGCCGGGGTTTAGAGTATTTGTGGACGGTTTAAAGTTGCTCTCGTCTGAAAGGACGTCTTTTGTGAGGAGTTCTGAGGCCTCGAGGCTCAGCTTTTTATTTTTATTTATTTTCTTTTAACAAGTTTGGGTACCTCAATTTTTTTTCCCCCCTTAAGATTTTATTTATTTATTTGACAGACACAGGGAGAGAGGGAACACAAGCGGGGGGGGGGGGTGGAAGAGGGAGCAGCAGGCTTCCCATGGAGCAGGGAGTCCGATGCCGGGCTGGATCCCAAGACCCTGGGATCATGACCCAAGCCCAAGGTAGACACTTGACGACTGAGCCACCCAGGTGTCCCCAGAGCTCAGCTGTTTTTTTTTTTTTTTTTTTTTTAAAGATTTTATTTATTTATTTGACAGAGCGAGATCACAAGTAGGCAGAGAGGCAGGCAGAGAGAGAGAGGAGGAAGCAGGCTCACTGCCAAGCAGAGAGCCCGATGCGCGCTCGATCCCAGGACCCTGAGATCATGACCTGAGCCGAAGGCAGAGGCTTAACCCACTGAGCCACCCAGGTGTCCCCAAAGCTCAGCTGTTTAAATACCGATCTTGAGAATAACACCTTGACATCATTTCTGTTACAATGAAGTATGTTACCCACATTTCCCTTAGAGATTAAAAGTGTTGACTGTAGACTTTGAAAAAAGTCACATGAAAACCATCATCTTAAAATGTTGAGTGTAAGGATTTTTTTCATGAAAATTCTATAAATGGGAAGGTTTTTTTTTTTTTTTTTTATAAGCTCTTTGGCAGAATTGCAGAAATTAGGGTGCCTTTAGTGTCTGTTAGATTTCAAGGATGTGAGCCTCCCAGAATTGTTCTTACCCAGATAAGGGAAGGAATGTGGAACTCTGTTAGCCTCCTTGCCAAGGAGTCTCCCAAACAATATTTGTTACAACAATCTTTTTCTTGTTTTAAGATTTTATTTATTTATTTGGTAGAGATCACAAGTAGGCAGAGAGGCAGACGGAGAGAGAAGGGGGGAAACAGGCTCCATGCCGAGCAGGGAGCCCGACGAGGGGCTCGATCCCAGGACCTCGGGATCATGACCTGAGCCGAAGGCAGAGGCCCAACCCACTGAGCCACCCAGGTGCCCCTGTTACAACAATCTTAAGTGGAGTAGATATTTATTCCTTTGCTACTGAGTAAACAAACTGAGGGTTAGAGTTCTACAGCCGTTTCTTGTTTTTTAAAGAACCATAAACATTTTCTGGGGGTGCTGTTGCATTTTTCAGTTTCATTGAGAAATAATTAAGATTAGCCCAGGCGTTCTCCACTAGGGTGGAGTGTGCTGATGGGTGCCGCTAAGTATCCTGCAATGCATGACAGCCCCCACCACAAAGAACTGTCCACCCAGAATGTCAGAGCTAAAGCCCAAACTTTGTATTGGATGAACTTGAGAGCTCTGGGCTCCAGTCCCAGCCTGTTATCAAATAACCCCACTGGAGCCTTATTTCCTTGTAAAATAGGGTTATTGTTTTCCAGATCTGGCTATACATCTAAGGACCTCCAGCCATGGTTGAGAATGACCCTGGAGCGAGGCCCGAGAATTGTGTGGCCACCCCAAGAGAAGTCACACTGGAACAATTAGATGATCTGATCCACTTTTAGCCGGGGAGTTTTTATTACAGCAAGATTACAGCACTGGCTATTTATAAGTAGCTCTTGGGGCAGATCTATAATCCTCTACTTAAAAAAAAACTGATCCAGCTCTGTGGATCATGTTTACACAGAGGAGAGTGAAAGAAAATGACCTTGTGTGAGGGTGCCTCCTCGCAGCAGGTTCCTTTGTACAGCTGGCCTTCAAAGGGATGTCCCAAAGGAGTAACTGCACCTTTTTTTTTTTTTTAAAGATTTTATTTATTTGAGAGAGAGGCAGTGAGAGAGCATGAGCGAGGAGAAGGTCAGAGGGAGAAGCAGACTCCCCGTGGAGCCGGGAGCCTGATGCGGGACTCGATCCCGGGTCTCCGGGATCATGACCTGAGCCGAAAGCAGTCGCCCAACCAACTGAGCCACCCAGGCGTCCCTTTTTTAAGATTTTTACTTATTTGACAGAGATCACAAGTAGGCAGAGAGGTGGGGGGGGGAAGTAGGCCCCCTGCTGAGCAGAGGGCCTGATGCGGGGCTCAATCCCCGGACCCTGAGACCATGACCTGAAGGCTTAACCCAGTGAGCCACCCAGGCGCCCCAGTAACCGCACATTTTACTGACACTGGAATATATACCCCATACATACTCCGCCATCAGGCACTTCGTGTGGGGTGGACTTTGTCTTTAAAAGGGCAGGAGGTGTCAGGTCCGGGATGCTGGGTACATCTAGGCACTGGGTATCAGCAGTTTTTACCTTTGAAGGAAAGTTCTTTTAATAAAGTAGACAAGATTGAGAATTCTTATGAGGGAAGTAAGGCAGACTTTTGTAAGGACAAAGTGGCCTGCGTGTGCTAGAGGTGTCAGCCCTGTGGGCTGGTGGATTGGCGGGAGCTGAGTCCATGATGATCTGAAGTTATCCCTGTCTGAAGGCAAAGAAAGGCCTTTCTGTGGAATATGGATGTCTGAAACTCAGTTCCCAAGTTCGCTTTATGGGAAATTTAGGCCAGATTTGAAAGTGAGCGGCTTGAAAATTATCTGTGTATATCTTGAGTAGATTTTTCTTTGGCAATATTTCCTGGCCAGGTACAGTCCCAGCCTTGGTTTCCGAGGCTGGAAAGGATCCTGCAGAGGCAGATGGTGGCCGAGTCCACTGCCCTGGGCCGGAAGCGGAGACTTGTATGTAAGTAGAGCCCTTCCAAATAGACTTGGGTGGGGTTTTTTTGCTCCTCCTGCCCCGGGTTTAGGATTGTGCTGGGGGCAGGGAGATTTTAACATGGGTTTGTTTTCTTTGGCTGGTTGTCTGCAGTGTGTGAAACAGAACGGAGCTGCTTTGCCTGGAGTAAGTGAAAGGACCCCTCCCCTGTTGCTTGTAGTCTCTGTTTCCATCTTCCGTGTCCCTAGGAAGCCCCACGAGCCTGTGATGGTTAGTTGTCCCTGTCCGAACATCTCGCTGAGGGGAAACCGTCCATTCTGAGGCGTCGGGGTTTGGCTCTTCGCTCGTAAAGGTTCAGGCTTCATCAGGAATCAGCCTGAATGGACTCCAGAGGGAATTGTTATCTCGCCGAGACCCCAGTGGCGTGTGTCATCCTTCTGCAACTTGAAAACCAATAGTGTGGCTGCCCTGTCACCCTCTGGGCCCTTGATCAGTGGTCCTCAGGGTATAGGCTCTGAGACGGGGCAGACATGGGCAAGTAGCCCGGTTTCGGGTCATGTTCTTACTGTGGAATCAAAGAGTGCTTGTCCCATGTTTCAAGGAAATGAATGCACTCTTTGAAACTGACGGGAATGTCGGAAGTCTGCCAGCTGTGGCAGGACTGGGACCTCCCTCGGCACCACATTGTGACATTCGGGAAAGAAGGGCTGCCCTGGCGCCAGCAGAGCTATTTGGTTTCCAGGTGCTTCGTTCACACCATCAGGGAGCTCTCCTAGGGTTAGCTCGGATCGTTTCTGGACAACGCAGTGGGCATGGCGCTGCTCCTGGCGTGGCCCAGGGCTGAGTGGGCTGGCGTGTGACCAAGAAAGTAGCCCAGTATACTGGGTGGGGTGGTTGTCTGGCTTTGTTCCCATTTAAATGCCAGGCTTGGAGTGGGCAGATGGCCTTTTTTGTTGTTGAAATTGGGAGGTATGTATGGGCTTTTGTGTTTAAGGTCACATAATTGTTCAGTCACCAAGGAAGCTAGATTTGGGGTGGGATTTAATAAGCCTGAAGACTGGCCCCAGCAGTTTACAGCCTGTAAGTAAAACAGAGTAAAAGGATGTGGTAGGGAGTTGGGAAGTCAGCTTCTTGCATTATCGTTGATGCAGAGATTTGACTGCTCTGTGGGACTCATGTAGACTTTAAGGTTTGACTTGAAAAGTTTTACCTCCAAAAAAGGTTGGAGGAGACTGTCTCCAGTGCTTCTTGGTGGTTCTCCCCTCGCCCCTTGCCGGACCCTGCTCCCTTTGCGCCTCAGCTGGTGAGGGCAGCCTGCTCTGAAGCCGTCTGTGCCCGATGTTTGGTTAGAACGAGTGCTGCTACGGTTGCCTTTTCTGCTCCAAATCTGCCTTTCAGTTCTGAGTCCCCTACTTGGCTGGTCCGTCACTCGACTCTCCTTTGGTCTTGCAGGTTCTCTCCTCCGTGACGCCAGGTGGAGCCGCACTGCCTCTGTTGCTGACTGTTCATGCCCATAATCTGAGTCCCCAGAGGGAGAACAATTGGAAGGATTCTTTGGATTTTCTCTTCAAAAAGGAACCAAATAATTTGAGTGACAGTTTACCCCGAAAAATATCTGGCGGTTAGTCAACTCAGGGCATAATTAGGAACATCCAGAATGGCACAGTTGAGCCGACCTGGGTAGGAGTGGTATACTGGCAGGAAGGCAGTGATTGTGAACGGAGAATGATGTGTACGTGCTGTGTTTTGGGGAGTCTGAGGGGAAGCAGGTGTTTGGCCTAGAAAGAGGTTCCTCAGAGTGGATTTCCTGTGAAGTTAATGTATCTTGGGCTTAAGTTTTGAAGCATAAATAAAAGCATAAATAAAAGTTTTTAAAAACGTGTTTCATGATGAGACCCTCATAAAGGGATTTTATTCTGTGACTCAGCAAACACATTCTTAAATAAATGAAGGTTTCACCGAATACTGCTTTTTAAGAGGGGCAGAGAGGGAGAAAGTCACAAGCAGACTCCACGCTCATTGGGGGGTTCCATCTCCTAACCCTAAGATCACCGGCTGAACTCACATGGAGTCCGATGCTTCTGGGCTCTGGGCTCAGCGGGAGTCTAATTCCTCTCCCTAAGAGTGGGACAATTCCCCGACTGAGCCACCAGGGTCCCCCAAGTTCCGCAGGATGCAATCAGATGTTTTACAGGTTTCCCACTAAATTGATATTTCTGTCTCTTAATGGGTTACCACCCACAAATGTAATGTTAGCATTTCTCAAATCTAATGGATTGACAAAGATTCTGATAGCTACAGATGTGAGGGGAATAGGGACAAGTAAAATGTCCTGGATACAAGGAGTTCAGTCCTGACGGGCTATGCTGGCTATCCCGACTTAGGGCAGCTGGGTTTCTTCACTAGTAACGGTCACTATCAGATGGCAGAACGGACTGACAATACCATGTTTCCCACGTTTGACATTTTCTTCCTGGACCAGTAATTCTATCCAGAGAACGTAGGACACTGCTGTCCTTGAGACGAAGGGACAGTTCGAGTTGCCAAGCTTGAGAGAGGCCGTGGCCTCCTGCTTGCTACTCCCCTCTAGTCTAAGCTGCTCGCCAGCCCCAGGAAGCAGTTTCAAGTAGCTGCCTCGGTCGTGAAAGCCCAGGTCTTTGATCACATACTTTAATTTCTAAAGTAGAATTTTGATTCTGGTGACAGTTAAGCCCTCTTGTTAACAGGCTGATATGACCTACCTTCCAAAACCAGGGAGCCAGGGGCCAGGTCCACGGCCTTGGTGAATTAGCCAGTGGTGATCAGTGCCACCTCGGGAAGGCTCTTGTCTTTGTAGCCAGTGTAGCAGATCAGACTGGAGCTACTAGTCATGGGGCCAGTAAATCCCAGGGCTTAAGGGCTACATGGAGATGACTTGGTTAGTTGAGACTTAACCCAACAGAAGCCCGTGCTCTAAAATGAAACTGCCTGTCAGCTAAGTCCAGATTTAGCGAAGCCATGATGTGAGGCGGAGAGTTCTTTACCTGATCTTGTCACTTCAGTGGCCAGTGGTAATTGATCCAGTGGGACTTCCTCAGGTGGGCAGCCGTCTGTGCACTTGACCCCTGTCAAATTACCTGGGCTGGCCCATGGTTCTTGAATTTTCTGAGTGATCTGCCTGCTAAACACTCCAGTGTGCCACCCCAGCCCCCTCCCCAACACACAGAAAAGACGCAAGGGTCATCCTGTCATTTATGCAAGTATCTAGTTCAAATTACATTCTGCCTTTTGCGCTCCCACTTCATCACGGGGCAGAAGGAAAGTGGTCATGTCCTCGGGTGGTGTAGGCATGTCTTGGAGTCTGACGTGGAGTCGCTGGGAGGCTGGACATGCTCGCGGGAGGGTCCGGCTGGCGAGTGTGCGAGCCTGCACTCTGCTGCTTGACCCTGGTCAGTGGAGATGTCGAGCACCCACGTTGTCAAGTTCTCTACCAGCGGCTGGCTTTGAGAGCCTCTGCTCTGAAGTGTGTCTGCCTTTCGCTGGTGAGGGTCACAGTCTCACATTACCTTCAGTTTTCAAACCTCCAGCAGAGCGGTCTCCCTTCGCCCAAGGTCGGGATATCTGTCTCCAACCTCGAGGGGAGTCTTCTTGGGGAAACCAAGAACAAGATGGGGTGTCCCGCAATGAATAGGCTTCAAAGACAGTCACAAGTCCACCTCTTAATGTTCTCTAGAGAAGGAGGGGTTGGTGGAGGGGAGCTGGAGCCCTTCTTAGAGGCTGCAAAAGAGGGGGGCCGCCTAGGCCACGTGAGGGGCCAGGGGTGGGGGCCCACGGGTCCACAGCTCTGCAAGAACAAAGGGCTTGGGTACTTCAGGGTCAGCGCTGGTACAGTTGAAGGATGCCAGCCTTGTGCAATTTCTTCCACAGGGTGGCTTCCAGGGACAGGTCGTGGTTCACGTAGAATATGAGTGGCTTCTTTATTCGCTCGAAATAGTGGTCCGAAAATTTCCAGTAATTGCTTGTGATGAATCCATAGGCACTAACCTAGACAAGGATAGTCATGAATTAGCATTTACTGAGCTCTGTGCAGACAGATTTGTGAAGTGACATGAATTGGGAAAGGCACACCCCCCCTTCCTTAGATGCCGTGTGGAAGACACAGATGAACAGTAGTCGGAGCTCACGCTAACTTGGCAGGCCTTGTGCTCTTGTACACGTTCTCTCGGCCTTGGGATAACCTCAGGTATTCTCCCCATTTCACAAATGGGGCAGTGCTGGGGGGGGTAACCAGCCACGTCCTCAGTCACGAGCTAGTGAGTGGCCAGGCTGAGCTTCAAAGTCAGGTCTGTGATTCATGATCAAAGCCATGATCTCCATTGTTAAGTTTGAGGTGGAGACAAGTCCACGAGTACTCGTTCTAAGGGGAGCGCAGTTGGGGGACTGCTGCTTTAAAGAAGAAAACAAAAAGGGCGCCTGGGTGGCTCAGTGGGTTAAAGCCTCTGCCTTCGGCTCAGGTTGTGATCTCAGGGTCCTGGGATCGAGCCCCGCATCAGGGTCTCTGCTCAGCGGCGAGCCTGCTTCCTCCCTCACTCTGCCTGCCTCTCTGCCTACTTGTGATCTCTGTCAAATAAGTAAATAAAATCTTAAAAAAAAAACCAACAAAAAACTGGCAAAAGGAAGAGGACAGTGTTGTGGGGTGGCACTTGGCCTCTGGCTTTTGTGCTGGCCTTAGTGGGGGTCACTGCCCTTCTTTGAAAACCGCTCCTCCACCTCAGCTGGGCTCATGTGGGCAGCACTGGGAACGTCTCAGGCAGTGATTTCAAAGGCTGTGTGTGGAAGGCTAAACCTGCTGCTCAGCTCAGTTCTAGAATATTCTCCCAAAAGGACGTCCTTATCCACTCCTGTTGCAATTTTGCTTTCACAAGAACAGTTTGATAACATGCGCCTTAAATACCACAAGGGTGAAGGACAGAGGTTCCCGGGTGGGCAGCTGGTGGAGGAAGGCGAGGCCCAGCACCTGTCCTGGGAAGGTCCCTGCCAAACCCACGTGGAGGTAGCTGGGGAGTGGCACTCCCTCCCACCCCTTCTAGACACCCACTTTTGCTCCTGCCGCTGGAGAATCCCTTCCCCACAGGGGTGAATCCCTTCCCCAAGGGGACAGGGGTGGGGCTAGTCCCAGGCCCTCTGGGGGTGACAGGCCTCCTGTAGGGGTTATCAGGTCAGATTAGGTTCCAGCCACACCTGCCTGCTGCTGCGCGCTCCTCAAAGAGAAGGCCTCTTACCTGGTCACAGGTGTGCAAAGCCGTCAGCAGCATGAGGGCCCCAGTACTAGGCATATATAGGTCTCCAAATTTTGTGTTAATCAACTTTGATTTCAAAAACCTGGAGAGGAGAAGCAGCATCAAAACTCAAGAAAGAGGTGTAGGTCTCAGTGGATGGTTGTGCCCCTACGCTTTCCAGCTACCCGTTCAGATCGGCTGGAGAACCCTTCAGAAATTCCCGGCTCTTCCCCATTTAGGAGAAAATCCAAAAGAAGCAAACGCAAACGTCTGGGTAACAGAGTCAGGTGAGAAGAGGAGCAGGCCTGGGCAGAACCACAGGTATAATCCTTCCCTCTCCCGCTCTGGAAGCGGGAACCCAGCCTGACTCCCCTTTCCTCTCCGCGACACCTTGCCTTCACCCCTGGGCTAAGTAACCACAGTGGCTAGGGGACGGACGACCTGTTGATCTAGCCTGAAGTCTGTGTTTCTTTCTTTCCCCAGACTTCAGCCCAGGAGGAGTCCCTTATGAGGCGCATGAGCAGGGCATCCAGGTCCTGGGCCCGGAGTCACTGGTGAGAGAAGTGTGCACACACTCTCAGAATCCAAGTGAGGCCACACTACGGCGGCCACCCCGGATTCACATCTAAGCTTTGCCAAACAAACCACCTAGCCTCCTGGAGAGCCTGTTTCTTCCTCTGTTGGACAGCGCTGAGTGCGGGCTCCCGTCCGCCTACCCAGAGCCACACTCGCCACCCTCCACCTGCTCTGGAGGGGGCCAGCGGGGGGCGACAGCAGGGCTTCTCAGCCACGGCGCTAATTGATGTCCAAGTAATTCTTGGTTGCAGGGGCCTTCTGTGTACGGTATCCCTGTCTCTGCTCGCCAGTGGTGCTTACCTAGTGACAACCAGAACGGCTCCAGAGAGGGCCATGTGACACCGCCCCCCACCATTGGAACCGCTGGTAGGGGAGAGGGACTGAGGGCGGGAAGGAGGGGTGAGAGCAGGCTGTTATTCCCAGGTTCTTCCCTGTGGTCGCCTTGGAATGCCTGCGTTTGGGCCCAGAACAGGTTGGCTATCCCTGTAGGTTACTGTCCCGAGCATAAAGGCTGCAGTGATGGGTTGGTGTGCAGGGGGACGGGAGGGGGAGCTGTTCTTTGTGTGCCCTCCCCCTGCAACACCTACCTCTCCCTCAGGTAGCTGATGAAATCTGGATGTAGTAGCTTGAATTTCCTGGCAGAGGCTTCCGGTCCGAAGTAGGTCTGAGGCCTAAGACCCACGAAAGAAGTGGACAGAGCGGCCCGGGCCATCGTAAGGCAGGTTGGGGAGCGAGGTGAGGGGAAAGGCGTTGGGCCTGCGCCGGTGCGTGCGGTACGGGCGGGGCTGGGTGTAGTAGCGGGAGAAGGGCGTGTAGAAGGTGGCCGGCAGCACCGTGGGCACCACGTGTGGCTTCCCGCTCACCAGAACCTCGGTGGGTGGGGTGTAGGTGAGCGAGGAGGGGGGCGTGAACAGGGATGGAGGGGTCGGGTAGGAGCAGTTGATCCGGGGGTGGTGGGGAGGAGGTGGGAGCAGGGGGAAGTAGAGAGAGTCGGGGATAGGAGGGGGCTCCCGGGCTGGGCAGGGGAAGGAGCAGGGGAAGCACTGGTTCTGGGGCAGGGGTGCGGTGGGGGGCTGGAAGAAGGGGGGTTCCTTCAGGAAGCGGGGCACATAGGGGGTGATGTAGGAGGGGATGCCCCGAATGGGCCCGATGTAGGAGGCCGAGGTGGCGGGGCTGCGGGAAGGGGACCGGGGGATGGGCACAGGAGGAGTTTGGGAAGAGTTTCGAGAGAGGGATTTCAAGCCAGATTGGGAAGGAGATTTGGAGGTGGGTGGGGTGGGGTTTTGGGAAGACCCTCGTGGCACATGTTGGATATGAGGGCTGGGGGTTAGGGATGAAGCCCGGGAGGAGGGCTGTGAGGCAGATGGGGTGGCAGGGTGAGAGGGGGGCCGGGAGGAAGACCCCCGGGTGGGGGACGGAGAAGGGGCTGAGCCACCAGAGCTGGAGTAGGCCTGCTGGTTGGAAGGGACGATGTGGTTGGACCGGGACTGGGAGGGGGACTGGGTAGGGGACGGATTGGGGGTATGGGAGGGGGAGCTCATTGGTGTTGGGGAGGCTTACGACCACCCGATTGATGTTTCTGAGCCAGCCCCTGCAAGGGCCCAGTCCCCCCCGTGTCACAAAGCCCACCCTCATGAGCAGATGCAGCGTCAGGAGTGATTGTTGGATCGTCATGGGCGGGGGGTGCAGGTGGGCCAGAGTAAGCGGGCCTGGCCTTTGAGGGCTTAATCCCTAAGGACCTCAGAATCCGCTCTTTCGGGGGTGGGCAGCCTGGTCCGGGAGCACTGGGATAGGAAGGCTGGTTTTTGTGGCCGCAGAGGTGGCATGGATACCTAAGGACTTGACTTTGGGATGAGAAATTGTCTCAGCACCACAGGGGGTAGGTCCAGCTGAGGCCAGGACAGGGTCCAAAGGAGCTGGACACCGGCTTGCGTCCCAGGAAGGTGTGGGAGAAAAGACAGAGTACCCTTTGTTCTCTCTTTGCCGGACTCTGGGCCCATGTCACCTGCTCTCCAGTTTATGGGCAGAGTCCTGGGAGAATGCCCACCGGGACGAGTGGCATGGATACCAGCGCCCCCCCCCCCGCCCCACTTCGCTTCCAGACACTGTGTGCTCAGCCGGCTGGCTGTCAGGAGCTGTGTGTGTTAGGGGACAGCAGCCCTTCGGGGTATAGCCTGCCTCCTTAGGTGGGCTCCTGGGGACCGGAAGGGCTACCTGGGCTCCTCTGGGGGGAGGGAAAAGAGCATAATTCCTCAGTAGTCTGTTGAATTCTTGGGGATTTTCTTGCTGTCCTCACCCACTTTCCCCCCCTGACAGTGGGCCCAGCACTGCCACACCCCACACCGGCTTGGCTGCTTACCTGTCCCCTTTATCAGGGCCCTCGGGGACAGCCACACCCAGAATGGCTGATCTCAGCATCACATAGTCCCGGATGTTGGAGGGGATGAAGATGTAGTGCAGGTCCTGTCGGGGTGACAGAGACACCGATCTAGCCCCCCCGGCCCCCAAACAGGACCGTGTCCTGCTCAGCCCGCCACCCGGTCCTGCCACTTGTCCTGATGGGAGAATTTCTGCTCTCTGCCCGGAACCCCCCACTCTCGCTGGTCTCCCTCTCCTGGTTTCAGTACGTGCTCACAAATCTTTGGGCATGCTGCAAGAGGTGCGGCTTACTTGCCGTCCCCTTGAGTGACTAATGGATGGAACGGAGCTGAAGGGATGGTGTGTGACCTTGGAGACGAGGCCATAAAAGGCACTGTAGCTTCCTTGTTCCCACGACCCCTCGCGCTGGGTGAAGTGAGCTGCCATGACCTGAGGACACTCTAGTGGCCTCGAGAGGCGCCACCTTGACTGTGGCCTCTGTCAAGCCTTCAAGAGCCCGTAGCCCCCGCGGATCCTGGCAAACACCCAGATCCTGAGCTAAGACCATCCGGCTGAGCTGTCCCCGAATTCCCGACCCCCTGAAACTGTAAGATAATAAATGTATGTTGTTTAAAGCTACTACTAAGTCTGGGTGATGTTAACACCATGGTAACTCATGCAGGTAGTGTGGCCAGAAATGTGCTCTTTTTTGTTTTGTCATGAGCTAGGAGAGGTCCTGCTGTGGCTAGGACACTCCTGAATTTCCTGCTTAGAGGAAGAAGCTTCTAGAAACTCAGCCTGGTCCTATCTAGCACCACAAGGCCCTTATCCTGGGATCTCCCCCCTTTATGTGGCACCCAGACCGCTCCTGAAAGGAAGAGTGGTGTTCCCGCAGCTCGGTGTGTCAAGAAGCTGGGGACGGTAGGCGGCCTCGGATTCCGGCTCCCCTGCCCCCTGGCTGGGCACGCAGCCCCGTGCTTTTGAACCTCAGCCTCCCTCACAGGCTGCTGTGGGATCAGGAAGGCCAGTCAGGGAAATGGGAGACAAGCCCTAGTGCTCATGAGGTCAGGGGGCCTGGAGGTAGCTGATTTTTTCGGTGGCTCCATCCTAGGCACCCAGCAACCTGGCACAAGCTCTGTGTCTACTGGACTGGGGCCACTTGGTTCGACACGTAGAGGGCGCTCTGGGAACAGTGGCACTGTCCCCCGACAGTGGCAGGCCCATCTGAAGCCTCACCTGGCCTTGTGGCACGGAGGTGAAGCCGAAATTCCAGTAGGAGATGAGGGAGTTCTTCATTGTGTTCACTGTGAAACCGTAGAAGGAGGTCTTGGTGCCCACATCCTTCTCGAAGCCTTTGATCACAGCACCATTGAGTCTGGTCCAAACAGAGGCCCATCAGCCTCCTGATGGTCACACCATGCTGTGCTTGTACTTCCGCACCTGGCCCCAGGCCTCTGTGCAGACCATGTCCCTTGCCCAGGGAGGCACCAGCGCTGGTGGCCAGTCCCATCCAGCCCATCCCCATTCCTCCAGACCTCAAGGAAATGGGCACATCTGGCCCTGGCGGCTCCCTCCCCACCGGCACGCGGCACCCACACTCCCACCTTCAGGTCGGTCCCTCTGTATGCCTTTGTCCTGGCCTGCCTGCCTATTCCGGGGCTGCTCCGGCCCATGGCCCCCCCAGAGGATGCTGCTCCAGGGGCTTGGTGGGGACTAGCTCCATTTCCCGCTCCTCCTCACCTCCTGCACCCCATACCTGAACACGTAGTCGTGGGCGTCGATGTTCAGCCCCTGGCGGGAGCCATTCAGAATGCCTCCGTTCCCCACCACCGCGCACCGAATGCACTTGGAGAGCGGCTTCCCGGAGGCGGCGTACAGCCTGGAGCTCTCAGAGCCATTCAGGAGGCTCAGGGTGGAGTTGATGGCTGTGGGTGCCAGACAAGGCAGGGCGCCATGGGGGGGGTGCTGTCCCATGGGTCGGGGCTATCCCGAGACTGTTTCTGGCACGCCACCTGCCAGAGGCCTGACGCCAGCCCTAACCAAGGCACGGAGGGCGGGGTGGGGGGGGCGGGGAGCGCAATGTCAGTGGGGCCCTGCGGGCTGAACCGGGGTGGCGGGGGAGAGGATTCGGCTGTACCCTCAGTCACCTCAAGAACTTGAATCACTAGTCCTCTCGAGACTGAATGTTCCACCATGAAATAATCAGGCACGTGGGGGTTGGGGGGCAGAGCGAGCGTGGGGGCCGGGTCTCTGGGCGGTTTCCCGCTGCGGGAGCCACAGGCAGGCTGTTCTTGACCACCTTTAGACACTGGTCCCAGGAGCTGCACATCAAACCCTCCCTGACCCCTGGTGCTTATGGGGGCTGGTGAGTATGGCAGGTGTCACACAGTGGGGCGGGGGGGGCGGTGTTGCGAGCCCGGAGACCTCCCTGGGAGCAAAGGGGAAAGGTGGGGGTCCCCATAAGGTGCTGTGAGGGCAGGGTCGGCGCGTGGGCCCAAAGCAGGAGGAAGGGATTCTCTGGGGTCAGAGGGCTGGGCAAGAAGCAGCTGCTTCCGGTTACCTTGGCGGGAGAGCCCCTGCCAGCCATAGGGGGCTTTATGCTGGCTCAGCCTGTCCCAGAGCTCCTGAGTGAAGAGGGCTCCCGAGAGCAGTACTGGAATGGAGAGATCGAACAGGGTGCGGAAGTGGGGGTGCTTCTGGATGGCCTGATAAAGTGGGTGTTGGCAGTGCGGGCTCTGTGGGGTAGGAGGCAAGAGGGCCAGGCTCCATTAGCTGAGGGCTGTGGTGGGTGGGAACCTTCCTATAGGAGACTGCAGACCCCTGCAGGATGGTTGGGGGGGGAGATCTGCTCTTCCCCTCCAGACTTGGTCCACCCCCAAACCTGCCCGCTGAGCTGGCTTGTGGCACAGCAGCGTGGTGGGGGTCAGCTTTCTGGATTTACCCAAGCCCAGCCCTCTCTCTCTCTCCTGGATACCACCCTATCCAGGGCCTGATGGCTCTGGCCTCCTACTCCTTCAGTTCACACCTAGGGAAACTATGGGGCATCTTCCCACCAAATGTGTAAGACCTGCCCGCCCTTTGATGGAGGAATTCCAGCCTGGGCTTTGGAATCCATCAGTCTGGACCCAAATCCTAGCTCTGGCCATCCTCACCTGCCTGCAACCCCTAATGTCTGAATCCCTCACTGCCTCAGCCTGGCTGGGGCTCCACTTCCCACTGAAGGGGGCTCTTTGCTCAGCCGCTGGTTTGACCAGGGCGGGGAAGAGCTGTAAGTTCTGCTGTAACATCACCTATGGATGCCTAAAAACTAGTGCACTATGCAAAACGGGTGCCATCAACACCACGGGGCTTTGGGGCCAATGGGATCAGGGGCACAACACTCAAAAGCTTGGTCCTTGATGGTTGACTGGACAAATGAGGGGCCTAACAAAGCTGGAGGCTCCCCGTGGTTAAGATCTGCCACGTTCTAAACACGTGGCCCTTGGCCTTGGAGGAGACTCGACGGTTGCTTGTGCGAGTGGGCATCAGAAATATGGGAGCTTGGGACGCCTGGGTGGCTCAGTTGGTTGGACGACTGCCTTCGGCTCAGGTCATGATCCCGGAGACCCGGGATTGAGTCCCGCATCAGGCTCCCAGCTCCACGGGGAGTCTGCTTCTCCCTCTGACCTTCTCCTCGCTCATGCTCTCTCACTGCCTCTCTCTCAAATAAAGAAATAAAATCTTAAAAAAAAAAAATAAAGGTTAAAGATCAGTCTTTAAAAAAAAAAGAAATATGGGAGCTCGAGAGTTATTGGGGAGTAGTGGAAAGAGGGTTAGAACTCTGAAGTGCTTATCTGACGGGCACATGTGTGTGCACTTTGCGTATTCTTCGTGGCTCCCTTGGGTTGGGCGTGGGTCTCTGCATTTACTCTTCGTGTTCGCAATGACAGAATCACCCAGAGGCAAACACAAAGTTTGTGTTATGCTCAGATTGTTTCCTAAGATACCAATCTTGCTGGAACAAATTCACATTTTCAAAGCAGGCATTCTAACAGGACTGACTACTAATTTCACTACCTTTCAGTTAATCTCTGGGGTGTTTTCCAGGGCCTTCTTTAAGAAAGGCCAAGAGAAAACTCTTCAGTCTTTGTATTGGGAAAGGCTGTGTTCCAATTGGGCAGCTGGCTTGCTGTTAGCTCATGGACACAATGGCAAATTTCCTTCTTCCCCGTGGCCACCAGGAAGCTCAGAGCCAGATCTATGGCCTATCCCTTACACCTTGTGGCCCATTTTCCATGCAGTTATCTACATGACATTGTTTGATTCTCCTACCTTTATTCTGCCATTTCTTCATTTTATTCTATATTTTTGTCTTATTATGTGTATCCAAAAGCCACCCGGAATCCTTTTTTTTTTTTTTAAACCCGGTTCAGATATGTTCGCATCAAGCAGCTCAAGGTGCACAGGGCTTTAGGAAACTTAAAGACGACCCATAAGCTCCCATAAGATGCTTGAGGCTTCTCTTTGGCCTTGCACACCAAGGGTCTACCCCGCCTCTGTTCTCAAGATGGGTACCCCCCTCACCTGCCCAGGGCTACTTGCTCCGTCTCTGTACAGCTCAGCTGTAGCTATGTTCGACGTGCAGTGAAATCTTTTCTCCCCCAAGGCCGCAGCTAACAAGTCCCAGGTTGGTGTCTTGGGCATGAACACAGCTCTTAAACCTGAATGAGCCAGGACCTGACCGCTCTGCCTCACTGTGTCCATCTGTAAAAGCTACACGAGAGGGGTGCTGTGTGGCTTTTGCGCAAGAACGTGGGTGAAGTGCTCGAGGCAACATGATTCATGATAGAGCAGGGCCTAGAAGGTTCTCAACCCCGTGGGCAAGCATGGAGCATCTTTCCAAGGTTTGCTTGTCTACTCCATGGAGAGCCATTTAAAAACTGTGTGAATTTCATAGCAAGAAAGTATTTTACAGTAAGAAGGTGCCTGGCTGGCTCAGTCTGTAGAACACGTGACTCTTGATCCCAGGGTCGTGAGTTCAAGCCCTGCGGTGAGTGCAAAGAGTACTTAAAAATAAGATCTGTAAAAAAAAGGCATTTTGAGTAGAATGTCAAATTCACAGGCCTTTTAAAGATAAATTACAAGGCTTCCCAAGAACTCTTCTCCTGGCTACACCCCTTCTCTGCTCCTGGGGTACAGGGAAACCTGGTGGCCAGGTCTGGCTGGCCACTCAGCTCGAAGCTTCATGTTTATGGGGTCCAGAGAGCTCCCCCCAGCAGTCTCACGAGAATGTTCTCGTTTGCTCTTTTTGTCCCCACCTCCCCGCTAACTTGAAGATGCTCAAAACTGCCAGGAGATTCAGCCATTGTACCTTTCTTGGTCCAGCGTTTGATGTCTTGTGTCCAAAGAATTCTCGAAATGATGTGGCATTCCTGGGGGAGAAGCAGAAGTAAAGCAGGGCTCAGACCTGTCCCTCAAAACCTTCTGTCTGATTCTTAGTCCTGGGGGCTGGTAAAGCCTGTCAAAGTCAAAGATAGCATTCCTGGGATCGAGCCCCACATCAGGCTCTCTGCTCAGCGCGGAGCCTGCTTCCTCCTCTCTCTCTCTCAGCCTGCCTTTCTGCCTACTTGTGATCTCTGTCAAATAAATAAATAAAATATTAAAAAAAAAGATAGCATTCCTTTGATCTTGCCATGCTCTGATTTTTGCCCATGTCTCCCTCTTTAGGAACAAAAATATTGTCACATTAAGGTCACCTGGGTGGCTCATTGGTTAAGCGTCTGCCTTCGGCTCAGGTCATGGTCCCAGGGTCCTGGGATCGAGCCCCACATCAGGCTGTCTCCTTCTCCCTCTCCCTCTGCCTGCTGCTCCCCCTACTTGTGCTCTCTCTCTGTCAAATAAATAAAATCTTTTAAAAAATATATATTGTCACATTAGTATGTTTTGCTCAGCTCTCTAAACCCAGAAATCCAAGAAATCCCATGGCAAGTGGCAAAAATGTAGAGTTTACAGAACTGTGAGATCTGGTTCAAGGATGAAAACATATACTAGGCGAGCATGCCAGCTTGCCAGCTTGCCAGCTTCCACAGGGAAGCAGGTGGGGAGGACTTTGGATCACCAGGCTGTTTGCAAGGAAACAGAGGCCTCTTGTTCCTTGCTTCTGACCTGCTGAGCCAGCTGGGCCACAAGGGAGCCTGTGACCTGCCTCACTTCAGGTTTCCGTAGAACCCCACAGGGCAGATGGAGAAGGGCAGGGATGATCCCTTCCCCCATCTCTCCCTTTCCCCCTTGGATGGCCACCTGCCCCCCACACCCTGTAGTTCCTCTCCTCAGTACAACAGAACCTCCTCTCAAGAGGAACTGGGACCCCAGGACACAGCCTCAGGGGAAGTGCCGATTCCCAGGGAGCGTCTGAAAAACACCTGCGCACAGGGCCTCACCCCTGCAGTTCTGATCTGACTGGTCTAGGCCTCCTTGCCAGGTGATTTCCCGCATGCTATGTTTTTTCCTCTACGTGCAAAGGAATACTAAAGTTTACTTTATAAATGAGGCACAGTAAGAGGAAACAACAATTGATAAAATAGGACGATCATAACAATATAACGTGAGTGTGGTCTCCGTCAATATCTGACTCTGTGAATATCACCCTTCTTGCACTGCTGGGAGATGACAAAATCGGAGGGGGAGGGAAGTGATGGCCGCACTGTGACTTACCATTACTTCAGGCTCCTACTGACCTGGGGGTGGGGGAGGCTGATCTGCTTCCAGACCTGGTGTGACTGGGGGTGAGTGACTGACACAGAGGAAAAGCCAAACTGCATATAAGGAGGTAGCCCCGCGGTGTATTTCCCATAAAACAAAGTCTACTCAATTTGGATGTGCTCTTAGGAATTCTAGGCCCCTGGATGTCCTTTCTTTTACAAAATAATGTTGACAACAGACACCGTCAGATAACCGGGGGGCCTATATCTATCCTTACCACCACCACCCCACCCTTAAAAAGGATTTTCTTTTTTTTCTTTTTAAAAATTATCACTTTTTTTCCTTTTATTTACTTATTTATTTGACAGAGAGGGAGAGAGAGATCACAAGTAGGCAGAGAAGCAGGCAGAGAGAGAGAGGGAGGGAGGCAGGCTCCCCGCTGAGCAGAGAGCCCGATGCTGGGCTCGATCCCAGGACCCTGAGATCATGACCTGAGCTGAAGGCAGAGGCTTAACCCACTGAGCCACCCAGGTGCCCCCAAAATTATTATTACATTTTAAAGATTTTATTTGTTGGGTCGCCTGTGTGGCTCAGTCGGTTGGGTGTCTACCTTTGGCTTGTGCCGTGATCTCTGGGTCCTGGGATCAAGCCCCGTG
This sequence comes from Mellivora capensis, assembly GCA_004024625.1. Lineage (NCBI taxonomy): Eukaryota > Metazoa > Chordata > Mammalia > Carnivora > Mustelidae > Mellivora > Mellivora capensis. Next base: position 148,809 of record PISX010000021.1, on the reverse strand, counting down.
TTGGGCTCTCTGCTTGGCGGGGAGTCTGCTTCTCCCTCTCCCTCTGCTCCTCCCCCTGCTTATACTCTCTCTCTCTCTGTGTCAAATAAATACATAAAATATTTAAGGGGAAAAAAAAGATTTTACCTATTTATTTGACAGAGAGAGACACAGTGAGGGAGGGAACACAAGCCAAGGGGAGTTGGAGAAGCAGGCTTCCAGTCAAGCAGGGAGCCTGATACAGGGCTTGATCCCACGACCTGATCCAAAGGCAGAAGTTTAACAAATGAGCCACCCAGGCGCCCCTCTTTTTCTTTTTCTTTTTCTTTTTTTAAACACAAGTCTAGATATCCCAATGCCTGGAAACTCCTGACCCAGATTCTTCTGCCATGGGTAAATTCCTGGGCTGCCTTCCACTGTCTAGCCTGCAGTGAGAGCCCTCAGGTGTGGAAAGACCAGGTCCCAAGGCACCCCAGTCCCTTCCCAAGCTCTCCAGGTGGCCAGACCATCTGCTTTCCCACCCCAGGGCGTGGGCGGGTTGGGTCACACAGCCTGCTCCCTGCTCCAGACCCAGCCCTTTCCCGCCCACCCTCTGGGTACTCAATACCCACCCCCTACAGCGGGGCCCTCCTGGCCAGTCCCTGGGGTTCAGCTACATCGCAAACATTAGGGGAACAGCAAGAAAACGGACAAGTTCTTGGCTGGTATTAGCTTTTTAAAAGATGAAAGACCTTTCAAAACTTCCGTGGAGGCATAATGGATGTCCCACACCCTCATATTTGAAGTTTATTAGATACTTTCAAAGGATGTTGAAATGTGTTTTAAAACATCTTTATGTAAAATTCACAAAGGATTCTTTCTTAAACCACACCTTCCCCTTCCAGGCCCTCGCCTTCTGCAACTTCTGACTACGCGCAGGTGTAATGGCTCCAGGTCCCCGCGGCGGGAACCGCTCTGCTCTAGAGCCACTGGGCTCCTAAGGACTTGCAGGTGTTCCCGTACTGTTTTGCAACTTTAGATGCCTTCGGACCGCGTTTCCTGGGAACAGATAACTAACTTGCCTTTCATCCCGTCGGTTTGGTGAAGAGCGCGCAGGTGGGGAGGCGCTTGGAAGGGAGAGCCCGGCCTCGCGGGTGGGTCCTTGCGGCCCCCCAAATCCAGACTCCCGCACAGCTCGATTCGCCTCCCGGACGGAAAACCAAATTCTTCCGGGGCTTCCTCAGTAACTGGCACCATCACCTACCGACGCAGGCTCGGAGCTTCGTCCTCGCCGGGCACACATGCAAGGAAGGTGCGCGCTGGGCGAGCGGGAGGGAGGGGAGGCGAGTGGCGGCGGGGGGGGCTTGGACGGAGCCCGGGATCGGCCCCTGGTCCCGGGGTCGGGGAGGCCGCCGCTTCGCCGGAGCGCGCGCAGACGACGCTTTATCAAAATAAACCGAGCGAACGGCGCGTGGGCCAGAGCCGCGACCCGGCGCGGGGAGGGCGCAGACGGAACCGGGAGTCTTGGGTCCCTCCCCCAAAAGTAGAGTCAGAGAAATGTGACGTTAGCGAGGGACGCTTCTTGACAAAAACGGGTCTGTTTTGTCCGACCCCGACGACCCAGCCAGATCTGGACAAAGTGTCTGGAATCACGGGGAGGGATGAACCCGCGAGGCTCCGGGGAGCGAGTAGCCAGTGCGCGAAGGGCCGGGATTCCCCTCGGGCCCCGGCAGAGTGGGGCCCGGGCTGCGCAGGTTGGTGGCCCCGGTGGAGGCTTTGGGGACAAAGGGCCGCAGCCCGAGTCCCCGCCGCGAGCCACCCCAGGGAGGCCGACGCGGCGGGCGGACTGAGGGGCCGGGGCTGGGCGCCCCGCGCGTCCCCCGCGCGTCCCCCCCACCCCCTGGTCGGACGGCGCCGCAGCCCCTACCTGGCTCCGGACCGCGGCCCCGGGTACGGCCCCACTGCCGAGGAGTACAGAGTGAAGAGGACCCCCGAGCAGGCAGCCGCGAGCAGGAGCAGCAGCCAGAAGAGCTGGCCGCGCGGGAGCCCCATTCAGCCCCGGCCCGCGGGCGCCCCGTCCGCCGCCGTCCCGGGCCGAGGGGAGAGGCCCGGGCGGGCCGGGCCGGCCTCCCGGAGGCGGCCGCCCAGCCCCACCGGCCCTGCCCTCCTCCAGTGCCCGCGGCGCCTCCCCGCCCAGCAGCTCTCCTCCTGCCCGGGCTCGCCGCACCCTCGGGGGGTGCGTTGGCGGGTCCCGGGGGCGGGCCTGTCGCCCCCTCCGCCACCGGCTCGCGGAGCTGCTCGCGCCCCTCCGGCGCTGTCCTCGTTCCCGGGCACTTGGGCTGCGGGCACCTGCGCGAGCCGGGGTTTGGCCCGGGCGTTGTCCCGCCGCGGTCAAGGGCAGGCGCGCGCGGGCCGGGGGGCCGGCGGGGGGGCGGGGCGCGGGGAGACGCCGCCACCTGCCGGGTGGGCCGCGCACTGCTGGCTTCCGGACGCCTGACGCCGCAAGCCGCGGCGGGGGCGCTCCGCTCGGAAGGACCCTCGGGACCTGCCGGTCCGGCCCTGGCACCTGGGCCCCTTCCAGAAGTGCGGGAGAAAGGAGGGGCCGGGGAGGACGGAGGAGCCGACCCGGGGTCGGAGGTGGAGGGGGCAGGGGAGGCAGGGCTCCCGCGGGCATAGGATGGGTGGCCGTCGGGGGCCGCCGGGACCCTCAATCACGCTGCATTCCGCTTCCAAACCCGGGCCAGCCTGGGGCTCTCGGCGGCAGAGAGACGGCCTGCAAGGTCCCGCAGGGCCTCTGGTGTCACCAGATGGGGCGTCACCTGGAAGGGCAGGGCAGCTCTGCACCCCCCAGCCTCCCCCCAGCCCCTCCCCCAGCCCCGGCTCTCGAAGAGCCCTCCACGGGCGCGAGCGGCAGGTGGGACGGTATATTCGCCGAAGACAGCATCCAGGGTCTTCGCCTTCCAAAGCCTGTGAGAGCCCCCAGCCCCCAGCTGTCTGGAACTTCAAGGAAGAGAGGTGCCCGTCCCTTCCAGGAACGTTCTGCCCTCACCTGTTCTTCACCTGTGCGAGCAAGTCTGGGCGAAGCAACAGGTATCCGTCCTCTGCAAGGCTTCCGGGGAAGCTGGGGCCGGCGCCCCTGCGGTCATGGGTCATTCAGGCTCGGCTCTTTCACCTCCTCTTATGGGGGCCAAGTCAGGGTCATGGGCCGGCACTCACAAGGGGACGGTTGTTCCCTTCATTCCAAGACTGTCCGCACAGGGAGCTGCGCCTTGCTACCGTCTTGACAGGGACCACTCAGAATCAATTTTTTTTCATTTCATTTCCATCTTTGTGGGTTTTAGTCATCAAAATCCCTGTAGATGTTACTTATCCCTTGATCAACACCTTATCCCCTTTCTTCAGTGGTTAATAAAACATGAGACCCTCTCTCTGAGCCTGTAAATCCCACGCCCACTCTTGCTCTCTCTAAATGCCTCTCCTACTTCATGGAGAAAGGGAATCCTATTAAATTCTCCTTCTCTTCCTCCTCTTCTTCTTCTCCCTCTCCTTCTCCTTCTTCTGCTTCTGCTTCTTCTGCTTCCTCTTCTTTTCAGACTTACTGAGACTTGTTTTGTGGCCTAATGGGTGATCTATCCTGGAGAATGTTCCATATGCACTTGAAGAGAATGTGTATTCCACTGTTTTGGGTGGAATGTTCTGTATATATTTGTTAGGGCCATCTGGTCTAAAGTGTCATTCAATGCCAACTATTCATTTCCTCAACTTTCCATCATAAAGCTATAAACTTGGCCCCACCACAGCCCAGCCTCCACCCGTTTGGACTCCAGCTTAAGATGTGTGTGTGTGGGGGGCTTCTGTCCTCTTGTGTGGGAGTTAGCCCCCCCCACCTGTGTTAATGACTCGAGTCTACTTTCATTGCCTTTAATACCCCACTCAGACCAAGGCCTCCCATCTGTCCTCCCAGCATTCTCATTCTTCATCTTCTACAACCTTATCCAGCCTCCATCCCTCTGCCCCTGTGTGCCTCCCAGTGTGTCAGCCCCGAAGCTTTCTTTCGTGTCCAGGCAGGAAAAGCTTATGACCCCTGGGGGTCATCATCCAAGCTATTCTTTCATCATAACCCTGACTCCCCTGTGTTCCTGGCTTTCTGCCCAGCAAAACCTTCACCTGGATTCATGCTCTGTGAGATCTGCTGCCCACGCCCTGGCCTGGCTAACAGCTGCTGGGAGTATCATTCAGCTTCAGCCGGGCTTTCTACACCTGCCGTTTTCCGGTCCTTGGTTAGCTCCAACCACCCTCCTGTACCTCTCTGGCTAGGGGAAGTCCATGTGTCTCTGTGGTTACCTGCTGCACACCTGAAACTGTCCCCCTCCCGGCCCCTTGTTGATGCCACCAAGGGCCTTCGTCATTCCCAGGAGAGCAGATGTTTTCCATTCTAACGCTGCTACATCTGCCTCTGAATTTGAACTTGACAGTGTCCTTGTGGTTACTTTAGGTCTTTGTTAAAGCCAGTATCTGGCCATGGTCACAGGCAGTTCCTGCGGCTGCCTTTTTCCAGTGTGAGAGCAGAGTCCTGCTTTCCTGCTTCTTTGCTTGTCTCATACATCTTTGTTGGAAACTGAACACTTTAGGTAATATATTGTAACAACTCTGGGTACTGGACCCCAACTCCCCATCTCAGGCCTGTTCTCTGCTTGTTTAATGACTGGCTGGCTTATTTTAGTGAAGCCTCCCACCCCTAAGTCCCGTGAAGTGTTAAACCTTTAATGTTGCCCTGCAGGAAAGTGTGGTTTGGGGTGTACGTCACCCTAGGTTGGCAGCGACTTGGCCTGGGCTCACTACACCTCTTTCCCTGACCATATGCAGCTGTTCAGCTCCACTAATTGCTAGCTGATTGCTCTACAGTTTATAATAATGTCCTGGGGCAGAAATTGCTTGATAAGACTCCCACTCCTCTGCAGGAGCGGCACCTGAAGTTAGGGTCTCTACTAGCTGTCGCTTTCCCTGGTTCTCTCCTGCAAACCAGCTGGCTCACACTTGAAGCTGTATCTTCATCAAATCTACCAATCTGCTCCCAGTTCCCTCTCACCACAACCACCACTGTTTTCGGGAGCACCCTTAGGGTTGAACTTCTCCACTCTCTTTGCAAATAAAGTCAATTCCTTTGGGAAGAGATTAGGACCTATGTAGGGTATAGCCCGCTTCTATCCCCCCGCCAAATCTCTGAGCCAGGGCTCTGGAACTGGGGTGGGGACCATGGTGTGCTTCTCTCTGAGTGATACATTTCGGTGTTGAGCACGTGAAGGTTGGGAGGCAGCTTGCCTCTCCTGGCGTGAAACCACCGCCTTAACAAGCCAGGACAGGGACGACCATGCTCAATGTGACATCACACTCCGCACAGAGTCTCCATTCCATGAGTGGGAGCTGAACAGAAGAAGGGAGTCCCCACCTCTTGGCCACACTTGCCCAGAACTCAGTCTCAACAACAGGGAGCTGGTGTAGGGAGACAGACGCTGATGTCCTGATTCTTCCTGGAGGAAACCCTCTGACACGGAGCTGAGGGGAGAGGGGCCCTGTGTTCTCAGCTGCACCAGTCTGGAGCAGGGGTAGGGAGAGAGGGAACAGTTTGGGCTCAAATACCACACTTCTAAAATTGTAGTGGATTTTCTTGAATAGATGTTTCTTCATTTGTGTATGCCCACAGGACCACTTCTAGATTATTGTAAATGGTTGTCTTTTTATATAGGTGAGTCCCTCATATTATCATGTTGAAGTCCATCTTTTTTTGAAGTAAGCTCTAGGCCAAACGTGGGGCTCGAACTCATGACCCCAAGATGAAGAGTTGAATGCTCTATGGACTTAGCCAACCAGGCACCCCCAAAGTCAGGCTCTTACAATGGTTTTTGCAATCATTACGTCCTCTTATTGGGTTGCTCCCCCTTTTTGTTATATAAGGTCCTTCTTTGTCTCTTGTTATAGTCTTTTATATATATAAATTTATTTATTTATTTTTAAGATTTATTTATCCATTTTATGGGACTCCTGGGTGGCTCAGTTGGTTGGGCGGCTGCCTTCGGCTCATGATCCCGGAGTCCTGGGATCGAGTCCCACATCGGGCTCCTTGCTTGGCAGGGAGCCTGCTTCTCCCTCTGCCTCTGCCTGCCACTCTGTCTGCCTGTGCTCACTCGCTCTCTCCCTCTCTCTATGACAAATAAATAAATTTTTAAAAAATTTAAAAAAAAAGATTTATTTATCCATTTTAGAGAGAGAGATAGAGAGTGAGTAGGCAGAGGGAGAAGCAGGAGAGGGAGAGAGACTCTCAAGCAGATTCCCTGCTGAGCACAGAGCCCGACCTGGGGCTTGAGCACAGGGCCCTGAGATCATGACTTGAGCCAAAACCAAAAGTTGGCTGCCCAAATGACAGAGCCACTCAGGCACCCCAACACAGTCTGTTTAAAGTCTATTTTGTCCAAGGGGCGCCTGGGTGGCTCAGTCAGTGAAGCGTCTGCCTTTGACTCAGGTCATGATCCCAGCGTCCTGGGATCCAGTCCCACATCGGGCTCCTTGCTCAGCGGGGGAGCCTGCTTCTCCCTTTCCCTTTGCCTGCCACTCCCCCTGCTCTCTAGCAAATAAATCTTTTTTAAAAAGTCTGTTTGTCTGATGTAAGTATTGCTAACCTGAAGTCTTTTTTTTGGCTTTCAAATGAAAACACAGCAAATACTTTTCCATCCCTCACTTTCAGTCTGGATGTATCTTTAATCTTGCAATGCTTTTTAAAAAATATTTATTTATTTGAGAGAGAGAGACAGCACGAGCCGAAGGGGTGAGGGGAGAGGGAGAGACTGTCAGGCAGACTCTGAGCACGGTGCTGGACTTGGGGCTCCACCTCATGACCCTGAGATCACGCCCTGAGCCTGGCCCTTCATGGACTGTGCTACCCAGGCACCCCTCTTGCAATGTTTTTTAGCTTAACGTTGGCTTCACTGTTGATCTATTATCTTAAAATTCAATTGTTGGATCAAGGAAATTTGAAATACAAACTGTATATTTGGTTAATTTAAGGAATTGTTTGCTTTTTTAGATGCAATAATAGTATTGTGATTTTTTAAAATTAATTTTTTAAAAGGTTTTATTTATTTATTTGACAGAGATCGATCACAAGGAGGCAGAGAGGCAGGTGGGGGAGGGGGTAGGAAACAGGCTCCCCGCTGAGCAGAGAGCCCGATGTGGGGCTCGATCCCAGGACCCTGGGATCATGACCTGAGCCGAAGGCAGAGGCTTAACCCATTGAGCCACCCAGGTGCCCCAGTATTGTGATTTTAAAGAGTTCTCACCTGTTAGCAAAACATACTAAGTATTTACAGATACTGGGATCTGCTTAAAATAATCCAGTCTGAGCTGTAAGTGAGGAGGGCATGGGAGCTACAGCTAGAAGAAGATGGAATATGAGTTCATAATTACATTAATAATTACATTTTGTTCATCTGAGCCGTGCAGTGGGAATTCATTATATGTTCTACTTTTTTGTATGTTTGAAATTTTCTAAAATAAGTTATTTTTTTCTTATGTCTACATGTGAAATATGCTCAGATTTTTTAGAAACATAAGCTCATCGAGGTGCCTGGGTGGCTCAGTGGGTTAAAGGCTCTGCCTTCGGCTCAGGTCATCGTCTCAGGGTCCTGGGATCGAGCCCCACATCGGGCTCTCTGCTCAGCAGGGAGCCTGCTTCCCCTCCCCTCTCTCTGCCTGCCTCTCTGCCTCCTTGTGATCTCTGTCAAATAAATAAATATCTAAAAAAAAAAGCCCACACATAAGCTCATCATTAAGTTGAATTAAAATCTTGAAAGGTATACATACCTACTTTTCACTGAAGATGTGGATTATGACTTTATAAAACCAGAAACACTTCAAAACTTGAAGTCCTCTCTGTTCCGAAGCAATTTTGTATAAGCATCTTCGTATAATAAATACATTTTTATGAAAATCAATTTTTATTTTTCAGTCTCTGAAGTGGCATGAATTTCAAGCAAGCTTCTAATCAAAATTTATTAGATATTCTAATTATGTATCAGAGGCTGGTTTTGTCTTTTCAATCAAAACCACTTTTAGATGATTATCTGTTTTATGGGAAAAAAAAAAGCCATGATGAAAATTGTCCCAGTTGTATTTCAAGAATTTATAAAAGGACAAATTGATGCACTGAATTGAAGCTGAGTAGCACTGAGCTTGCAAAAAGAAAACACATTAATGACCAAATTTTGAATATCAGCTGGGATTTCTGGATCAGTCAGAATATGGATTAGCATTTGTGACTCAAACAATTAGAGCCTAATGCTTTTCAAGAGTTAAAAGATTTCTTTTTTTTTATATTTTTCTATAGGCCTATTAATGGAAAGATTTTTTTTTAACCTCTTGAAAATGTCAATTTCTTGAAAAAAATGTTATAAGGAATGGGGAACTAATTTTGACAATAGCTCATTTGCCCACTTGTATCGCACAGGGCAACTGATAAAATTTTGTGTGATTATAATGGGTCTTGGTAACAATAGGAAACAAACATGTTAAAATTACAGAACTTAAAATGATTTTATTATTCATCTTTTTAAAAAAAGATTTTATTTATTTATTTATTTGAGAGAGAGAGAGAGAGAGAGCATGAGAGAGGAGAAGGTCAAAGGGAGAAGCAGACTCCCAGCGGAGCTGGGAGCCCGACGCAGGATTCAATCCCAGGACTCCAGGATCATAACCTGAGCCAAAGGCAGTCACTTAACCAACTGAGCCACCCAGGCGCCCCTAATCTCTTTGTAAAACATTAATCTTTTGGGGGCATCTAGGTGGCTCAGAGGGTTAAGCCTCTGCCTTCGGCTCAGGTCATGGTCTCAGGGTCCTGGGATCGAGCCTCGCATCCAGCTCTCTGCTTAGCAAGGAGCCTGCTTCCCCCCTCTCTCTGCCTGCCTCTCTGCCTCCTTGTGATCTCTGTCTGTCAAATAAGTAAATAAAATCTTAAAAAAAACATTAATCTTTTTTTTTTTTTTAATTTGCAAGAGAAAGCACAGCAAGAAAGAACATGAGTTGTGGGGGGAGAAGCAGACTTCCTGCTGAGCAGGGAGCCCAGTATGGGGCTCAGTCCCAGGACCCTGAGATCATGACCTGAGCCGAAGGCAGGGGCTTCTCCCACTGAACCAGCCAGGTGCCCCCAGAGCAACTTTTTTTTATTATTAGTTTGGAATCCAAATAGAACCCATTTGCCATCTTGATGCTAAATATTTTGCATATCTGTGCTCATTTCTCCACTTCTACTGTAAGTGGCCAATAGCCATATGGATTATAACTGTCTTTTATTTTATTTTATTTTTAAGATTTTATTTATTTATTTGTCAGAGAGAGAGCACGAAAGAGAGTGAGCACAGGCAGACAGAGTGGCAGGCAGAGGCAGAGGGAGAAGCAGGCTCCCTGCCGAGCAAGGAGCCCGATGTGGGACTCGATCCCAGGACGCTGGGATCATGACCTGAGCCGAATGCAGCCGCTTAACCAACTGAGCCACCCAGGCGTCCCATTTTATTTTATTTTTTTAAAGATTTTATTTATTTGACAGACAGAGATCACAAGCAGTCAGAGAGGCAGGCAGAGAGAGAGGGGGAAGCAGGCTCCCTGCTGAGCACAGAGCCCGACGCGGGGCTCGATCCCAGAACCCTGGGATCATGACCTGAGCCGAAGGCAGAGGCTTTAACCCACTGAGCCACCCAGGCGCCCCATAACTGTCTTTTAACTCACTTCCCTGCGTCCCATCTTGTCCTCCCAAATTCATCTGGCGCTCAGCTGCACTGCTGATATGATTTACATAAAAGTTCATTGCAACGTTGGAAATACCTGGTCTCTGAGGCACAGTTGTCCCTAAAGGACAATTCCAGGGGAACCTGGGTGACTCAGTCGTTAAGCGTCTGCCCTCAGCTCAGGTCATGATCCCAGGGTCCTGGGATCGAGCCCCGTATTGGGCTCCCTGCTCAGCAGGAAGCCTGCTTCCCCTTCTCCCACGGCCCCTGCTTGCGTTCCCTCTCTCTCTTTGTCACTCTGTCAAATAAATAAATACAATCTTAAAAAAAAAAGTTCCAGTGGCAAGATCTGGCCAGGGTCTCAGCCACCACAGGACCACCTACCTGGACTTCACTGTATTTGTCGTGAGGGTGCTTTCTGATACCGGGCCTGGTACATGAGAATACATTGAGATTCTGTGTGGGTGTATACGTAGGTGCGTGGTGAGGGAAAGGGGAACCAGGGGGCTTCGGTGAGTTCCTCAACGTTATGCATGCCCGCCCCAACCTGTCTCCCCTGCCTGAGTCCTCTTGGGGAACCCCTGTGGACCTTCTTCCAGAGGACAAGATTAGGCACGTTCTCTCTGCTGCTGGTCCCAGGTGACAGTGTGTCCCTCAGCCCTGAAACCAACACCCTGCTTAACTGCTTCCTTCCCCATCGGGGGTGTGGACGCCCTTGCCAAGACTCACCTGCTGGTCCATGACTTCAGAGTGGTAGCCGGGGAGGGAGAGGGATAGGGATGTGTGCTCCAGCCACTGTCCCCCTGAATTCCCGGGATTAGAGGAGGAACGAGGGAGGATGGCCAAGGAAGAGGATACCTGCAGGTGCCTTGGAGGGCGACCTTCAGAAGGTGATGCAGTAGAATGCTCCAGAAGGCGGCTTGCAAAGCCACGGTCCCACTTGTGCTGTGTGGACTGGGGCAAGTTCCCTTAACTCCTTCCTTATGCCTCAGTGTCCTCATTTGTAACATGGGAATGACAATAGTCCCAATAAAGATGGCTATGGTCACTCAGTGTGCCTGCAGCAGTTCAAGAAACGGAGGAACCCTCATTCAGACCCGGGCTGTTACTGCTGGGGACCCACACCAGATGGTGAGAAAGACCAGGCCCTTCTGGGTGGAGCTCTGCGTCTGCCTGTCCCGCCAGGCCCTGGACCGTGAGAGCGGTGTTAGATGTGCGAACCCCGCGTCACCAGGCGCCACAGGTCCTGCCATCCTAGAACACACACCCTCCTCCCAACAAGAGGCCAAGTCCATTTCCCCACGCCTTGACTCTGGACTGGCCTCATGACTTTCTTCGGCTAACAGAATGGGGCCCCAAAGGTCGTTGTGTGCCTTCTGTCGGTGGGCCTCCAGTGACCTTGTGGCTTCTGTTTGTGTGCTTTTGGGTCCCCTGCCACCGCATCCAGGAGCTTGCTCTAGCCTCCTCGAGGATGAGAGGCTGCACGGAAGAGGACGGAGACGCCCAGCCAGGAACCAGGCCGGCGTCACCTCCCAGACGGGAGAGAGGCCACCATGGACAACAGCCTCATCCAGCCCCTAGATGTCCGCACCTGCATGGGTCACCCCGGGCCAGAGCAGAGAGAAATTGACCGCAGCCCCAGTTGCTGGGCCATAAAATCATGAGCCTTTAAGCTTTTAGATTTTGGAAGGCCTGGAGGGCAGCCTCACAAGCAGCGAGTTGTGCTCATTAGGGCTCTGCCTTTGGGGTACAGCTGCCGGGAGCCCCTCGAGCTGTGAGCATTTCCCGCCCAGGCTCCAAGACAGGGCTTGGGGTGTGCTGTTTGTTCATATCTCGCCCACAGATGTGGAAACTGTTACTCTTACCTCACATCTAGGCTCCAAGCAAGCCAAAGGAGAGTGGCTAATTTAGAAGAAGGATTGCACAACCCAGGAAGGAAGGTCAGGTCGAACCACCAATGTCACCTACAGCATGTGGAGTGGGTGGGGGGGTGGCTCATGGGAGCTCGAACTCTAGGGCAACAGGAATCCTTTCCAGGAGGTTTTGTTAGAACAGCTTTAAACAACTTTAAAAAGAGGGGGGGAAAGGGCGGGGTGCTTTAAACAACTTAAAGTTCTAGGATTAAAAACAAAACGCAAAACCCATGTTTTTTTTTAATTTAAAAATTCACTAGGCAACCTGAAGAAGACAGCCTTTGTGGAAGTCCCAATGATTGACAGGAAAACAGCAACAACAACCCTGTTTGTAAGATGTGAATTATAAAGCGTGAGAGGCGTGGGGAAGCGATAGGGGAGAAGCTGACACCCGGAAAAGAAAGACCAAGAGACGCTGGAGAAAGGTACATCATGGGTAAATGATAAAGTTTCCTGGTTGGAGGGAGCTGGGTCCGCAGGTTAGAAGGGCTCTGGAACACCCGGGTGGGACCGCCTCGGCAAAGCCAGACGCGGAGGCCTCTCCCGGCCACACTCTGGAATTCCAGGGACGAGAAGCTCCCGAGGGTGAGAATGGGTTAGAAAGGAGAGAGTTTCCCTAACGTGGACTCTTGAAGAGACTCCTGAGAATGGTGTGGGTGCATTTCTAAGTTCATCCAGGCTGCCAGTGAGAGCGGACGGACCTGCGTCTCTACCCCCAGCCAGGCGCTGTGATGGCAGGTGCTCCGCTGGTCGAAAGGGTCTCCTCAAAGTCAGAAACCTGCCTGTTCCCTCGCCCCAAACACCTCTTCGCCAAGCCTCCCCTGCGGACCCCAATCATGTCACCTAAAGTGATTTTTCTGATCTCATTAGCCCCTAACTCTGACATACTGAAGTCACTGCCGTTTGGGGAGACCCCGAGACGCCAAGCAGCCCTAGATCGGTCCGAGGCATCTGTGGGCGAGAAATTCTCCGTCTATGACATGGGTTTGGCTCTGCCAAGTTTGACTTTCATTCGGAAGGAGTGTGGCGCCTACATGGAATGAAAGGGCATGCTGGGCTGGGTTTTCCCTGCACTACCCGTCAGCTAAAGGTGGAAACTCTGTCACGGATCACCCTGCGTGTGCTGTGGGCGATCCCAGGACCCCTGGATCACGACCTGAGCCGAAGGCAGATGCTTCACCGACTGAGCCACACGGGCTCCCCAAGAACGCCATGTTTTAGTATCAACTGATTTGCAAACAATTCTGTGGCCAAGCCTAAATCGTCGACTGTGGTAAGGGGTACTTTTCTCCTGGGAAACCAGTGTAGCACTTGAACCTTTCCTTTCCATACAGGTCAACACGGTGTGTGAGGACCACCACGGGGGAAAAGCCCCCGAAGCCACCCTCCCCTCAGCAAATGGCACGCCCTCCTTTCCTAGCAGGAACCTCCATCCTGCTTCTTAATCTCTCGTAATCTCTGTGGCAGCTCCGTGGGACAGGGATTGACACAGCAGAAAATTGTGTGCAGTGTTAGAATTGTAACTTCATCTTCCAAATCCCCTAAATCTGTTGATACAGCAACACGTGCCCGAAGAGAGATGAGAAAGGAGGAACATGTCACCCATGGGCGGGGTGGGGTGCTGAACAGGGTGAGTACTAGATCCACGGCTCCAGAAAGACCAGGGAAGCTGGGAGACTGGGATTCCTGCAAGGCTGTGAGCCGTACCCTTGAAAGGACAACCCATGGTTCCACCCGTTGGTAAACAGCTCCCTTCCTGGCCCAGGCTTTGAGTCTGGCCCAGCTCACGCCTGGTGAGAAGAGAGGCCTTAGGATTTGGAACTGGGAACCTGGAGCTGTTTAGCCTGACAACTTCTCTCATGAAACCGTAAGTTCCCGTCAGCATTTTATTTCAAATCTGTGAGAGAGCTAGGCTGTCAAGAAAGCCAGTTTGAGGGGCACCTGGGTGGCTCAGCTGGTGAGGTGTGCAAGTCTTGATTTCGGCTCAGGTTGTGACCTCAGGGTCATGAACTTGAGGCTGGGGTGGGGCTCCCCACTCGGAGGGCAGTTTGCTGAGATTCTTTCCCTCTCCCTGTGCCCTTTCCCCTGCTCTTAAATGCACATGCACACTCACTCTCTTGGTCTCTCTGGCGACCAGCCCCCATCCTGGAGTCCTCCTGGAGTCACTGCCTGAGAACAAAAGCCATTCCTTTCACCCAGGGAATTCAAAGGGTTCTAGGAGCTGGGTGTCAGGAGTGGGATGGGTCCGGGGGAGGGGCAGGGGAGGAGGCAGAGGCCAATATATATTTACATTTTCTCTCTTACATTCAACAACTTTTTTCTTGTTTGGCTCAGCTTCCTTCTCCCATTTCAGACTTTTGTAGGACCATTTCCTTTCCTCTAGAAATACATTCTCTGGAGGTCCCTATAGTGCATTTCTGTTCGCAGTAAACTCAGTTCTTAGACATCTGAAAAGGCCATTGGTTCACCCTGTTGTTGTGACTTTTACAGAGGTGGAGGCTGACATTCTCTCAGCACTTTGAAGATACAATTCTGTTGCTTTCTGGCATCTGTTATGGCTGTTGAGAAAAGCCCGCTACTGACTGAATTATAGGTCCTTTGTAACTGTTCTAGATTTTTCTCTCTGGCTGCTTGAAAGATCTTTGCCTGGGTGTTGTGCAGTTCACCACAGGGTGCCGTGTGCAGATTTCTTATTTATCCCTCTATAGTATACATTATGCTTCCTGGGCTGTAGATTCCTATCTCGGAGCACCTGGCTGGCTCAATGAGTAGAGCATGTGACTCTTAATCTCAGGGTCATCGGTTCAAGCCCCATGTTGGGCATGGAGTGTACTTAAATAATAATAGATAAATCAAAAAGATTCATATCTCAATTACATGTTGAAAATTGTCCACCTCTAACTCTTCTAATATTATCTCAATTCCATTCTCTTAATTTATATTTTTAGTGGTGGGTGGAGGGAGGACTGTTTAGGCTTAATTAGATATTTTTATTTCATCTTCTATATTTTTTAAAAGATTTTAAAAAAATTATTTGTCAGAGAGAGCACAAGCAGGCAGAGTGGCAGGCGGAGGCAGAGAGAGAAGCAGGCTCCCCGCCAAGCAAGGAGCCCAGTGCAGGACTCGATTCCAGGACCCTGGGATCATGACCTGAGCTGAAGGCAGAGGCTTAACTGACTGAGCCACACAGGCGTCCCTCATCTTCTGTATTTTTAAAACTCTCTTAATTAAATACTTTTATACCTCTGCTGGAAAATTTCTTTAGATCTATCAGTTGACTGATTCTTCTCTTTTTAAAAAATATTTTATTATTTTTCTTAAGTAAGCTCTACGTCTAACAACAGGGCTTGAACTCATGACCTGGAGATCAAAAGTCGCCTGTTCTTCCAACTGAGTCAGCCAAGCACCCCTTCGCTTTGTAATTTGTAGCTTTTTTATGGGAAAGAATTTGAGGCTAGGGAGATACCTCATTCCTCATCAAACTTCAATCTATTAGTTGTGGCATTCTTTTTTTTTTAATATTTTATTTATTTATTTGACAGAGAGATCATGAGTAGGCAGAGAGAGAGGAGGAAGCAGGCTCCCTGCCGAGGAGAGAGCCCAACTCGGGGCTTGATCTCAGGACCCCGAGATCATGACCTGAGCCGAAGGCGGAGGCTTTAACCCACTGAGCCACCCAGGCGCCCCTAGTTGTGGCATTCTTTAATGATTCTTGTTTAAACCTATAAATATGATGTTTGTCCAAAGGTCCAAAGGTGATTTTCTAAATTCTTCATCCCAGCTACAATGATTGGATAGCATTGTTTTGCTTTTAAATGAGGTATGCCTGTAATTACTTTTCAGATTCCTCTGGAGGATTAAAAAGAATTTTTTTTTTTTTTCCATTTGCATTGCCATGCTCCCTGCTCTTGGTCCTCTACTCTCTGTACTGAATCTTTACGCATTTTCTCATCGCTCAGTGATGATCATTGCAATGACCAGAACATTGCAGAATGCTCTGCCATCTCATGGCCACACTGGGAGGGCTGAAGCGACGGTGACCAGCAAAGATTCCCCTTCCAAAGGCTGAAGGCTCCCATGCCGTCCGCAGCTGAACCCACTGAGCTCGGCCATTGCCTACTCAGGTAGGATTCTGCTGTAAGAAAGCATTTCCTGGGGCTCCTGGGTGGCTCAGTGAGCCTCAGTGGGCTCAGTGGCTCAATGTATACTGGAAGCCTCTGCCTTCGGCTCGGGTCATGATCCCGGGGTCCTGGGATCGAGCCCCATATCAGGCTCTCTGCTCAGCGGGGAGCCTGCTTCCCCCTCTCTCTCTCTGCCTGTTTGTGATCTCTGTCTGTCAAATAAATAAATAAAATCTTAAAAAAAAATAAAAAAGCATTTCCTCCCCGCCGCCCTGATTTGTTTATCTGTATCACTATAGATCTGTTGATTCCAGTTCTACTGAATGTGTTGAAATTCTTTACTATCATTATTTGTTTTGGGGTCCCTGGCTGACTCAGTCAGTAGACGATGTGACTTTGAATTTCAGGGTTGTGAGTTCAAGCCCGAGTTGGGCATAGGGCTTACTTAGGGAAAAAAAAATCCTTTATCTTAATTTGTTTTCAGTCTCTGATTGTCCTATGTGTAGCCAGCGGGAGCTCCTTCACGCTCCTTTCGTCGGTCTTTTGATGTGTTCGCCACAGTTTAAGCACTTCCTTACTTCCTGGGATCATAAGAGGTCCCGGGTTCATTCTGCGCCTTCCTTACCCCAGCTGTGGACCCAGCCATTTGTCCAAAAGGCCCTGGTTCCTTCTTGTGGAGAACAGTGTTTAGGGACCCACGATCCAGCCCCTGCATGTGGTCATCCTTACTGGAGTGTCATCGCTTCTAGGCCCTCACAGCTGAGAGAGGGAGAAAGTGGGTGTGTGTGTGTGCATGTGCGGGTACATACATATTTTGTCCCCTTACATATAATGCTGGGTCTCACATCACAAGTGTGTACTGACACCTCCCATTCCAGTCCAACCTACAAGATTCATTGTTCACTATCATCTTGCCCCTTTCCATATTTATAACTTTCTTTTCCTTCTTAAAGAACAAGACAAGAAAAGTACAATTTTCCAAATATAGAAGGGAATGGTGGTAACAATTCTCAGCCACGCTCTGAGCTGTAACAGAATATGTAAACATTTTTACATTAATTCTCATGTTCCTACTTATCCATACATATATTCACATACTCTGCCCCATCTCACCCCGGGGATGTGGAGAACAAAGGCAAAAGAAGTGGAGAAAAGTAAATCTTACAACTCGCAGCCTGGCGACACATTCTTGAGGCAGACAGAGTGACTTTCCTCCAGGCTCAAATGGCTTCGGGTTAACACTACCCTGGAGGCAGAGTGCAACCTCGGTGTAAGTTAGGATGACCTCCAGGACCTCATAAGTCTTCTTAAAAATCCGTTTGAGGGGCGCCTGGGTGGCTCAGTGGGTTAAGCCTCTGCCTTCGGCTCAGGTCATGATCTCAGGGTCCTGGGATCGAGCCCTGCATCAGACTCTCTGCTCAGCGGGGAGCCTGTTTCCTCCTCTCTCTCTGCCTGCCTCTGCCTACTTGTGATTGCTCTCTGACAAATAAATAAATAAATAAACTCTTAAAAAAATATCCCTTTGAGGGTGCCTGGCGGGCTCAGTCAGTAGAGCTTGTGACTCTTGATCTCAGGGTCATGAGTTTGAGCCCCACGTTGGGTGTGGAGCCTACTTAAAAAAAAACAAAAACAATTAAAATCCCTTTGAAACTTCCTTTATCTCTACTCCCTTCCCACCTCCCAAGATAGATGTTGGCAGTCATCCTCCAAACATATGGCTCACTGATACACATCTGAAGGGTCTCACTGATGTGGGAAACAAAGGCAGAAGAACAATTATTACATTTCCTTATTACCTACAGCCCACTGACAAGTCCTTGAAACAGGCAGAGTGACCTTCCTTTAGGGACTCAACTGCCTCCATGTTAATACTTTGCTGAGGGCAAAAGGCAGTCCTGGCCTGACCTCCTCCCCGCACAATCCTATAAGTCTATTTTAACATATAAAAATTCCTTTGGAAATTTCTTTTATCTCTAACCCCCCCAAGCATATGGCCCACCGATATACATCTGAAGAGTCTCATGACTGAGGTTTTATTAGGCAGTAATAAATGACCTTTTCCCAACAACAGCCAGCCCCCTCAAAACTTGCTTCCAGAATTCCTTCGAAACTTAAGCAATCCCTTACCCTCTCCCAGCTTGGAGGTATAGAATAGACCACTCCTCATGACCCCACTGCAGCTCTCTCTGCCCACAAGTCCTGTCCCAATGCTTTAATAAAATCACCTTTTTGCACCAAAGGTGTCTCAAGAATTCTTTCTTGGCCTTTGGCTTCGAACCCTAATGTTCTTTCCTACATCATCATGAACATTATCTTTTTTTTTTAAGATTTTATTTTTTTATTTGACAAAGAGAGAGATCACAAGTTGGCAGAGAGGCAGGCAGAGAGAGGAGGAAGCAGGCTCCCTGCTGAGCAGAGAGCCCCATGTGGGGCTTGATCCCAGGACCCTGGGATCATGACCTGAGCTGAAGGCAGAGGCTTTAACCCAGTGAGCCACCCGGGCACCCCTATCATGAACATTATCTTAATAGCAGCTAGCCCCTCAAGGTCCTGGAAGCCTTGCTCTAAATTCCTTAAAGACATACACTATCCCTAACCCCCACTAACTAAAAAGTATATAATCAGTCATTCCTCACAATCCCAGTGCTGTTCTCTCTGCCCATGGGTCCTATCCCCCTGCTTAAGAAAGACACCTTTTTTTTTTTTTTTACACCAAAGACATCTCAAGAATTCTTTTTCTTTCTTTTTTTTTTTTTTTAGATTTTATTTATTTATTTGACAGAGAGAGAGCACAAGCAGTGGGAGCAGCAGGCAGAGACAGAGGGAGATGCAGGCTCCCTGCCACAGAGGGAGTCCTCTGTGGGGCTGTATCCCAGGACCTTAGGATCATGACCCGAGCCGAAGGCAGATGCTTAACTGACTGAGCTACACAGGTGCCCCACTTTTCTCTTTCTTTCTTTCCCTCTCTCTTGCTCTCTGTCTCTTCTTCCTTCCTTCCTTCCTTCCTTCCTCTCTTTCTCTCTTTCTCCATTCCTTCTTTTCTTCCTTCCTGAGAGAGAGAGAGCATAAGAGCACATGTGCAGGGGGTGTGGCGAGGGAGAGACAATCCTAAGCAGGCTCCATGCCCAGCGCAGAACCTAATGTGGGGCTCCATCTCAGGAATCTGAGATCATGGCCTGAGCCAAAATCAAGAGTTGGACGCTTATGGGGCGCCTTCGTGGCTCAGCCTTTAAGCATCTGCCTTCAGCTCAGGTCATGATCCCAGGGTCCTGGGATCCAGCCCCACATCGGTCCCCCTGCTCAGTGGGGAGTCTGCTTCTCCTTCTCCCACTCTCCCTGCTTGTGTTTCTTCTCTCTCTTGCTCTGTCTCTCTCTGTAAAATAAATTAAATCTTGAAAAAAAAAAAAAGAGGGAGAGAGTTGGATGCTTATCTAACTTAGCCACCCAGGTACTCCCAAGATATTAGAATCCTTTAAAACTGTCAGATGATCTTCCCAGAAGACCAGGAGAGGTCTGTTGTGGGTGGCACAGATCAGCTGACATGTAGCATTGAGATAAGTAAAGTGTTGTTGCATTTCATTTTGGATATAAATTTCTTTTCTGATAATGAAAAAATTGGTTTTCCATTATTCTTAATATATTTACTTATTTGCTTAATCCTATAATACACTGAAAGTGCTTTCAGGGGCACCTGGGTGGCTCAGTCATTAAGCGTCTGCCTGCAGCTCAGGTCATGATCCCAGGGTCCTGGGATCGAGCCCCATATCCGGCTCCCTGCTCAGCAAGAAGCCTGCTTCTCCCTCTTGCTCTGCAACTCCCCCTGCTTGTGTTCCTACTCTCACTGTCTCTCTCTCTGTCAAATAAATAAATAAATATCTTAAAAAATAAAAAAAGTGCTTTCAGAATTACTAAGCCACAGCACTGTGTACAACAAACCTACCGATCAGAATTCAATATTTATTTGCAATTATTTTTGTCTTTGTTCTGAGGACATATAGTTGAAATATAGTCCTGCATCCCCCACTGGGTCTGTGTGGTTACAAAAAAACATTTTAATACAATTAGGTTCCGTTTTTTTTTTAAGAGTTTACCACTTTGTCTTTTTTTTTTTTTTTTTTTCAGTTGCTTTGTAGGGGCCTACTTAGCCAGAGCGACTCCATCTCAGTTAAACAGCCATTTTGTTGTTTATTCAGTAAAACTTAAACTGACCCCGCCCCCCCCACCCCCCAGCCAGGGGAACTTATTTAAAAGCAAGTCTGGGAAACCAGTAAAATATGGTCAACCAGTCCCTGATAACAGAGCCCAAATACACGGACGGTCAGGTCAGGTGGAGATAACAGAGCCCAGAATGCAAGGACCAGTCAGGCCAGGTGGAGACATCCAATCAGTAGAGCACACATACTATCTCCCTAACCACCAAAGAATGTTAGCCCCGCCTTTTGGGCACCACTTCTGACAAGAGTGATAGACTAGTTCAAATAGCTACTATAGGGTAAATTGTAATTCAACTGGCCACCTGCGTGTGACCTAACTGTGCAACTTTCTCTGCGTGTTATGATCTCATTGGCCAGACTCACCACAGGGCCTTTGCTCTATAAAAGCTAGTCTGTGAGGCTGGGGGCGGTTGCTCTCTCCAGTAAGAGACGGCCCTGGCCGGTCGGTTTGATTCTTGGTGCTGGCATGGAATAAAGTTTTGCTTGACCTTCGCTTTGTATCAGTCTCGCTCCTTTGATCACGGACCCCATCAGCTTATCTTTGTATTCCGTGTTGGGATTTTCCCCCATCCTGGTTGATTTTAATGTTTTTTGAGGATTAAGTTTCTGTTAAAGAAAAAAAGAGACAACAGACTCAAAATACAGTCACTTGTGCTGGGCCATATGTCAGCAAACCAAGACTTCTTAGCTAATGTAATTGCAGTTTTAGCCTTTCCCGGGATGGTGACCTTTTCCCGGTCAATCTGGAATTACCCGATCAGCACTCCTGAGGTAATCTGCAGGGGACCTGTGTGACAGACCCCAGCCCTTCCCCCAAAGGAAGGTGACTTTTCCTGAGACAATCCACTCTTTTGTTAGAAACTGTCCCTCCCCCAACCATCTTCTGCCCATGAAAGCCTTTTATTTTGTATCGCTAATTGGAGCTCCTTTCTGTTTGTTAGATGACATGCTTCCCAGTTCATGGTTGCTAAATAAGGCCAATTGGATCTTCATATTTACAGTTGGATTTTTTTTTGTTGTTGTTAACAGTACAAAGGCAAAGCTATGCCAAAACGTATGCTTGGAGAAGTGTCACTCCCTCCCCACACCCCGTTCTACATTCTCATCCTTTCTGTCCTGTTCCTATTCACCCCTGAAGGGGTTCAGAACAAATCTGTCGAAAATGTGCCCCTTCGGTTGTGGACTACTTAGAGCTGAAGTCAATCACGACCTGTGGGCTCAAGAGAAAGTTTTGACTTTCTCTTAACTACTAAGAAGAATCTACATTGCAGTTCTTTCCCAGAACAAGACTTACTGCCAGAGATAAATTTTATTTGAGTGACCCATTTGTATGGCAGGGCAAACATCTTGTTAGGAAAGATCCACTTTTCTCATTGCCCCATGAATTGCCTTCCTTCCCTCTGAAGCCTGAGCTTCCATTCCCTTCCTTGGCTCAGAATGGGGATTTGGGAAACAAAGGCAAAAGAAAAAATTAAATTTCCTTATAACCTGCAGCCCATTGATGAATACTTGAGACAGGCAGGGTATTGATGAAGTTCTAGAACATAGGTGAGGTTCGATGGGGTGAGGTCCAGAGCTGATGATCAAGAAAGAATTCTTGAGACATCTTTGGTGCAAAAAAACTAAAGCCTGGGGACAGGACCCATGGGCAGGAAGAACTGCTGCCCCGGGGATGTGAGGAGTGGTCTATTATATACTTGTAAGTTGGGGAGGGGATTAGGGATGGTGTAAGTCTCTAAGGAATTTTGGAAGCAAGGTTTCTAGGACCTTGAGGGGCTAGCTATTGTCTGGGGAAAAGGTTATTCATTACCAGTAATAAAACCTTCTCGTGAGACCGTTTAGATGTATATCAGTAGGCCATATGCTTGGGAATGATTGTCACTAACTTGGAGGTTTAGAGATAAAGTTTCCAAAGGAATTGTTAAAGTAGACTTACAGGATCTTGGCTGGGGGTAGGGGGTGGGTCAGGCTAAGATTGTCCTTTGCCCTTAGCAAAGCCTTAAGGTGGGGGTAGTTGAGTCCCTAGAGGAGAGTCACTCTGCCTGTTTTAAGGGCTTGTCAGTAGGTAAGGAAATTTAATAATTTTTCTTCTGCCTCTGTGTCCCACATCAGTATAACACTGCTCTAGGTAACTCTCAACTGTCTTAAAGTTGATGCTTTGCTAGAGGAAAAAC
Organism: Mellivora capensis; assembly: GCA_004024625.1. Lineage (NCBI taxonomy): Eukaryota > Metazoa > Chordata > Mammalia > Carnivora > Mustelidae > Mellivora > Mellivora capensis. The sequence goes on along the minus strand of PISX010000021.1, from coordinate 126,656 downwards.
AGGCTTAGCTCGACAATATATTGCAAGGCCTCCAGTATCCTATGAGTCTTCTTTAAGAGATGAAAGTCTTTTTGGAAGCATCCTTTTTCCCCTACCTCCCTTGATTCGAAGGTATATGATCAGCCACCCCTCACAACCCCAGTGCAGCAGCTCTTTCTGCCCATGGGTCCTGTTCTTGTACTTTAATAAAATCACCCTTTTTGCACTGAAGATGTCCCAAGAATTCTTCTTTGGCTGTTGGCTCCAGACCCCAACAACACCTCTCCAAAATAACATCAAGGGCATATATACCTCATTTTACCTTTCTGTCTTTGAACCTCTCATGTATGTGGGGTTCCTGTACATATGAAATTAAATTAGATTTTCTCCTATTACTCTGTGTCATGTCAATTTCATTCTTAGACCAGCCAGAAGAACTGTTAAAGGGTAAAGAAAAAATTTTCCTTCCCAACACCCCACTTAGGTAACCAGTCTCACTGGTTTCTGGTATCTTTTCCTCGTGTTTCCTTTTTGCAAAAATAAGCAGGTACATGTATATTTGATTTCTTCTTTCCTATGTAAAATGTATAAATGCTATACTCTTTTCTCTTTACTTAAAAAAAAAGACTACTTGTTTTTGATAGAGTGAACAGAGGGAGGAGCAGGGGGAGAGGGACAAGCAGACCCCACTCTGAGCACAGAGCCCCATGTGGGGCTCATCTCACGACCCTGAGATCACAACCTGAGCAGGAAACAAGAGTCAGATGCTTAACTGACTGAGCCACCCAGGTGCCCCTTGTCTTTGCTTTTTGAAAACAATTAACAATATACCAAAACAACCACACCATGTCGGTTCACAGAGATCTTCCTCACTTTTTTTCAACTGTTTAGTCCTCCATTGTGTGGCTGTACCATTCTGCATGTTTAAGTCTCTTATGTTGAAGTAGCACAGCAGTTCCCAATAGTTTGCAATTTTGAACAATGCTGCAGGGAACAACCTTGTGCCTATTTATTTTTGTATTGTTGGAGATAAAGTTTCAGGTTAAATTCCTAAAGAGAGGATTTTTTGGTCAAGAGGCTGTTGATTTCTGTGTTAATTTTATATCCTACTGATGTAGGAGAGACTTTAGGGTTCAAAGCCAATGGCCAAGAAAGAATTCCTGAGACATCTCTGGTGCAAGAAGGTGGTTTTATTAAATAAAGCAGGGAGACAGGACCCGTGGGCAGGAAGAGGTGCACTGGGATCATGAGGAGCAGCCCATTATAAACTTTCAAGTTGGGAGGGGGTTAGGCACAGCATAAGCCTCCCAGGTATTTTGACAACAAGGTTTCCAGGATCCTGAGGGGCCTGGCTAATTTTAAGAAAAGGTCATTTATGGGGCACCTGGGTGGCTCAGTGGGTTAAAGCCTCTGCCTTCAGCTCCGGTCATGATCCCAGGACCCTGGGATCGAGCCCCGCGTTGGGTCTCTCTGCTCAGCAAGGAGCCTGCCCCCCCCACCCCCACCGTCTGCCTCTCTGCCTGCTTGTGATCTCTGTCAATTTTTTTTAAAAAAAGAAAAGGCCATTTATTAGTGTTTAGTAAAAACTCAGTCATGAAACTCCTCAGATGTTTATCAGTGGGTCATATGCTTGGGAGATAATTGCCAACATGCTTCTTGTGGGGTAGAGATAAAGGAAGTTCCCCAATTTTTTTTTTTAAAGATGTATCTATTCATTTATTTTTTTTTTTTAAAGATTTTATTTATTTATTTGACAGACAGAGATTACAAGTAGGCAAGAGAGGGAGGGAGGGAGAGAGGAGGAAGCAGGCTCTCCACGGAGCAGAGAGCCCGATGTGGGGCTCGATCCCAGGACCGTGGGATCATGACCTGAGCCGAAAGCAGAGGCTTTAACCCACTGAGCCACCCAGGCGCCCGTATCTATTCATTTATTTGACAGAGAGAGAGAGAGAGATCACAAGTAGGCAGAGAGGCAGGCAGAGAGAGAGGGGGAAGCAGGCTCCCTGCCAAGCAGAGAGCCCAATGGGGGGGCTCGATCCCAGGACCCTGAGATCATGACCTGAGCCGAAGGCAGAGGCTTAACCCTGTGAGCCACCCAGGCGCTCCCCCCCCCCACAAAGTTGTTTTTATAAGTTAAAGTAGACTTACAGGTTCCTGGGGGTTGGGCTAAGATTGCCTTTGCCCTTAGCAAAGTATTAACATTGAGGCAGCTGCGTTCCTAGAGGAAAGTCACTGTTTCAAGGACTTGTCAGTGGGCTGTAAGTAGTAAGGAAACTTAATTTTTCTTTTGCCTTTGTTTCCCACATCACTGCTACCTAACTTCATCAACACCATACAGCGTATTGTATCATATACTATCAGCAGACGACCTCTGGACCCACTTCCTCAAATTTAAATTCAGGCTACCCAAACATAAAGGTTGAGCCTCATTTATTTGGATCCAAAGTGAAGTCAACTGTTGTGTTAGCTCACTCCGGATGTACCAGTCAAAAGATGCAGAAAGGAGATCACCAGAGGCATAAAGAATTAGAAAATAATGTATATGTCAATGATATGATAATATACCACACCCTTCACCAACGGTTACCAGGGAGAGGATTTAATGTAAGAGAAAATCCATTTAGAACAGCAACAAAGAAGATAAAATACTGAGCAGTTCATTCAACAAGGAATGTTTGAAATCTGTATGAGGAAATATTAAAATACTGAAAGACACAAATTTGGAGAAGTGGAGAACCATCTCTTGCTCTTAGAAAAGAGGACTCAATGTAATATATCCATTCATTCTTCCCCGGGGAAATGTATAAATCAAATGCAATTCCTATTAAAATACCAAAACTTTTTCCCCCTAGATCCTAAACAGATACTAAAATTCACACAGAGGAATAAACATGTAAGAACAGCTGGGAAAACGAGAAAAAGACAAGCTGAGCATTCCAGAAACGGGGCGGAGGGAGGTGGTGGGGTGGGCTGGAGGGGGTGTGCAAGATATTGCCACCTGCTGCCCAGAGCTGGTACTGCAGCCTTTCTGAACAAAGCAAATCCTGTCCTATCTATTAAATTACCTTTTGAACCTTGAGCATGAAGTCTACCAGACAGCTTACTTTTCTTTCTTTCTTTCTTTCTTTCTTTCTTTCTTTCTTTCTTTCTTTCTTTCTTTCTTTCTTTCTTTCTTTCTTTCTTTCTTTCTCTCTCTCTCTCTTTCTCTCTCTCTTTCTTTCTTTCTTTCTTTCTCTCTCTTTCTTCCTTCCTTCCTTCCTTCCTTTCTTTCTTTCTTTCTTTTTTTTCCCTTCCATGCCCTCCATCTCCTTCATTGGGGGCCTTTATTCAGTTTGGGATCTTTAGAGTTCTTCTGGGCTTCAGAGTCCAAATCCTGTAGCTAGAGCTCGAGGGGATAAGATGAGCCGAAAAACCTTTGGCTTGTTCTGGGTTCTCAACCTGAGGTCTGAGGAAGTGCAGGCGGGCGGGAGGATGGAGAACGAAAGAGGAGGAAACTGGGTGCTTGTTGCCTCAGGTTTTTACAGAGAGTAATTTTTTCAAATCATTGTGGAATGGGTACCCCAAAAATTGTGCTACGGATTATAAAACAGTGGCCTCAGGACATGATAGAAGATGTTTTTTCAAGGGTAGAATGGTAACTCTCATACAAATATAAAATGGACGCATGTCAAGGATTTGATTAACTGGTTAACTAACGAAGGAACCAGTAAGATGCAAAAACTGGTTCGAAGGAGAACCTCAAGTACAGAAAGACACACAGGCAGTCAGGAACGCGAACATGAACTTGCTCGTTTGTACAGAACAGGTCACTGCCCCCAGGGGGGCCATCACTTGCCTCTTGACTGCATAAGATTTATTTGCATCTTCACGGGCAAGAATTATTTTTATTACTACCCGTTTTCTGCAACCCAGAGAGTTGTCAAAGAGCTCAAAGACAAGGAAAGGTGCAGATCTTTCTAGAATCAGATAAGCCCCAGGAGGAAAGGTCCTGGAGACAATCCCTAGTGAAGTTAAGTAAGGCCTTCAAGATTTCACAGCTGCTAAGTACAAGATTTGGAATTCGAAACCAAATCTCCATGTTTCGTCTCCTAGGTTGGGGCTTTTCCCCGCCGGCGTCAGGTACGGTGAAGGGTGAGCTTCAGTGGGCGGTACTGGCCTGTCATCACTCCATTTAGTTCAAATTCTTGGGTCTCAAGACGGGAGTCCTCCCTCCTTTGAGCATCCATGTTCCAAGGTCTCCAAGGCCTCAATCGGTCATTTGCCATCTTGAATGTGTCTCCCCCTCGGTGCCAGAGTTCCCCGGGGGGACAGGGTCTGGAGGGGCCAGGAGGCTGGCCTGAGCTCCGGGAGAACCGTGGTTAGAGTCTCAAGGTTCCTACCTTGCCCGTGCCTTGATGCGGCCCAGGCCCCAGTCACATCTTCGGTTTGGAAATTACGGGCCGCTGGTACAGCCAGATTATACCTTCATCATGCAGCCGCTTCCAGAGCATTCTCTCTAATGGGAAGTCATGGTTGATGTAAAAGACGGTTCGTTTCCAGGACTTGTCATAGTAATGGTCAGAAAAGCGCTCGTGGCCCTCGGTGATGAAGCCATAGGCGCTCACCTACATGAAGGTCGGAGGAGAAATGAGGCCAGAAGTCGCTCCCTCCCAGGCTTGTGCTCATGGGCTACGTGTTACTGGGGGGCTGGGAGGCCCTTCGACCTAGGGGGCCGGGCGCAGGCTCCCTGGTGTACACTCGCGCACGTGTGTGCATGCACACTCACACTCCTTCCCGCCCCAGCTGTGGTCCCCCTGCAGGGCCGGTCTGGGGACCCCCCAGCTGCTTCCCCAGCTGCTCCCGCCGTAGAGCCTCACCTGGTCACAGAGCTGCAGGGCCGTGAGCAGCAGGAGGGCTCCCGTGGTGGGACGGTAGATTCTCCAGTGTTTAGTGTCCAGGGTCTTCGATCTCAGAAACCTGGGAAATAGCGCAGCCCCCCTCCCAGCCGTCAGGAGGCGCAGGGATGCGAGGCACCTGGTGCCTTCCACACGCGCTGGCTGCTCTGCTCTCACCTGTTCTTTATGTAGCGCATCAAGTCTGGGTGCACCAACAGGTACCTGTCCATCCTCAAGCTTTCCCGGAAAGCCTCCTGGGGCCGGCGCCTGTGGGTGGTGATGGGTGGTTCATCTCCCCGACGCAAGCCAAGTCAGGGCCAGGGGCATGGCAGTGGGCCCCTCTCCAGGTGATCGCTAAGGTGGTCCCCACCGGCCCAGCCCTTCACAGCTGCCCAGGACACAGCTCGGCCGGGGGAGAGGGAGGGGCGGTGGGTACCTGAACCACAGAAGGTTTTTCACCAGCGTCTGGTTCAGAAGCAGCGCTTCCAGCCACTCGTAGTCTCGGGTGCCCTCCAGGAAGTGCAGGTAGCGGACATCCTGAGGACCAAGGACAGCGGCTCCGGAAGTCCTGCTTTCAGGACCCCGGGCTTGGGGGTGGGGGTCGGGCTGAGGGGCGCCTGGCTCCAATACCAGCCTGCCCGCTTGCTCTCCGCAGGCCTGTCTGCCCATCCTCCCTTCCCTTGCCCCTCGGATGAACAGAGCCTGCGCCAACCAGACTCCAGACACGGGACGCCAGGCTCCCTTTCTCCACTCGTGCTCCCCATTCAGATTCTGTATGTGGCCAGGCCCGGTCCTCTTTGCTCACCTTCCCCAGGGGCACGTGCCGGAAACCCCGACCACCCAAGGCAAGCAGGGATTGTGTTATGGAGAAGGCAGTGAAGCCGTAGAAGGACGTCCGGGTACCCACATCCTGTTCGTAGCCCTTAGTGATAGCTCCACTCAGTCTACGGGAAGACAACCACACAGGACAGGCCCCGTGAATGCACGAGGGAAAGGTATGGAGGTGGGTGGGAAGGCAAGGAGAGATGGGGAGGCAGCAGGTATAAGGCGAAATTCTCTGGACAGCCCAGGCCTTCCACCTTCTGGATCGGTGCATAGAACACCCTCCTGGATCTCTCAGTCCGGATGGGGCGCTTGGGGTGGGACCGCTTACCGGAACACATAATCGTGGCTGTCTATCTCCTGGCCCATGTGGGAGTTGTTCAGGATGCCCCCGTTGCCCACCACGGCACAGGTGATGCACTGAGAGCTCCCGGGGGGCAGGGTGGCCAGGAGCAGCTGCTGCTGGGGCACCGGAGGGAAGTGCGTCACCACCTTCTGTACCACTGCAACGAGGGGCTCTGCTCAGAGCCCTGGAGGGGTCAGGGGGCGGCCCACCATCTCTTCCAGCATCGGTGGGGGCCCCCCAGGGAAGAGGCCAGACCAGAGCCAGAGGCTCAGCGGCTCAGACTTCGAGGGGCGGGGTGGGGGGGGGTGGAGGGCAGGGGGCAGACTCACGGGAGTGGTTGAGCTCCATGAAGCCAAAGGGCGGGGCGAAGTGCTCTAGGCGCTCCCACTCTCTCTGGTTGAAGCGGCTGGAGTCCAGGAAGAGGGTGAGGTTGGCCAGAAAGAGCTTCTGGAGCCAGGGTGACTTGGAGGCCTTGACCTTCACTGAGTCGGGGCAGCTCTGCATGCAGGAGGGTGGGTCAGGCAGGGAGAGGCCCAGGAAGGCCATGGCCAGGGGCCGGGCTGGGGGCAGGGGCAGAAAGCTGGCCTCAACATCTGGAAGGCACCATCTCTGCGGCCTCTTCTGTCATCTTTGGAGGGCCCGCTGATCCTGCTCGCCCTTGTCCTGGCTGCTGGAGCCCCAGGGGTCCCAGAGAACGGGCCCTTCTTGGGGCTGTAGGGGATGCACCCTGGTGGGTGGGAGGGGGACGGGGCTGCGGAAGAGCCTGGAGCGCTGGCCGGGGCCTGGCTGCAGGTCTGTGTGCAAACATACATATTCTGAAGGTTTCCCTCCCGAGGCTGTGGGCCCAGGCTGCTTTTCTTAGGGAGGGAAGGCCGGCGAAGTCAAGGCATTCCCAGGAGTCAGGGTCAGGCATCAGGCTGGGAGGTCCTCAGCTATTAGTCCTAACCCCTCCTTGCCCCCTCTCAACCCTTGCCCCTTCCCCTTGCCCGAGGAGGGCCCCAGAGCAGGTAGAACTCTCTCCTCCTGCTCAATGACCTTCCAGACCTTCTGGGGGGCTCCCGGGCAGGGGTCTTCTCCCTCACCCCTTCGCACGCTGCCTGGGCTAGGATCTGGGACCTGCCTTCCCCTCCCACTTCGACCACTTAAGGAAAGAAGGTGGGGGTCAAAGCAGGGTAGGGCAGGGCATGGTGGGGGGAGGTGGGGGGGTAGGGGGATGGGGGTTAAGGCAGAGCCTGAGAGGTCAGGGAGGTGGGGAGGCTGTCTGCAGGGGGCTTCAGAGCAGGGAGGCCGTGGCCAGACTCACCGACTGTAGGGCCTCCGTGTCAAAGCTATATTGTTCCTCAAAATCCCACTGGGGCTCAGACTTGAAGTTGGTGGCCCGTAGACTTAGCCTTCTCTCTGTGGTGCGGATCCAGAAGGGAGTGGAGGGTGGCGTGGCCTGGGCTGTCTCCCGGTGGGGGACGACCACTGTGGTCACTCCTTTCACTGTCCTCCCCGTGGACCCTGCTCCTGGCATGGTCAGGGTCTCGACCTGACTTTTTGGCACGGGTGTCCTTGCTGTGGTCTGCGCTTTGCCCTGAGGCTTCGGGGGCTCTGTCCTGGTGGCTGTGGGCTCCTTGTTCTGGTCCTGCCTGCCTTTGATGGTCCTGGGGTCCTGACTCCTCAGCGACAGCGTCTCTGCCCCATCAGAGGTCACCGCCTTGTCCCGTGCCTTTGGAAGCAGCGTGTCCTGCATGGTGGCCTTCTTCTCACTGGCCTCTGCTCTGGTGTCCTTCTGGGTGGGGTGGGCTGTGGCCTCTGTGCCGTTCTCCTGGACTGAAAGCGCCCCCAGGGCCATTGTCCTTCCTCCTACGGTGATGACCTGCCATGCAGTCTTGTGGAGCAACCCTGGAGACCTCTTCTTGTCCAGTGCGTGCTGATCCCTAGGGACAGATGGAAATCTGGATGAAGGCCAAGGATCATATCCACAGGTTGTTAGTATTTTTTCTGGCGCCTTGGGTAGACTTCAAACCAGTTTCCATAAGACATGAAGGCAAGGGGTGTCACCGTCCATACCCCAGATTAAGCTGCACCCATTGGCGATGGGTCTAGAAACTTACCTCTGACCCCTAAAGACCGTGGAGGGCTCACCCTGGGGAGCAAGTGAACTCGATGGGCACAAAGGAAGGGGCTCTGTCTGGGCAGGGGCCGGTCCCAAACAGGTAGGCAGAACCCGATTAGTATCTGCCTTGCAAGTCAGACTGAGGGGTTTGGACTTTATCGTTCGTCTTCTTGTCCAGGAGAAGCTACTGGAGAATTTCAGGTGGGAGATAGGGACTGGGACAAGGGTCTGGGGGCACAGGAGCTGAATCCCAGCCCGGCCATGCTTTCTTCTAGCAGTGGGAGAAGACTGGTGCAGGGTGCCTGGTCTGGCTTCCGGCACCCCCGGTTTTTGGCTCCGAGGATTAGATTTTTTTTTTCTTTTCATTTCCCCCTTTTGCCTGAGGTTGCCAAAAGTGTCCCTTCATCTATGCAAATTAGCATCAGGTGTTCTGCTGAGGAAAGCGTGGGTCCTCCACTGGGCAGGTTTCCCCAGCTGGACTTCAAGGTGGGTTCTCTGTGCTACACGTGTTTTCGGGGGATTCCTGGGAAATGTGGGAAAAAAGAACCGTCCTTTCTGGGGACCCATAGCCATCACCCTCATGGATTTCCAGATGTCCTTAACTCCTGCTCCTTTCACTAACGTCCTTGGCCTCCCTGGCTCACTGTGACCCCCCTTGTCCCAAGTAGCTCTCCTTTGTCTGCTTCTACCATTCTTCTGAGCCATATATCTCAGACTTATTGAGGCCACAGAAAGAGAAGGAGAGAGAACATGAAATGTGTAGCCAGAGAGACCTGAGTGAGAATCCCTAGCACTTTCCATGTCTTAGCTGGTGTGGCTGGGAGAAATCTTAACCCACCTGTCCCTCGGTTTTCATATCTGTAAAATGGGTTGCTGCCTTTTGCTTCTGCAAGAAGTCTCTGTGAGCATTAACACGGGTTTAGCCTCTGGCACAAAATACGCACACAGCCAAACCAGTTCCCGGCTTCTCAGCATGGCCTTGGTGCTCTGTCCCCAGTCACTCATAGTTTGCCCTGTGCAACGTGGGGATCTGCTGAGTCTGGTCTCCTCCTCCTCTGGTTACAGCTTTGACTTCCCACCTCCCAACTCCGTGGCCACAAATTTGTTCTTTTATGCGGCACATATTTATTGAGCGCCTCCTATGTACGGTGGTGTGCTAGTTACTGGGGTATCTTCCTTCCCCTGACGGAGCCCAGGATGTAGAGGGGACAACAGATCATCACACAGTTAGACATCAAGTTGTCCCCTGGACATGTGCTGGGGAATGGGCGAGCATGAAGGAGCCACGGGAGGTAGCCTGACCCAAAGCTCCATCTCCTGGGACAAATGACAGGACTAGAAACCTACAGGCTGCCAAACTGGGCATGTCTGGGGATTGTGTTCATTCAAGGGCAAGGTCAAACTCCTCCCTAAGTCGCAAACTTGGAGGTGGCAGCGATCGCTCCCAGCAGCCTTTCCCACGAAGCCCGCCACCATATGCCATATCATCACACAGGAGCTGTCGGAAGGCTCTCTGGACCCACCAGGAAATGGATTTAAACCAGTGGACTAGAATAGACTCTGAAAGATGTAAGACTCGGAAGATCTCATTGAACAGATGTCCAGTGCAACGTGCTGTGTAGGTCCCGGGAATACAGACTTTCACCTGCGGAGGACACTGTAGGCATTATTACAGGTGGAAGATGGAGGAGACGTTCATCGCTAGAGAAATACAGGGCAGGCCCCGGGTGGTATGTACACTAGGAAGATTACCTCTGTTAATCCTTCCTCATTTAGGGCCTCCCTCCCGCGTCATGACTAGCCCTCATGGTGGGTACCCTATTTCCTGCTTTCTGGGCCCCAGGGAAGCACATTCTGGTTTTGCAAGAAGGGCACTCTCTGGCCTGACCTTGAAGCTGAGAGACCTTACTTCTCTGGGAGGTTGTTAGGGAAAAGGCTAGCAGTGGGTCCTTCCTCCTTGGAGCACACGCATTTTTTTTTTTTAAAGATTTTATTTATTTATTTGACAGACAGATCACAAGTAGGCAGAGAGGCAGGCAGAGGGGGTGGGGAAGCAGGCTCCCCGCTGAGCGGAGAGCCCAATGCGGGGCTCGATCCCAGGACCCCAGGATCATGACCTGAGCCGAAGGCAGAGGCTCCAACCCACTGAGCCACCCAGGCGCCTCAGAGCACACGCATTTTTAACTGGCCTCATGTAGCCAATGCCTCTGCCTCTGTTACCTGGCTCAGAGAAGCGATGTGGAGAGTTATCCTGGCCCAGAGGGGAGAGGAAGGCGGTGACACCGGGCCAGACTGACATGGAGCAGCTTGGAAAAACTAATGGCCTTCGAGACTTTTAAGCCTTTATTCCTTGTTTTCCATTTTTAACTAAGAAAAAAAATGGAGGGAGGCATTTATCATAAGGATAGAAAATGTCTTGAGGAGCCCAAGCGCAAGATGTGGCTGAGCTTCTAGAAGGGTCTGGAACCTGGAGTCTCTCTCTTAGGCTGCTTCCCATTCTCCACTTCTCAGCCTGCATGACGGTGGAGGACGGCCGCCCCAAAACACCTGCTTCCAGGACTCATGACTCTCTGCTCCCAGTTCTTAATTTTTATGGTTCCGGCCAACTTGTGTCCCTTCCTGTGCCTGACCACATGGCAAGTGACACGGGTCCTGGGGTCCACCCTGTGCAGGAGAGGAGGACAGTCTCAAGAGAAAGAGATGGTTGTTGGCTCATGAACTGGGTAGACATTGCTAAAGTGTCCATTCTGGAAGGATGCCATCCATGCAGAGTGGAAACCCTGAGATAGTCCTGATCCTATTCATTTTAAAAGTTATTTATTTATTTATTTATTTATTTATTTATTTATTTGAGAGAGAGAAAGAGAGAGAGCGTGTGCACAAGCAGGGGGACCAGGAGGCAGAGGGAGAAGCAGACTTCCCGTTGAGCAGAGAGCCCAAAGCGGGGCTCACTCCCAGGACTCCGGATTCACGACCTGAGCCGAAGGCAGACACGTCATCGACTGAGCCACCCAGGCGCCCCAATCCAGAACATTCTTGAGGGATCTGGGCCACCTTGTGTTGGTGCCGTGAGGTTCGAGTACCGTGAGACTCACTCTTCTCCCCCTCAATGGCACAAGGGAGCTGAAGCTTCAAGCCAGAGGCACAACAAAGGCCTAGGCGTTAGCTCAGAGAGTAAACAGCTCGTTACCCACCCGTGAACCTCGGAATCGCCTCTCCCTGCATTTCCCAACCCCAAACCGCAAGAGGCCTCTCGAAGTTTCCCTTCCAAAGTGCAAACACCTCGGCATGGCTGTGATCGGGGAGATGGCGCCGCAGGGTGGGCTTCTCCACGAGACGTCACAGACACACGGCCCAGAGAGCTGGCTGTCCGCCTCGTGGCCACGCCAGCCCCGGGGACGGAGCACCCCGAGCTCCTCTCTACAGTCCCTCCCAGAGGCAGAAGGCACAAGGTCCCTGGCAGGTTACCGATGACTCCTTTACATTTTACAGGGAGTCACAGCAATGACCCAGGTACTGACAAAATTATGTAATTAAGTTTCATTTCATTTCCTTGTAATTAAATACAGCTATGATTGCTAGGAATGTGGGTGTCTATGTAGGCATTTCCTTATGCTCATGCATGGCGTTTACTGAATGCTCAAATTCCTTCCATCTGTGTGGTGGGTGCCCTGCATTCGCCTTGTCCAGACGTTGGGCGATCCTGGGTTTGAACAGCATGAGTAAGGCCAGGGTGGGGTGAAGGGAGGAGCTTGTTTTCTATTAAGGGTTCAGAGGGACAGGTAACTCATGCTTGGATCTCATCCAAGCAAAAAAACCAACTCAATATCAAATTCTGATCTATTTGGGAGGTAAAAATATAAAATGTTGCACTTTAAAAATAAATTTATCATTAGCAGGGTTTACCTGGCTCTGTGCAATAAAGGAAATGGATACAAAAGATTAATTATCTGGTATCCTCTTCCCTCTTAAAGTCTGAATTACTCAACACCACGGGGGACCTGGAAGCGAAGAAAGGGCAAAAGGCTCAAAGTTTATTTATACTTGAAGCCATGAAAAACTGTGGGCAAGAGAGCAGAGTCTTCCCATGAATATGACACAGATGATCCTTGAATACTGTGTGGTTTAGGGGCACTGACCCACACACTGTTGAAAATCTGCACATGACTCCTGGCTCCCCAGAACTTGACTACTAATAGCCCAGTGTTGGCCAGAATCCTTACCAATAGCATAAACAAGTCAACATATATTTTGTATGTTTTTTTATTTATCTTTTTTTTTTAAGATTTTATTTATTTATTTGTCAGAGAGAGCACAGGCAGACAGAGTGGCAGGCAGAGGCAGAGGGAGAAGCAGGCTCCCCGCTGAGCAAGGAGCCCGATGCGGGACTCGATCCCAGGACGCTGGGATCATGACCTGAGCTGAAGGCAGCTGCTTAACCAACTGAGCCACCCAGGCGTCCCTATATTTTGTATGTTATATGTATCATGTACATAGATATTTTTAAATATTTTATTTATTTGACAGAGAGAGACACAGCGAGAGAGGGAACACAAGCAGAGGGAGAGGGAGAAGCAGGCTTCCCCCTGAGAAGGGAACCGACGTGGGGCTCGATCCCAGGATCCTGGGATCATGACCCAAGCCAAAGGCAGATGCTTAACAACGGAGCCACCCAGGCGCCCCTATTATGTACATATTCTTACAATAAAGTCAGCTAGAGAAAGGACAATGTCACTCAGAAAACTGTAAGGAAGAGAAGATACACATACAACACTCTACTGTAAAAAATCCATACATAAACAGACCCACGTGGTTCAAACCATGTTGTTCAGTGGTCAGTTGTATCTACCGGAAATCATACAGGGAGTGTTGAAGGTGTCTCAACCACGGAAGAGGTCGTCCAAACTGAAACTAACCAATAACACCCCAAATCCAAGGCCATTGATAAAACCAGTAGGAATAGAAGATTATTTTATCAAGGAAAAGACAGGAGCTCAAAAGACCTCCTTTTTAAATTTTTTTAAAAATTTTTTATAAACATATAATGTATTTTTATCCCTAGGGGTGCAGGTCTGTGAATCGCCAGGTTTACACCCTTCACAGCACTCACCATAGCACATACCCTCCCCAATGTCCATTACCCCACCCCCCTCTCCCGACCCCCCTCCCCCCAGCAACCCTCAGTTTGTTTTGTGAGATTAAGAGTCACTTATGGTTTGTCTCCCTCCTGATCCCATCTTGTTTCTTTTCTTCTTTTCCTACCCCCCCCACCCCCCATGTTGCATCTCCACTTCCTCCTATCAGGGAGATCATATGATAGTTGTCTTCACAAGACCTCCTTGATGATCTCACAATTCCACTTCTAGATATTTATCCTAAGAGGGGCGCCTGGGTGGCTCAGTGGCTTAAGCCTCTACCTTCGGCTCAGGTCATGATCTCAGGGTCCTGGGACCGAGCCCTGCATCGGGCTCTCTGCTCAGCGGGGAGCCTGCTTCCCCTGCCTCTCTTCCTACTTGTGATCTCTGTCAAATAAATAAATAAAATCTTTAGATGTTTATCTGAAGAAAATGAAAACACTAATCTGAAAGGACATGCACACTCCTTTGTTCGCTGCAATGGTCAAGACATGCAAAGCAGCCCAAGGGTCCAGTGACAGATGAATGGAGAAATATACATGTATATGTATATATGTTATTATATCCATTTATATATAAAAAATGGAATGCTGCTCAGCCATAAGAAAGAATGAGGTCCTGCCATTTGCAGCAACATGGATGGGTGTAGAGGGCATTAGACTAAGTGAAAGGAGCCAGACTAAGACAGACACCGTAGGATTTCACTTATATGTGGAATCTCAAAAACAGATAAAAATGAAACAGAACAGAAACAGACTCGTAGTTACCGAGAGTAGAATGGTGGTTGCCAGAACAGAGGCGGTGGGGGAGGACGGGCAAAAAGGGTCTGAGGGATTAGGAAGTACCGTGTCCTGGTAAGAAAATAAGTAAGACATGGGGATGTAAAGTACAAGCCTAGGGGACATAGTCCATAATATTCGGACAACTTCATATGTGAAAAATGGAAACTAGCCTGATTGTGAGCATTTCATAATATATATAAATATCAATTCATTCTTGTGCACCTAAAACGGACATACAATATTGTGTATCCATTATTCTTCAATAAAATCCAAAAACCAAAAATCCTTCGATTTCCTAAATAATTCCGGGCTCTGACGTTCAGTGGAACAGACGATAGAAGAGGGTCCAGGCAGGTGTACCTGCTCTGGGATGAGTGGCTGGTCACAGTCACGCCTCCACTCATGTCCCCACCACCCGGACCCCCTCCCTGCGCCCCCCACAATCCGCTTTCCTGTCGGCTCGCTCAGTGTATCCGGGGCAGGCTTGCCTCGCCGGGGTTACACATCTGGTTCCCCATCCTTGGCTTCTGTTGTGCCTCTCCTTGAAAGGGGAACAAACCCTAGGCTCCCCAGCACTGCCTTTCCTCACCCCCAGTCGAGGCCCCTCCTTGATGGGCGGCTCTCACTCCCCAGTGCCCCCCATCGTGGTCAGCCCAGCCTGGAGTGGCCGAAACTCCCTTGGTGTCCACATAGCTCTTTAGGGGCTCTGGTCTTATCTGAAATGGAAACCAGTCATTCCATTGTCCCCCCACCCCACCCCAAACTCTGCAGTATCTTGTCCCCAGGAAATCCCGAAACTTTTTGCATGATTTACATTTTAGAACTTCACTTTGAAACTTTAGATGGGTCCACAAGCTGCTTCCATCACTAAAATTGTACTTTGTGGGGCGCCTGGGTGGCTCAGTGGGTTAAGCCTCTGCCTTCGGCTCGGGTCATGATCTCAGGGTCCTGGGATCGAGCCCCACATCAGGCTCTCTGCTCGGCAGGGAGCCTGCTTCCTCCTCTCTCTCTGCCTGCCTCTCTGCCTGCTTGTGGTCTCTGTCTGTCAAATAAATAAATACATAAATAAATAATCTTAAAAAAAATAAAATTGTACTTTGCCTTATAGCCTTAATTCTCTTTGTAGGCTGGGAAAAAAAAATACAGAAATCAGTATTCCGTTGTTACTCCAAATGTTCTTTTTTCAAATCAAAGCCAATTCTCTTATTTGTTTAGCTTCTGGCCAATTAAATCCTAATGGGGAACAATATAAAATGGGAACAGAAGAGGTAACACATCTAAGCCACTGTTCCTAGTGCTTTAGGAACTGGATCCTATTTCTAAAGCTCTCCCCCAGAGCATTCCCTGAGATCCCTTTCACTGAACTAACTGTGGCCTGGGAAATGGGAAGCTGGTTTAAAATTTGGACGAGCTCCCTCCCTATGATACATGAATAACACACAGCTCTCCCCAGACCCTCTGGGGTGAGTCTTGAGAGTTAAGGAAAGTAGGGATGACCTTGAACAGGGTGGTGGTGGGTGGGACCGAGGTAACAGGGGAAGAAATTTTTTTTTTTTTTTAATGAAAATGTTTTCAGGGATGCCTGGGTGGCTCCGTTGGTTAAGCGGCTGCCTTCAGCTCAGGTCATGATCCCAGCGTCCTGGGATCGAGTCCCATATCGGGCTCCTTGCTCGGCAGGGAGCCTGCTTCTCCCTCTGTCTCTGGCTGCCACTCTGTCTGCCTGTGCTCACTCATTCTCTCTCTCTCTCTGACAAATAAATAAATAAAATCTTTAAAAAAAAAAAAAAAAAAAGAAAATGTTTTCAACAAAACAATGGCAGGTACATAGAGGTCCAGAATCACAGATACGAGACAAGACTCTGTGGTCCAATGGCTGGAAACTCTCCCCATGAACCTAGATTGTTCAAAGCGGGGTCAGTTTTCATCACCCGGATCTGGCACCTGGCTTAGCTCTTTTGCAGCTAATCACACCTGCAAGTACAATTTGTTTCAGGGGTAAGCCCGAGTTCCGGTGACATTTTTATCCTGGAGTGTTTGACATAGTGACCTTGGGGGAAAATAAGATTCCTCCCCTTGCCCAGCCCTCCACCTGAGAGGAAGGAGAAGAGCAAGGGGGTCCAGTGGGCAGCTACCCTGCCATCCGTTGGGGCTGGAAGCTCTTCCTGAGAAACTGCCAAACCCCACAAGTGGGGTGACTTTTAATAACTTCCGGACCAGGCTCCCTGAGGCCACAGGGCAGCGTGATCAGCCTGTCCCCCTGCGAGGAGGTGGGAGGGCGGCCGTTGTTACCTACTCAAGACTCTGGAACTCTGGCTGTTCTTACGTGTTGAATTTGAGTCTGACCCAAAACTAACTTCTCGGCACTTGGCAAAGGGGTGGTGGCACACGCAGGGGTGGGAAGGAACCTGCTTGAGTTCCAGCCTGGCCACTAACCAGCCAGCTGTGTGACCTTGGGCAAGTCCCAGAACACTTAGAGCCCTTATTTTCTTATCCATTAGATGAGAACCTTTTTAAAAAAGATTTTATTTATTTATTTGACAGAGAGAGAAAGCATGAGAGCACGAGCAGGGAGAGCAGCAGGCAGGGGGGATGCAGGCTCCCCGGTGAGCAGGGAGCCCAACACGGGGCTCAATCCCAGGCCTCCGGGACCATGACCTGAGCCGAAGGCAGATGCTTAATGACTGAGCCACCCAGGTGACCCCCCAGATGGGACTCTTTTTTTTTTTTTTTTTAAGATTTTATTTATTTATTTGACAGAAAGAGACACAGCGAGAAAGGAAACACAATCAGGGGGAGAGGGAGAAGCAGGCTTCCCGCCTAGCAGGGAACCTGATGCAGGGCTCGATCCCGGGACCCTGGGACCATGACCTGAGCTGAAGGCAGACGCTTCACCGAATGAGCCACCCAGGCGTCCCCCCTGAGATGGGACTCTTCATACCAGTCTCACAATACCGTTGTGAGGACTTCACGGTGTATAAAAGCCACTTGGAAAAATACAATGTCACACAGATGGGTCAGGTGCTAACATGTACAACAGACAGTGACCATCAGGGTCCCCAATCCAGAGATTAAAGCCGAAAAGGACGACAGGCGTCAAGGCCATGGGTAAATGACACTTCATTCACAGCACTAAACCACTTGATTGAGAAGTCAAGAGGTGGCAGGTAGGCATGTGACTTAGAAATAGGATGGTATGGGGAGCCTGGGTGGCTCAGTTGGTTAAGTGTCTGCCTCCGGCTCAGGTCATGATTCCGGGGTCCTGGGATCGAGCCCCACATCGGGCTCCCTGCTTAGTGGGAAGTCTGCTTCCCTCTTTCCCTCTGCCTGCTGCTCCCTGCTTGTGCTCTCTCTCTCTCTCTCTGAAAAATCAATAAATAAAATCTTAAAAAAAAATAGGATGGTAAATATCAGAAGAAAGGGCAGAAAATTGAAGTAGGCGCCTTGGGAATCAGGATTCTGGAGGAAGGAGAAGTCATGGGGAGCGCTCTGTGCTCAGTACTGCCTGGAACATTTGCACGTCAGCTTAATAAAATATAAATAAATAAAGGGGGAAAACATGAAAGCTAAATGAGATATCTTATCAAAAATTCTATGAAGATCTGAAAATGCAATGCAACATTTAGTAAACAGATACTTAGTGACTGGTGGGTGATTAGATCCCCGGTACTTAGAGCTATCTGTTGAGGATTAACGATGAGACAGCCAGGGTCACTGATCTTAAGAAGGTCCAGCTCTAAGAGGGGAACAGACATAAACATAAACAGTGACCCGATGTTAGCGATCTGATGTCATCAGCCACGCATGCGTGGGGAGAGAGTGTAGACACGAGCCAGGGAAGGCGTTCTGCTGGGGGGGAGGGGCACTTCACTATGGCGGCGGAGCGGAGGGCCCCTAGATGGGTCTTCTGTTCCTGAATCTTTCTTCAGAAACGAACTTTGCTGAATTATTCTTCTTTTTATAAAAGCAATGTGCACTCATTCCCAAAAAAGCAGAAAAGAAATGTAAGCAGAAAAGGGTATCAGCCAGTGACTGTAGAATCACAAGAATTTGCTGGTTGCCCCGTAGGGCGTGCATACCCAGATCCCCTTCCGAAAATTCTCACACCTAAGCAGGTGGACATGGAACAGCCAAGAGGCAGAGACAATGGATGCCTCGAAGGCAATACAATGGCGAAGAATCAGCACTGCCCCCCCACCCCCCCCCAGGCCCCGGGCACCACATCTGGTATCCGGGAGCCCTCGATGCCATCCTGGGAAGGGGGCAGAGGAACAAGAACGGCTGAAATTAGGTTTCCCGGAAGCTCAGTGAATGGGGGTCCACAATCAGAAACCGGGAGGTTATAGAAAATAAAGTTATAATTTCTTAGACCAAAAGAAAAGAAAAAGAAAATCCATAGCACTGATTTTATAGCTCACGCTTACCCAGTTAGCTCTAAAGCCAACACAAGGCACAGAGCCCTGGAGGGCAAATTCATTCCAGACCAGGAAACGTAAGCAGGTAGAGACATGGTCTGAGATCCGTATCTGCATATCCGGGAGCACTTAGGAGACTGGGACCAAATGAAGAAGATCGGAAGGTAGTCCAATAACCTCGGTTGGAAATCATACAATCCTATCCTATTTGTTGCCAAATCCAACCAATCCGACTTATTCCCAGTCCTTTCTCCCTAACATCCTTCCGCCGGAGCCTCCCTGCCCAGGGCTCCTACCGTAAACCATTGCAACAGCCTCGATCCCAGCCCCTCTGAGACCATCGCCCCCAACACAGTCTCCCTATAATCTGGTAACAGAGGGGTCTTGAAAACGCATGAATGTCATCAAGTCCCTCCCTTATGCTAAAGTTTTCTGTAGCTGGAGAATAAACTGTTGATACGTTACTGAGGGTCCTGCCTTTACTCTTTGGTCGACAAGCATTGAAAAAACACCACCGTGTCTGGGACCTGCTCAAAATACTGAGGAAAGCGGCAAATAAGCCAGTCCCTACCCATAGGAAATGCACCGTCTGGCAGGAAACAGACTTTGGGTTCATGACAACGCATGATGTTGGGTGCAATAGAGGAAGGAGGGGCAGTGACTGTTGGGGAGGTGGGGCATGGTTGGGAGCCGGACTCCGGAGTTAGCTGGTCTGGATTTGACTTGACTGACCTAGGTGACCTTGGATAATTTGCCTAACCTCTCTTATCTGGAAAAGAGGGTGTTGTTAACAACAATATTTACCCCAAAGCCTTGATATGTGGTCGCTAATCAGGGGTTTTGGAGACCAGTGCCTGGCATGCCAAGCCCTCTAGCATCAAGAGTTTCATTAGTCACCAAGCTCTCACGCCTGCACACGCCCGCCAGTTCCCGTGTCTACACTGCTGCTCCCGCCGCTTCCTCCGTGTGCAGAGTTTCTGCGGGCTGAAATGTCACACCGCCTTCAGGCACTCCACAAACACCACCATCTCCAGGATGTTCTCCATACTGTGCCCCCGGGGTTGAAACGACTCTTTTCATTTTGCTCTCATAGCGCCTGTGACTTAACCGCGGGGACTTCTCACGACTCCTAACACCTGGCACCGTCTCTGGTTCTGTCTCCGTCTCTCTGCTCCGTTAGACTTTGAGGCTCTGGAGAGTCAACATGTCCGAGGGAGGGAGAAGCACGGATTTGGGAGCCCAGATCCCCCGGGGTTCAAATCTCCAGTTTGCTACTTCCTGGCTGGATGGAATTCCATACTCACCACAGGACTGGGTGGAATTAGGCTTACCTTTTTTTTTTTTTTTTACGATTGTATTCTTTTTACGTCATCTCCACACTTACCACAGGGCTTGAACTCACAACCCCTTCATATCCTTCATTTTTGTAAAAGAATAAAAATGCTAATCTTGGGCGACAATTGTGAAGACCAGAAATAACCCACAGAAAGTTTCTGAACATAGGTTAGGGTGTGGGGACATCTCCGTACTCTTTTGTCATAAACAAGCAAATACCTCAGTAACAATGACCTTCAAAACCCTCAGGTAACAGGGCACCTGGGTTGGTTAAGTGACTGCCTTCGGCTCAAGTCGTGGTCCTGGAGTCCCCAGACCAAGCCCTGGATCAGGCTCCCTGCTTAGCAGGGAGTCTGCTTCTCCCCCTGACCCTCCCTGCTGTCAAACTCACTCTCTCAAATAAATTTAAAAAAAATTTTTTTTAAAGAAACCACTGATACCACATTTGGGTTGGCATTTTACAACTCTATTTTATCTGATTTTACTTTTCCCAGGCTGCACCATGGGGAGAGGTGCCTCAGCTCCCCCTGCCCCCCGCCTCCCGTCTCTAACTGCACACTTGTCTCTCCCTCCCACCCCTCTCCTTTATCACAATGTGTCCCGATTTTCCACTTCTTCCTTCCCTCCCGCCCCAGGTCCTCTTCACCTTGTATTTCAAAGGCTAAAGCCACCTGTCCGGGTACCTGTCAGCCTCGGTCCTTCCCTTCACCACAGGATAATCTGCTTGTGAAGTCCGTCCCTTGGTCGCCACTATGGGTCAGCCCAAAGTGGTGACTTACTCCTCCTTCTGATCTATCTTGTTCCCTTCCGACAGACTAACCATTGCACAAAACCATTTTCAGGAGGTCACCTCCTGCCTAAAAGCCTCTTGGCGTCTACCCTCACCCCCACCCTCCTGGAATGCCCTTCCCCTGCTCCCGAGAGCGAGCCCCTCATTTCTGCAAGGGGTGCTGGGCCGTGGCTCAGCCAAGAGGACACGGGCAGTCCCGCCTCCCTGTTTGTGCTTTTCTCCCCACTCGCCCTATCTGAGCCCTGCGGGCCTCGGAGACCCGAGGCCCATCTTCTCATGGAAGCTTCCAGCGGACACACCTCCTTCCCTCCCGGGACCTCTGCTCTCAAGGTGCTCACTCTGTCACTTGGTTTGTGGCTTAGTTATGAAGACAGTTTACTGAGACGTCTCAGTGGATTACCTTCTCCCTCATGTCTAATGCCTTGGGCAGTTCAATAACTTTATAGTCATGTTTCATGACCATATGAACTTAGTCTAGGGGCACCTGAGTGGCTCACTCAGTGGTTAAGCATCTGCCTCTGGCCCTGGTCATGATCCCAGGGTCCTGGGATGGGGTCCTGGGATGGAGTCCTGCGATCGGCTCTCTGCTTAGTGGGGGGCCTGCTTCTCTCTCTCCGCTCCCCCTGCTTGTGTTCCCTCTCTTGCTGTTTCTGTCAAATAAATAAATAAATAAAATCTTAAACAACAACAACAAAAAACTCAGTCTAAAAAAGTTACAGCAAAGATTGGAAAAAATAAATAAATAAAAAAGAAACCCTAAAGCCTCCTAAAGCCCCAAATACAGTCTCATCCATTTTAAAGCTCCAGGTGTCCTATCGGTTCAGAGCTCTTCCCCCCACACCACCAGGTCAGAGCAAAGACCCAAGGCTTGGGGGGTGGGGCAGGAGGGGTGGGAGAGGTGGGGAAGCTGGAGGGAGAGGGGCCGGAATTCGGGTCAGCCACAGCGAGGATCTTCCCTTTTGAAGATTTTCCCTTTTGAAAGCCTAGCTCTTCTGTGAACGTGCACATCTGTTGTTCTAACCTTCTCAAAGGGTTATCTGGGGGCACCTGGGTGGCTCAGTCGTTAACTGTCTGCCTTCAGCTCAGGTCATAGTCCAAGGGTCCTGGGATGGAACCCCACATCAGATTCCCTGCTCTGCAGGGAGCCTGCTTCTCCCTCTCCCATTTCCCGTGCTTGTGTTCCCTCTCTCGCTGTGTCTCTCTCCGTCAAATAAATAAATAAAATCCTTAAAAAAAAAGGGTGATCTGATGGCATCTGTTGGCATTTGCTGCCAACGTACTCATTGCCTTGGCCATTCCACTCTTAGAAATTTGCCTTCTCAAATACCTATGTAAGTGTGTGAGGAGCCAGTGGCAACCCAATAGGGTCAACCCAAGGGCCAACCAATAGAGATTGGTTGAGTAAACTCATGTCCTTGCCATGCACCGTGAGTAAGATGGTGGTAGATTTGTACCCATCAACATGGAAGGATGTCCATGGCATAGTGTCGATTTAAAAGGCCAGCCCATGGAACAATGTGTGTGGTGTGAAACCTACCTACCTGCCTATGTATCCACTTATCTACCTACCTATCCATTTATCCATCTGTGGTAAGGGCTTGTGTAATATAAGGTAAAAAGCACAGGCTATGGAAGCAGAATACCAGGGTTTGAATCCTGGCCATGTGACTTCCTAGTGGGGTGACCTTGGGCGGTTCACTCTGTATCTCTGTAAATTCATAATCATCAGAATTAATTAATGGTACATAAGGCATTTTGAATAGAAGTGTTGCCTACAATTATGTAATAATTATAGGTACACCAAAGAAGCAAGTGTGGTCAGCCCTTAAGAGTGGGTAGACATGGGGGTGTGATGGGAGACCCTCACTTCTTGCTTGGATTTTTCTAAACATTATGAGAGCATGTATTACTTTCAAATTTTAAGAACAGTGAAATAAAGTCATTCCAAAAAAAAAGGGGGGGGCACCTGGGTGGCTCAGTGGGTTGGGCCTCTGCCTTCGGCTCAGGTCATGATCCCAGGGTCCTGGGATCGAGCCCCGCATCGGGCTCTCTGCTCGGCGGGGAGCTGCTTCCCTTCCTCTCTCTCTGCCTGCCTCTCTGCCTACTCGTGATCTCTGTCTGTCAAATAAATAAATAAAATATTTAAAAAAAAACTAGTCTGGAAATAAAAAAGGTCTTCTGCTGCTAGAGATGTGTTGATGTTCTAAGAAAATTGATCTACAAGGTCCTTCTGAAGGATGAACTTGGAGCCCAGAAGTAAGCTAAGCGGGAGGTCTCAAATTTTTTGACCAGTTCCTCAAGGAGAATGAGATTTGGAAGTGAAGGGTAACCACGGTATAAATCTTTTGCTTTAGGAAACAGCAAATGGCAGGAGTGGCACGTGAGAACTATCCCCAAAGCCCTTATTGTTACTCACAATCCCAGAGGGGATCATCGTCTCCCATCTGTGCCTTCCGGAGACCCAAACCCGTCATTGGGCAGCTCCTGCCCACGTTTCCGCGCAACATGCCCCCAGGCATCCAGACACCTTGGTTTCCCCACTCCTGCCACCTGTGTGTTCCCTACTTGCCCCCTTGGATCTTCCTTGCAGGGGTTCTTGACAACATTCCTGCTTCCTGACACCCTGTGTAGACATGGCAGTGTCTCGGGGCTCCCCGGGCTTCCCTGGGCTAGAGTCCTTTAATGTGCTTCCAATAAATTATGAGGAATTTGGAAAGGGTCAGAACCTTACCTGGAAGGTTTTGTATTGGGCTCCTTCATAAAGGAGGGCAGCAGGAAGAGGAAGACCACCAACACGGCCAAAAGCAAGAGCCATTGGGCGGCATGGTCCAGACGACCGATTCGGGGCAGACAGGTCCTCATGGCATTGGGTCAGGCACTGCCAGAAGGTTCTGCATATCCTGGAGCTCTGATGGGGCCCGCAGCTGGTTTGAGTGCTGAGGCTTCCTGGTCAGGGAGTGCACACCTCTTGTCTTAACAATGAGCCACTCTGGTAAACACTGAGTCTATCAGCATCTGCCAGGGGAAGGAGGAGCTGCCGTCCCTGCTTTGCAAGGGCTTATAGGCTGGCGTGGCTTGAAGGAAGAGAAACTCCTTTTGTTCAAACAAGTTTACTTTCCTTTTCTTGGTCTCAGAAGCCAATTTCTGCACGCAGAGCTTTATGAGAAACATGTACGCATTATAGGGAACCTCACTTTTATCAGGTTCCAAACCCCCGGGGACCCTGGGCAGCTGCACGGGCTGGAAGACCCTTGCACGGCCTCCGTGTGCCACATGACCTTTACGAGAAAAGCATAGGGAATCTGTTTAGCTTGGAGAGCCCTCTAGCAATAGTCCCTCCAAGAACATTGTGCCACCAGAGACTAGATTACGAGGACACCTCATTTCCAAGGCATTCCAGAGTCCCGGCTCTCAATCCTCGGATGCATACAGGAAACACTCGGGAAGCTTTCCTACACCCCAGTGTCCAGATTGCATGGAAACCAACAAAGCCAGGATCTCCGGTACCGGCTGTTTTTCCGTCAGGGGTATTTTTTTATTTTTAGGCCCCCAGGTGATCTCAGTGTGCAGCCATGCGGAGGACTGATTTACAGTCATGTGGCTCAACCTTGCCGGCGTCCCTTTGGCAGTCGTGACCGTGACAGCCCTGAGCGCATACGTGCAGGCGAGAGCTCGGAGCCAGGCTCTGGGGGGCCGTCCTCGTGCAGTGATGCCTTTGCAGCTGCTCGAGGTGCTGGGTGTGGTTGTCAACCCCATTCTACTGTTGGCGAAATCGCCCTGGCTCAGATCTCCTCGGCTTGGAGACCCATCCAAATGACCCAGAGAAATCATTAACTCTACTTTGATATGAGGAATAAAAGCCATAATGCTTAGGGGGAATGTGCAACTCAGAGGAATCATGATCAAGTTTGGGGGTAGAAAACGGAAGATTCAGAGAGGCAGCCCTCCCTGAAGTACTGTGGGTTGTTAATTTTTTAAACGTGGCTCACAGGATATCGAACCACACAGGTGTTTCCCAGAAGGTGAAATGGGGTAGATGCAGCTTGGAGTAATAAGCCCCTAAGGTCTCGGGACCCGGATTCATTGCTCACACATGACCAGGTATATTCAGAGGAATGCACAGCTTCCCATTCTGTACCCAACGTCCTTGGCCTTCACCCAGGACACGCACCAATAAATGCTTAAAACACCTTCGCCAAGCAGGATGAAAAAGGCAAGACATGCTTCTGAGTGGTGCGGAGTAATACAGACACACGATGGCCTTTCCTTGTCCCGTACAGTACCCTGGAACTCAGGGCACTATTCCAGGGCATGGGCTGGGAGCAAGGAGAAAAGTCCCTCTCGGTACTAATTTAATCTCTCTCTCTCTTCCTGAACACACCTAACCTGTAACAGCTGATAGAATGACTCCTTAAACATCTTCTGAATACACTCGGATCAAATCATTACTCTTTGCCTTAAGTGACCCTTAACTGATCGGAGTTCCCCTGTGAACCTGCCATGAACAATTACCCTACGCCCTGCTGCCTGTTTGCAATGCTAGGCAAATGACCTGCACAAGGGGAAGGCGTTTTCTTACCCCCAGCCCGGTTCCACGGCAAGGAGTGTCTCTTTCATCTCGCCTCCTGCTTTGAGGAAGGCTCTTGGGATCCGTGTTCTCTCTGACTTGCAGAGCGTGAAGATCTAGGGGGGCTCCCGGGTGCAAGCTGTGCTGCGGAACACAGTCTGTGCTGCTGACCGCCCCGGGGGCGGGTTGAACTTGGAGCTATGGAAGGCCTGCAGGGAGGGGGGCGGAGAGGGCAGAGAGGGATCATCCACAGTTCTAACTTCCTGGTTATCAGGGAGCAGCCAGTGCTGCTGCAGCACATGCCTGTGCGCCGTGGGAGATCCAGAGGGACACGCGTTCTAGTGGAAACAGACTCTCCAAATGGGTTTCCAGCCATCTCCCCTGTTCCACTGTTTCACGTTCAGTAAGGTCAACTCCCTTCTCCTTTTTAAAGCTTTTGCCCTTAGTCTTTATACACCTGTAACCAGGAGGCACGAGACCTCCCGTGCAGACAAAGTTGTTAAAAGATCATTTTCAGGGCGCCTGGGTGGCTCAGTCGGTTAGGCATCTGGCTCCGGCTCAGGTCATGATCCCGGGGTCCTGGGATCGAGCCCCTCACTGGACTCCCTGCTCAGCGTGGAGATTGCGTCTCCCTCTCCCTCTGCCTGCTGCTCCCCCCTGCTTGTGCTCTCTCTCTCTCTGTCAAATAAATAAATAAAATCTTTAAAAAAAATTTAAAAGATTTTCGGTAAAAGGGAAGCTCGCAACTCTTATATGGATAGGAAACATGAAAATGTGTTAAAGATTTTTTCCTACTCACGAGAGTGAGTAGATGCAGTAATTGATTCAAAAGAGAAGGCTGGAGGCACAAATTAACATAGAATAAGGATTGCTGACCATGAATGGCAAGTGGGGCAAAACTGGTTTTTCCACAGGGAGGACAGCAGAATCTGCATGGCTATCAACTCCCTACAATTTACAGAATTGTAAAATAGTTCAAAGGCCGTGTTAGGCTAGAATCAGCTAAGCTGGAAGGATATCTCCTAGATGATGCATCTTTTTCCACGTAAGCACACACGGTGTTTCTAGAATAAAGGTACATTGGAGCCACTCCAGGATTGCAATTATTGGAAACGTCCTCTCCACTGGAAGACACTCTTGGTGACTTAGGGGAATACTGGTACTAATGGAAAGAGGTCAGCTTTTTAGGGACATTGAGTAGCGGGCATTCAGTGTCCCTTTATATGTCCTACCTTCTCTGTTTTCTGTACCATGCTCACCCCTAACTTTTTTTAAAGTCTCATTGCAATATAATTTATGTACTATTTAGTTTGCTCAATTAAGTGTACAATTCAGTGGAATGAATTGAGTGTATTTACACAATGGTGCAACCATCGCAATACTCTAATTTTATTATTAGTTTTTTAAAGATTTTATTTTTATTTTTAAGTCATCTCTACACCCAACATGGGGCTTGAACTCACAACCCTGAAATCAAGAGTCCAAATCTCTGCTGTTGAGCCAGCCAAGCACTGCTCAGTAATCTGATTTTAAAACACCTTCATCACACTCGAAGGAAAAAACCTTATGCCATAAGGGGGAGCAAAATACACCACCTCAAAATATGCCTCTTTGGCACATTGATTATTTTAAGCTGGTTATTTTTAAGAAACTGCAGGCATGAGAGAGATGCTCTGAACATTCCCATTATAAAGGAAATCATCATTTATAAGGCTGTCTCCCTCCATGTACCAGGAAGAGGATACCGAATTCCCTAGAAACTCTTGCTAATGGAGATGGTGTGGACTTGAATCTGCACAGCAACCTCACCCTTGTGAAGATGAAACCCCATGAAAACTGGGGTGCCTGGGTGGCTCAGTCAGTTGATCGTCCAACTCTTGATCTCAGGGCGGTGAGTTTGAGCCCCGCCTTGGGCTCCAAGCTGGGCATGGAGCCTACTTAAAAAAAAAAAAAATGCAATCAAAACACAGCAGACTCAGGAAAAGCTCTTTATTCCCTCCTCCCCCAAAAAAGAGCCCAGAGGACCTGCTCCAGGAACAGAGCTCTCACCATGGATAACCTCGTAAGGATGGGAACAGGGAGGCTAGGCAGGGAGGAGGCTAGGGAGGCCTGGTCCATCAAAGTCCTCTCTGTCCCATCGTTTCCAAGTGGCCCTGCAAACATTTCCTGGTTTTCATCTTTCTGTGATGTGCATTCCTTCTGCCTGAAGTCCCAGACCCCTACCCCCTCCTCCTTAGTTCAGGATGACATATGTACCTCCTTGAGCCTGACTGTCTTTGGAATTTCCACATCTGTGTGGATTCCTTGCATGTATGATATTAAATTGGATTTTCTTCTATTAATGTGCCTCATGTCAATTTGATTCTTAGTCCAGTTAGAAAGTGCTTGATAGTATATAAAGTGATGACTTTGGCCATTTAGGGGAGCTACTCTGTTTTCCTGGGTCTCTCCCATGTATATAGGAGGGATGAATGTTATTCAACCTCTGTTTTTCTTGTGTTAATCTGTCTGCTGTCAATTTAATTATTAAACCAGTCAAAGAACCTAGAAGGGCAGAAGAAAAACTTTGCCATCCCTGCAGCCCCTGACTTGCCACTTGTTGCCTTGTTGTAACTGTTTGTCTGGTTATTTCTGTATTTGTTTAATTCTTGAATAATTCTATAAAGTCTATTTCCTGGTTTGTGTGCAGACCGTGCAGCTCCCATTGTCTCTGCTCAGATTTTAATTTTTAAAATATTTTTCTTTTATTTTTAGGGGCGTCTGGGTGGCTCAGTAGGTTAAGTGTCTGCCTTCAGCTCAGGTCATGCTCCCAGGGTCCTGGGATCGAGTCCTGCATTGGGCTCCCTGCTCTTTGGGGAGCCTGCTTCTCCTTCTCCTCCCTACTCGTGCTCTCTGTCACTGTCTCTGTCGCTGTCTCTCTCAAATAAATAAATAAATAAATAAATAAAATCTTTAAAAAAAATTTTTTTTTTTAATTTTAAGGCTGGCTTTCTGTAGGTCACCCCAGGTCGGCATAAGCTACTTGTTGGACAAAGATTGTGCTTAAGCTCCCTTAGCCAGTTAGATTTTTATTCTTTTAGTATTGGTGTGTGTGTGTGTGACTTAGAATCTGCTTTCACAGTTTAGGATTTTAGAATTTTGTCCCTATTCACCAAGGTACTAGTAGCTTAAAAGTTCCCCCTTCTTTTTTTTTTTTTTTTAAGATTTTATTTATTTATTTGACAGAGAGAGAGAGATCACAAGTAGGCAGAGAGGCAAGCAGAGAGAGTGGGAGAGCAGGCTCCCTGCTGAGCAGAGCCCAGTGCGGAGCTTGATCCCAGGAACCTGGGATCATGTAAAAGTCCCCCCTTCTAACTAAGTATTTTCTTTTTTCTTTCTTTTTTTTTTTTTTTTAATTAGGCTCCACACCCATCGTAGGCTTGAACTCATGACCCTGAGATCAAGAGTCACATGCTCTACCAACTGAGCCAGCCAGGTGCCCCAAAAGTTCCTCTTTCTGTAGGGGAGAAGCCTTGGGGATTTACACAGTGTTCTAGACCACCAAGAATCAGTGTGATTTTATTTCATATATGTATTTTTTCTTTTAAAGTAGGGCAGATTGCCATGTGCTGTCCTTCATGTGGGTGTGTCTAGAGTCTTGGAAGTTTGACTACCCTACATTCTCCTACAAATGGACCTTGAGAGCTCCTTTAGCCCTTCTGGTAGGAGAGGGCAGGTATTTGTATGCTCTTGACCAAAGAATAGTCGAGGAAGGTCATCCTATTCCCCCCAGTACACAGATTTGGGAAGGATGCCCATGGAGTGGTGAGGGAGGATGGGGACCCAACCTAGCCAGTCAGATCAGCCAAAACAACCCTGGAGCAACGGGGTGATGGGTATCACAGCCAGATGGCTCTCACAGCCAGTGTGATCTTATTTTTAAGTCTGAATTCTTGGGTCCAAGTTGCTTATTGGTTAGACGTGTTTCAGTCCCTTGAACCAATAAGGCTCCTAACCTTTGCTGATGGGTCTTTGTGGTGCAGAAAATTCTCTCGACTCTGCTCCCCCTCCTGCTCTGGCTGCTTCAGTGTGGGTACGCATGCTTCCTGGACACCCAGGAATGAGTGGAATCCTGTGAGGATTCTTCCTGGCTGTCTCTTTCCCTGGCTCTTTCCATTAAACTTCTGGCTGGTCTGCTGTTTTGCTTGTGTCTACTAGGATCATGGAGCTACCATCCCTGTTAATGGTTTGCCCAAAATGTGCTTATCTCTGAAGAATCTATAAACCTTCATAGCACCAGGACACTATTCCCTTTGACTTTGAAGATATAGGGCAAAGGATGTGAAGAAGTCTTTCTCTGGGGCTTGAGCAGCGTAAGTCTGAAAAGCATATATTGACAGTTATGGGTTGTGCTGTGACAGCATTGAGCACCAGCTTCAAGTGAAATAGGTGTACACTCATCTTTGATTAAGTCTGTGTTTGTGTGTTTGTGACATGGGGGCTTCTAAAGTGTGGGGTCCAGGATAGGGGGCTCCTCTTGTCTGTATCTTTTTTTTCTTGTCTGTATCTTTTTTTTTTTTTTTAAGATTTTATTTATTTATTTGAGAGAGAGGCAGTGAGACAGCACGAGCGAGGAGAAAGTCAGAGGGAGAAGCAGACTCCCCATGGAGCTGGGAGCCCGATGCGGGACTCGATTCCGGGTCTCTGGGATCATGACCTGAGCCGAAGGCAGTTGTCCAACCAACTGAGCCACCCAGGCATCCCTCTTGTCTGTATCTTAATGTAATGTTATTCTACACACCATTCAACCACACTTGTCATCTCATCTCTTCTCTTCTCTTCTCTCCTCCCTTCCTTTCCCTCCCCTCCCCTCATTTATTTCCTTCCTCCCTCCCTCCCTCCTTCCTTCCTTCTTAGCTAGAATGCCCTGGTTCACAGAAGTACAGTATTTTACAGCACTTGACTTTATAACAGGCTCAACCGGCATATTCATTTTTTAGAAGTTTCTCACAGAAACAGAAAGGCAAACATAAAGCCATTTGGTTAAAAAAATACAATTTTAATTCACGAGTCTTTGTGGTTTGATGAGGGAGTCGATGATTAAGGGTGCCCTAGGCAAGTGTTCACTATTACACTAGACAGCCTGTCTTCCATACAGAATGTCCTATCTCTCAGGTGGTCGTGGTCAGAGGTGTGCTTGTCTTGGAACATTGAGTCTGGATCAGGCGGCCTGTCAAGTGCCCTCTGGGCTACTGCAGTGTTTGTGGAGGCAGCTAGAAAGGCCAGGCGGACCCTGATGGACCTTCTTGACAACATTTCTTCCATCTCCGGATGCAACGACCGTGTTTCCTGTTCTCTTAAGACTCTAACATCAAAGAAGAATCCTACCTCACTTTCTAAGATCATTGCCTCTCCTCCCTCAGCACATGAGAGAGCTTCTGCCCTTCCCACGTCCTCTTGTCATGAAGAAATCCATCCAATAGAAAGATCGGTGCACCACTGAGCCCAGTGTCATGGTTACAAGTGCTATTGAAATGAAATACGGCATGAGGTCAAAGTTTCTCCTGATGAATTTGTTCATTTCACACTTATTGAGAGATTCCTGTATGCTGGGCTCTTGAGTGACTCCATGATGGAAGACATACAGAGTCACTGGAGGCACGGGGCTGGGTGGTGCTGACCTGGCGGTGCATGAGTACAAAAAGGTTCCCCAGGAGTGCTCCCAACATGACCAGTGAGTCCCACAGAATAACATGGGACATGGATGCATGAAAGGCAGCACCAGGAAGGCTGAAGGCACACTGTAAGCAGGAAAACTGCCCTGCCCACATCCAGCACTGAGTGCCATCAGTTTCTAGAGAGGAAAGGCTGAGAGTGAGTGGCCAACTTGCCCTGCAGGCCCCCCTCAGCATTAATAATTACTATGTAGAAGGCAACTTTGTGGAGACAGTGGACAAAGACAAAAGCCCATGTGAAATAGGGAAAATAGAATTAAAAACAAATCTCCCAACCCCAAACCATCTCCACAAAGGTAAAGGAGAAAGGAAACACTTACACTGTTAAATAAACTTAAACCAGAATTCAGTGGGCTTCGTAAGCAATCTGCTAAGAGATTCTGCAAAGACAGAAAGAAACCTTGCCTTCTGATGCAGCCAAGTGGGTACAGGTCCCTACGAACATGTTCCCAACACAAACAATGATTAATCCTCAAGTAAGAGGGCTGGATAGCACAAATGTCACACGGAGTCCATCCTACCCTCTCTTGGTGGTTGGGGGGACCATCTGGGTAACTAACTGGATTGAACAAAATAAACGAGGCTCCTGCCCTCCCACAGAAATTGGGTAAAGGGGGGTGCTATCTTCCTCGATCATGTTTCCAAGAGATGCTTCTGGGAGTCTTTGAGAAAGACTTTCCTGAGCCTGGCAAGAGGATTCTTCAGCTTTAAAAAGACTCACATGCATTTCAAATGGACAGAGGAAGAATTTCGAAGTTTTCTAAAGCAAATGCTCTAAGAAAAGGGAGGGGAAGCAAAAATCTCCATCCTTATTCTCAACAGGGGAATTAAACATCTTAATTTTTTTACTTGTATCTGCTCTTACCCTAGAGAAGCAGAGCATGTGGGCCTTGAAAGTCTCAGTGAGGAATTTGGGTTTACTCTGAGCTTGATGGGAAGCCCAGGGAGGTCTTGAGCTGGACAGCGTTTGAAAGGTTCAGTCTGGGTGCCGAGTGGAGACTTGGCCCCCAGGCTTGGCCTGATGTCTGTAGGGAGGAGGCGGCCTTTGGAGGCTCCAGAAGGTTGAAAATGGAGCTGATTTCCTTTGATCGTTTGTGCCAAGGAGCCAAGCGGGTCTGCTAACTACAGCACTTAGCAGGAGTGTTTCTTGGCATTGTCTGCTAGGGCCCCAGATTCCTGTATAAGGAGTGTCATCTGGTCATTGTGGAATATGCCCAACATTCTTCCACTTTTCTGGTCTTTTCTCTAGGACAGTGTCTCTCAAATGTTTCAAACTTCTCCCTAAAAGGTGGAAGTAAAGTAGAGCTCTGGGTAACAAATTTGGAGGAGGTATTCATGAGGAGAGTAAAGAAATGCTAATGAAGGCAGTGGCCCAGCGAAGTCAAATGAGGTAGACAGTAATGTGTGCAACCATAGGGCAAGGCTGTGAATGTGCCCAGCGCCTGAGAAACAAGCAAAGAGAGACGGCATTACCCAAATCAGACCAAAACCAGGTTTTTTTCTCAGGTTTTCCACCTGGATCCTTTGTGCCTTCATCATCCTTTATGTAACCATTTGCTGGTAGAATATTCTAGCTAAACAAACAGGTCTCTGAAAAGAAGCAAACTAATTACATAGTCTCTTTTATGCTTGTAGCATAGAATCATAAATAGAATTACACACCACAGCGCTCTGAACGTTTGGTTTCCTCTCTGCCTTGCAGGCTGGGAGCTAATTCTTACCTGTTGGATCCACCTGCTCACCTGAATTCTTGGGTTTGTTTTTGCTCTTATTTGTTCTTTGGCTATTTGTTGTTGTTGTTGTTGTTGCTCGGCGGCCGGTTGGTTTGGGAGCACTCACTCTGTTTCTGAGTCGCTGGCTGTTCTGAAACAAGAAGCTAATTGGATCTTTACAGCTGCAGGAAGATTTGTTTTGTTTTTATTTTTTGCAAGGTCTTGGCCCTCAGAAAACGCAGGTTTCATGTGGTACATGGATCCTCTACTGTGGAGACCTTTGTCACCTAATTGCACAAGTGTCACCGATAAAGACAAAGTGCCAAATTGTAGAATTAGAAGGACCTTCAGGTAACTTTGGGAGTGAAAGCCCTTTAATCTTTGAACAGTCCTCTCCCTTCTCTGGGGCGGGAAGGCTGTTTTGCTGCAGCTGGCTGCTGTAACTGGGCACCATTGGGTTCCACGGCAAGCAGCCTCCTCCTGAGAGCAACACAGAATGTGTTTCATCCCTTCCCTGTCTTGCTCGCTATACCTGGCCACTATTTAGCTGTATGACCTTTTTTTTAAAAAAAGATTTTATTTATTTATTTACTTGAGAGAGAGAGGGATTGAGAGAATGAGTGAAGAGGCAGAGGGAGAAGCAGACTCCTCATTGAGCAGGGAGCCTGATGTAGGACTCAATCCCAGGACCCTGGGATCATGACCTGAGCTGAAGGCAGATGCTTAATGGATTGAGTCACCCAAGCAGTCCCTAGCTGTACAATCTTCAGCAAATCACACGTTAAAGGTTATAATAACAGTTCACGAGGGACCTTGTTAGAACTCTGTTCTAATCAGTTACATATATTATCTTATTCCTCATAACAAGCCAATGAAGTTGGCAGTCAAAATCCCCATTTTACAGATAAGGCAAAGCTCACAGGAACTTGCCCGAGGACCCTCAGCTGGGAATGAGCACAGCCAGGATTTGGGTACCTGCACCACGATGCTGTGTGGCCCAGGGCTTTGTTAAACTTTAGTGTGGTCATCTGTACCATGAGCTTGTTGACCAGATGTTCTCAAAGCTCCCAAAGAGCCCTGGATGCATCCATGATTGGCAGTGTCTCACTAGTTTGAGTGCAGAAGAGGAAGGCTCCATGTTGGCTCTGTTCATTCCCCAGAACCTACCCCAGCAGACAAGTCTAGAAACCACTGCAGGTGGGACAAACCAGATAAGGCTCATCTTCATGGACCAGTGTTCTTGCAGCTCTGCTCTCTCTGACCATCAGTGTCTTGCCCTATATCATCGTTCATATACTAGCTGAAATTCTTGCGTCGGATAGAGCCCCCAAACGTCTGGAAACAATTGGTTCTGGGGTTGTTTAATGAAACTAAAGTAAGTTACGCCTTCTACACCCCCAATTGGAATTGGTTTTTCTGTCCTTCGCCCTCACATGTATCCTGCCAAGATTTGATCAGTGGTGTTTATCACGTGTCTTCTTGGTTTCTCCCTTGACAATACAGTGCATGTTCTTTTTTTTTCTTTTTTTCTTTCTTTTTTTTTTTTTTTAGCCAGGGACCAATTCATTTGTATGTGTTTCCCCTGGCACAATCACTATTGTGTAGTTGGCATTTGGTGAATATATGGCAAATCAGCTGAATCAAAACCAAACAAAACAAATAGACAATGACATATGTAGCGTAAGCCCCCGCAGGCATTTTTTCCCCCTCTTTTTTGTAATCCAAGTGCTTTATTTAAGTTTTACTTGCCAAGGCATCCACTTCGAAGACAGTTAGCTCAAATAAACACATCACCAGCCACCCCACTCGATAAAGAGCCGACCATCTCCCCTGCACCGAGGATCTTGCTTGGCATTGATAACTGACCATGGGGGCTGCCTTGCCTGTTCTCTTCCCATGCTTTAAATTCCTGCTGTTGTGTTTTAAATGCACTAATAAGGCCTAAGCCCTCCAAACCCCTGGTCCCCACCCTCTACCCAATAAAAGCAGAACCCCAGGCCTGCATTCCCCTCTCTCTATCTCTCTGTACCCCCAGCTGTGTGGTGTAATTTCCAGGTACTGTCAAGTCATCAACCTCTTTCAGAATTTCCTCATGGTTGTTGCTGAAGGGCCACTTGTCATTGTAGCAAGAACCACCAGGGTTCACCCACTCATAATGCTGGTTTGGAAGCGGTGGGGTGTGGGGATGTGTGAGGGAAGCTCACCCAGGGGGACTGCGTCAAAGCAATAGAAGATGCTGGTTTTCCAACCCAGATGTCAGGGCTACATGTTGTCAAAGAAGCGCTCAGTCTAGTCCAGGAAAAGGGTTGGGAAGAGATTGAACTGAAGCTCTCTGGGCTTGTTATTAAGTGGCACATCCAAAACATCCTGCAAAATGGAAATTAATTTCACATGAGTTACGTAGGGGCCAGAGCAGTGCCCCTTCCCCACCCCTCCAAAGATGGGCCACTTGGGCATGAAGACTATCTTGAGATAAAAAGTAATCAAGGGGTGCCTGGGTGGCTCAGTGGGTTAAAGCTCTGCCTTCGGCTCAGGTCATGATCCCCACATGATCCTGGGATCAGTGGGGATCGAGCCCCCACATCAGGCTTTCTGCCTGGTGGGGAGCTTGCTTCCTCCTCTCTCTCTCTGCCTGCCTCTCTGCCTACTTGTGTCTGTCAAATAAATAAATAAAATCTTTAATAAAAAAAAGTAATCAAAACCCAGCAGATTCAGGAAAAGCTCTTTACCCCCCCACCAACTGCCTAAAAAGAACTCAGGCAGAGGACCTGCTCCAGGAACAGAGCTCTCACCATGGATAACCTTGTAAGGATGGGAACAGGGAGGCTAGGCAGGGAGGAAGTTAGGGAGGCCTGGTCCATCAAAGTCCTCTCTGTCCCATCGTTTCCAAGTGGCCCTGCAAACATTTCCTGGTTTTCATCTTTCTGTGATGTGCATTCCTTCTGCCTGAAGTCCCAGACCCCTACCCCCTCCTCCTTAGTTCCAGATGACATATGTACCTCCTTGAGCCTGACTGTCTTTGGATTCCACATCTGTGTGGATTCCCCAGATGCACAAAATTAGGCTTTCTCCTTAATCTGTCTTACGTCTGGTTTACTCTTAGTCCAGCCAGAAGGACCTTGAAAGGGACGGGAAATTCTTTTTTTTTTTAAAGATTTTATTTATTTATTTGTCAGAGAGAGAGAGAGAGCACAAGCAGGCAGAGTGGCAGGCATAGACAGAGAGAGAAACAGGCTCCCAGCTGAGCAAGAAGCCCGATGCAGGACTTGATTCCAGGACCCTGGGATCGTGACCTAAGCCGACGTCGGAAGCTTAATGAATGAGCCACCCAGGTGTCCCAGGGACAGGAAATTCTTGCTCCGTGACAATTAACCTGCAGTAATGTGGCCATTCCATGCATCCGATGTTCCCTAGGATTCTTTTCTCTGCAACACTTTCCTATCCTCAGGTCCTTCAAAATTACCCCTGAGAAGATGCAGGATAAGTAAGGGTCTTCTGTCTGGCATACTTGTACCAAGGAGAGAAACCTTGGAGGATGTCCATGAAAGAAGAGAAGGGGCTCCTTTGGGCATCCCCTTTGAGCCATGCCTAATAAGAAGAAAATGCCATTTCTCTAGACTCAAAATAGCAGCATATTTTTGCTAATATTAGAATTTTTACTAATCTTCTTCCCAGGGTTCAAATTTCAAAAATGAGGCCCTCATCAGAATTGTGTCTTGAAAAATGGAAAAGCTGGACTTCTTCCAAAGGATCTAAGTAGGAGATATCTTACTGCCCAAACCAGCAAGTGACGGTGGTGGAGAAGGGACAGCAGCTTCGGGGAGCGGTTAGAATCCAACTTCTTTGTCATAGATGCCAAGGTGTTGAGCAGCATTCTCCATGTCATTCCAGAACTATTGGCTAAGACTCAAAGCTGGAGACCAGAGATGCCAAGTGGCTGTGGGTAGGAGCAGCAGTGTAGACAGGACCCCCATGGGAAGCGGAGCCTGGTGTCTCCCACTTACTGAGTTATATAGCGCCATGACCCTTCCACGAGCATGCATCTTTGTGGGGTAGGACCTTTTGAGAACTGACATATGTTCCCTGGGGCTTTGGGAGTGCATATGTGTGAACATACAGAGTATTCCCTATAGAGCGACTCTTATTTCCAGTCTAGGGATTTCTGAAGGCAGGATACCCACTAGAGTGAGTGGCCCTCACCAATGGAGTCTGAGAAAACTGTGTGAGTCTGGGAATGAAGACGGGGTGCCCCTAGGCCAGTCTCCCACAGCCCTTGGAAGATGCAGAAAAGCCTCTGCATTTCCTGAGTTCTTATAAGCAGCAGCATGGAGGTCAAAGGAAGGGTGGGACCCATGGGCTGTCCAGGGGCCTCTGGACCAAACAGTGGGCTCTAGAGATGGGGAAGTAGACTGCCAGGGGGGAGGGGGTCAGAAGATGAGGCTGTCCTTTCTGGAGGTGGGGGGACTCAGCGATGGAGGGGACCGAGGGAAGCCCACCGTCTATGCGGAGACCACTCTATGTCAGTGACCAGTAGTAGTAGATAGAACTAAGCCAAGCCTGACCTGGGGCACACAGCCAGTTCAATGGAAAGATCTCTCTCCCTCCCTCCCCACCCCAACTATTTTCACTTCCTGTTCTCCATGCCAGGGCGGAGCTTGGAAGCCAAGCCTTGCCAAAAAAAGGAACCCCCGTGCTCCACACTCACCACCCCTGGCCTGCCTGTCTCCGCATTCTCCGGCAGCCGGGGGCAGCCCCCCGTGTGCACTGGGGAGAGGCACATCAGCAGTGGAGTTTGCAGCAGAGCTGGCCTAAGCTTTCCCCACCTACAGTGAGCGAATCTGCCCGCCACCCCCTCCCGCAACCCCCATCCTGCCAGGGACCAAGAGGGAGCTGGCACGGAAAGGCTGAGCCAAAGGGAGAAATTAGAGAATTGTTTCTCATTTTTTCGCTGGGTCAGTTGAGGCTCAATGAAACCGCACTTAGATTGTTGTCTGGACCAGAGTTTTCCTTGTCCTCTGATGCCGTCCCCTCTGATGACTCGCAGTCCTGTCCGGAGGCCCTTTTCTCAGACAGCCCCGAGCACTTTCTGCGACCCTTCCATCCGGAAAACTGAGACACAAAGCGTGTGGGTCCCGTAGCGCCCCAAGGGGAGAGCTTTTACTCTAGACTTTGCGGTGGTTGTGACCCTGGGGACAGCGTCTTCCGCAGAACCCAAGACAAAGGACTGCATATCAGGTAAGAAGTTTGCTCTTTTAGGGAATTCACAGAAGAAGAAGAAGGATTGCTGATAGGAAAGCAGCTGTCTGGGTGAGTTAGGAAGCCTTCTGACCACAGACGGAAGGACTGTGCCAAGATCAACAGCCTCCAGGGACAAGGCAGGGCTGCACAGCCTGGGACAAAGCAGGTCCTCAGCGGTGCTGTGTACTTACTGCTTAACCAGAACCAGGGTTCAGCTTCACTCAGCTACCTTGTGTTCATCCGGTCGTCTGACGCGTCCTTCACCGCCTCCTGATACTCGGGGTCCTGTGTTTGCCTTTCCAATGACTACAGTAAATCAGTGATGTTAGAGAATAAAAAACAAGTCAATCTTCCCAGCCAGAAGATAAGATAAAGCGTGCCGTAGTAAGTGACTAGGTAAACGACTCAGCGCTTACACCCAAAGCCACCCCAGAGGATAACGGCCCCATGTCCTCCTGATTTTCCTGGTCAGAAGAGCTGGTTCCACCAAAGCCAGCCTGGAACCGCTACTCCCCCAGATGTGGGGTCCCCGGTGCTGCTGGGAAGCAAGCCCGGAGCCCTGGGTGCTGTCTGCCCGCCCCAGCCCCCACTCTTACCGGCTGTCACCAGGATTCAGTCCTTATCTCTAGATCCCATTTTCCATGGAAGGCAACCAGCGAGCTCTGGACAAGCAGTCAATTAGGCTCCAGAGCAGGAAATGTACAGACGGGCGTGGGACATCTTGTTACGCCAGAAAGCAAGGAGGCTCTCAGATGAATCACGTTAGAAGTTCACAGAATCTCTCGAGACCTGGCCGTTACTCTTAAAAAATGTCAAGGTTATGAAGGACAAAGAGACGGAGGAGCTGTTCCAGATTGAGGGAGACAAGAGAACCGAATGCAGAGCTTAATCCCTGATTGGATCCTGGAATAGGGTTTTGTTTTGTTTTTAAAGATTTTTTATTTTTATTTGAAAGAGAGAGAGTAAGCGAGAGGGAGAGAGAGTATGAGAAGGGAAGGGTTGGAAGGAGCAGACTCCCAACCAAGCAGGAAGCCCGATGCGGGACCCGATCCCGGAACTCCAGGAGCGTGACCCGAGCCGAAGGCAGTCGCCCAACCAACTGAGCCACCCAGGCGTCCCTTGTTTTGTTTTTATTTTTTTTATTATTTATTTATTTAAATATTTTATTTATTTGACTGACAGAGATCACAAGTAGTCAGAGAGGTAGGCAGAGAGAAAGGAAGGGAAGCAGGCTCCGCTCTGAGCAGAGATCCCGATGCGGGGCTCTATCCCAGGACCCTGGGATCATGACCTGAGCAGAAAGCAGAGGCCTTAACCCACTGAGCCACCCAGGTGCCCCACCTTGTTTTGTTTTTAAATAAGACAGTTTGGACAACTGGCAAAGTATGACTACACCATAGATGAAATAATAGAAGTTAGCTGCTCATCTTCTACTGATCATTGCTGGTGACTATGTGAGAGTATGTCCTTGTTCTTAGGAAACAGACACTCTCGTGTTTGGGGCACCAGAAACACCCTGTGAGCAATTTACTCTCACATGGGTAAAATGTTATACCTGCGAAAAAGAAAATGATTAAGCAAATGAGATCAAGTGCTAACAACTGGGGAACCTGGAGGGCCTAGGAGAGCTCTTTTCATCATTCTTGTAACTATCCTGCAAATCTAACATGATTTTTAGGAAAAAAAACAACAGGGGCGCCTGGGTGGCTCAGTCATTAAGCGTCTGCCTTCAGCTCAGGTCGTGGTCCCAGGGTCCTGGGATGGAGCCCCGCATTGGGCTCCCTGCTCAGCGGGAAGCCTGCTTCCCCCTCTCCCACGCCCCCTGCTTGTGTTCCTTTCTCTCGATGTGTCTCTGTCAAATATATAAAATCTTAAAAACAACAAAACAAGGTCACAGGACACCATCAGCCAAATCCAGACGGTGGACTAGTCTATAAGACGCATGAGTGACCTGGTTTCTCTATCACATCAATGCCGTTTAAAAAAAAAAAAAAAGGCAGGTAGAGTGTTAGCTAATAAAAGACTTCAGATACAATGACTAATTGTAATGTGTGGCTCTTGTTTGCATTCTGCCTTGAACAAACCAGTTAATTTAGGCAACCAGAGATTAGGTAATATGATGGAATTATTAATTTTATTAAGAGTGACAGTGGCACATGACTATGGTTTTTTCCAAATGTTTTTATTAGTTAAAGATGCAAATTAATGTATTTATGGGAGAAATGCCACAATGCCTGCGCTTGTCTTTAGAAGGCTGGCAAGGGGTGTAGGGGCGGACAGGAAATAAGATTGGCAAAGTGGGTAATCCTGGAAGCTGAGCGACAAGGACATAGGGTTTCAATACCTGATTTCCTCTACATTCATGTATATTTGAAATTTTCCATACAAAAATCTTTTTTTTTAAAGATTTTATTTATTTATTTATTTATTTATTTATT
Source organism: Mellivora capensis (assembly GCA_004024625.1). Taxonomy (NCBI): domain Eukaryota; kingdom Metazoa; phylum Chordata; class Mammalia; order Carnivora; family Mustelidae; genus Mellivora; species Mellivora capensis. Next base: position 86,411 of record PISX010000021.1, on the reverse strand, counting down.
TATTAGAGAGAGAGAGAGATCACCAGTAGGCAGAGGAGGGGGAAGCAGGCTCCCCGCTGAGCAGAGAGCCCGATGTGGGGCTCGATCCCAGGACCCTGAGACCATGACCTGAGCCGAAGGCAGAGGCTTTAACCCACTGAGCCATGCAGGCGCCCCACCATACAAAAATCTTTAAATCAATTACACCCAAAGACTGCAATTTAAATTCCATTATTTCAGATGACTATTCCCTTTCTCCCACCAGTCAAGTCTTCCGGAAATACAGTTCAGAGGGTCTGGTGTCTCTTTTGATCTTGCTGGTGAGTGACCCGCCTGCGCTTTCCTGCTGATTGGAAAGAAATCTAATTTGACTGGACTTTAAATCCAGATTGCAGTCATATGAAATGAAAAGGAAACCATCCAACTCATGATGTCATTCACCTGTCTCCCCCTCAACTCACGTCTCTGGTCTCACTTGATCACATATCTGAATTTTTTACAAAGAAATTAGTTCCACAAATGTAGAATGCAGAAACTCCAGTGTTTACAGAAAATGATACTCTTTCCTGTATAATATGCAGACTGGACCTTTGTCGCATGTACCCCCATCCAGCAGTGAGGTTGACAGGCCCGAGGCATTCTTATCTGAAAGCAATTCACTAAGGAAAACTCTGGAAAGATGAAAATGGTAAAGTCCGAATTAAAAGCTGTCACTGAGTTTCATGAAGTGTTCTTAAGAAGTAGACTCTCAAGTTGTTTGGTACCCACGACCGCAGAAACCAAGATGAAACACATGAAAAAGCAGAAGAAATCTTGAACCATGGGAGAAGCAGATTAACTTCTTGCTCACAAGTATGATACAAAGAAAGAAACTCAAAACTCACACGCCAGGGGCTCCTGAGTGGCTCAGTCATTAAGCGTCTGCCTTCGGCTCAGGTCATGATCCTGGGGTCCTGGGATCGAGCCCCACATCGGGCTCCCTGCTGGGCAAGAAGCCTGCTTCTCTCTCTCCCACTCCCCCTGCTTGTGTTCCCTCTCTCACTGTCTCTCTGTCAAATAAATAAATAAAAACCTTAAAAAAAAACAACTCACACCACTCAGACATAAACTTTAAGGGTAATACTCAAGTCTCAAGTAAATAGCTTGGACATACGTGGAAAGATTTAAATTCTGATGTTTGCACAATGAACACTGACTCTTCCGTTTTGGTCATCTCTTTGCCACAGAATTGATTTTTAATATTTGCCCGTACCAGGATGGGTTTTTCTTCGTCTTCTCACCATCTTTTCTCCCCACCCCCACTTCCCGAGTGGGAATCTTTGATAAGAGGAGGAAAAGAGACAGTTGTATCGCAAGAGACAGACAAAAAGCAAGAGGAAGATGTGTTTGTTCTAGACGTGTTTTGCCCTTGCGCTTCCATGCTGCCCAAAGGGCTGAGTCCAAAGAGAAAGTGAACATGGAAGGTGCTTGAGGAAGGTCCGGGTACGTGGGTTCCTGGGGCAGCCGACCAGGAAGTCCTGGTCCAAGAGTTCATCGGGCCAACAGCAAAGTTTGGGTGCCAGAAGCATCGCTGTCCCCTCCTGCCCAGTTCTGGATCTCTAGCCCTCAGGGTGACTTGATCTCCCCATTTCCTTGTAGGATGTGTCCCTTCCTCTTAAATCTGCCAGAGCAGATTTAATGTATGACTACCATGAACTCTGACCCATACCCTGAGTCAGCGAAAAACTAGAATTCCTGCATTTGTAGAAACTGATGCCTGTTGTTCCTGGGCTCACCCCCCGCTCCCCCCCCCCCCCCGCCCCGCGCCGTGAGATCCCCAGTCCTCCTTTACGTTAGGGCTGCAGGGTTGCCTGGGGCGTGGGGAGGGGTAAGTCAGAAGACCAGGGGGCTCTACTGTGTATCTTCTTGGGGAAGGGGAGCTTGGTGCTTCTGAGCTGGTCCAAAAGGGTGAGAGGCATGGGAGACGTTTGCCAATGGGTCACCGGGTTGGTCCCAGAGGGGTCCACGCTCCAGGGGACACTCCAGGTTGTGTGTCACCGCTGAAAGGAGCCGTTCTCTGCAGGACCCTGGGCTGTGTGGTTCTTCCTTCATCCCAGCAACTCAGGGCTTCTCAGGGCAAAGGCAGATAGGTGCAGACCCCCAGCTCTGCAGCCAGTAGGAGGAGACTGGAGTGTCTCCTGGCTTCTTCATCTGCACTGCTGGGCTAGTGACTCAGCCTCTCTTTGCCTCAATTTTCTTTTCTGTAAAATGCAAATGATAATCATGGTGGATGGGTTGATGCGCCACCAGGTTCCCCAGCGGAAGGGAGGACTTCCCCCTCGCCCCCCTCGGTCAGCCCCTGTGCGGGAGCACTTGGCCCGAGACAGCAGGCCCCTTTCATTGATCCAAAGAGTGATGGACAAGGCAGTGTTAGCATATATATATATGTATATACATATATATAATATATATAATATAATATAATATATATATAAATATATATATATTTAGAATATATATATTCTAAATAACCCAATTTTAAGATAAGCAAAGGATCTGAGTAGACATTTCTGCCAAGAAGATAGACATAATGGCCAACGGGGTCAACAGAATGGCCATCCCGTCTTCAGCACTCCCTCCAGGGTCCTCTGCGGCCCCTTCTTCCTCTGGGAGGTGTTGTTGGTGGAGCTCTCTCCCCTGAGCCTCTGGTACAGGGATCTCCACGTCAGAGATTCCTGGGGACCCAGCCTGCCACACACCGCCTTCTCATTAGGACTAAAGTGCACAGAACTTGGGGCTCCTGGGTCGCTCATCGTTAGGCATCTGCCTTCGGCCCAGGTCATGATCCCAGGCTCCTCGGATCGAGCCCCGTATCCGGCTCCCTGCTTCTCCCTCTCCCACTTCCCCTGCTTGTGTTCCTGCTCTCGCTGTGTGTGTCTCTCTCAAAGAAATAAATAAAGTCTTTTAAAAACAATAATCATTAAAAAATTAAAAAATTAAATGCACAGAACTTAAAATTCTCATCGCAGACCCAGGCACAAGCACACAAGAAATATCACGAGGGCTGTTACAAACCCAAGGCCTATCTTTTTTCTCCTTATGATTAGAGATTCTTAAAAATCCTCTCAAAAGACCAAAAGAGGCAACCTCTGCATGTGCTCCCATTGCCATTTTGACTGGAATGCCAAAAAGCAAACACAGGAGCAAGAGCGATCAGAGCGTTTGAGATCTCATTCACACACCACACGATTCATCTATTGAAAGCAGACATTTCGGGCGCCTGGGTGGCTCAGGTGGTTGAGCGACTGCCTTCGGCTCAGGTCGTGATCCCGGACTTCCAGGATCGAGTCCCGCATCGGCTCCCAGCTCCTTGGGGAGTCCGCTTCTCTCTCTGACCTTCTCCTCTCTCATGCTCTCTCTCACTCATTCTCTCTCAAAAAATAAATAAATAAATAATCTTAAAAAAAAAAAAGAAAGCGGACATTTCAATGGCTTTTACTATATCCCCAGAGCTGTGCACACATGACCACAGTCAATGTTAGGATGTCTTTGTCACTTCCCCAAAATACCCTGTGCCCGTTAGTGGCGACTGCTCTTTCCTTCCAGCCCACCCCAGCCCCAGGTAACCGCCAACCTACTTTCTGCATCTATAAATTTGCCTTTTCAGGACATTTCCTATAAATGGAATGATACCATGTGTGGTCTTCTGTGCCTGGGTTTTTCACTTAACATAGTATATTCAAGGTTTAGCCATGCTGTAGCTACTCTGTTCCTTTTCATGGTTGACTTACATTCTGTCATGTGGACAGACCACATTTTGTTTATCCATTCACCAGCTCCTGGGCATTTGGGTTGTTTTCACCTTTCAACTATTATGAATAATGCTGCTATGAACTTTCATGGCAAAGTTTTTCTGTGGGCATAGTTCCCCCCACCAGCTTTATTGAGATATTGATGTTCAACACTGTGAAAGTTTCAGGTGCCTGGGTGGCTCAGTGGGTTAAGCCTCTGCCTTTGGCTCAGGGCATGATCTCAGGGTCCTGGGATCGAGCCATGCATCGGGCTCTCTGCTCAGCAGGAGCCTGCTTCCTCCTCTCTCTCTGCCTGCCTCTCTGCCTACTTGTGATCTCTCTCTCTGTCAAATAAATAAATAAAATCTTAAAAAAGAACATTGTGCAAGTTTAAGGTGTCTAACACATTGATTTAGTACGCATACACAGGGTGCCTGGGTGGCTCAGTCAGTTAAGCATCTGCCTTCGGCTTGGGTTGTGATCCTGGAGTCCTGGGATCGAGTCCCTGCTCAGCCGGGAGCCTGCTTCTCCCTCTGCCTGCTCTCCCCCCTCCTTGTGCTCTCTCTCTCTGTCAAATAAATAAGAACCTTAAAATAACATACATACACAGCAGAATGATTTCTACCATGATGTTAGCTAACATCCCCAATCATGTCGCATAATGACCACTTGGGGGTTTTTTTGGTGAGTGTGGACTTCCTTTTGATTTCACTTGGGTGTAGAGCTAGGAGTAAAATATGCCGAATCATATGGCAATTCTTTAATTTTTGGAGGAACTGCAGCTGTTTCATAAAGCAGCTGCCTCATCTTACAGTCCCGTCGAGAGTGTGAGGGTTCCAACTTCCCCACGTCCTCATCAACCACTCATTTTTATCTGTCTTGGCCATTCTGATGGCTGTGAAGTAGCGGCTCGTGTTTTTGATTTGTGTTTGATTTACACGTTGAGCATCTTTTCATGTGCTTGTTGGCCATTATGCATGTCTTCTTGGCAGAAATGTCTACTCAGATCCTTTGCTTATCTTAAAATTGGGTTATTTAGAATATATATATATATATTTTAAAGGTTTATTTATTTATTTTAGAGGGAGAGTGTGCCTATGTGGGCAAGTGGGGGGAGGGACACAGGGAGGTGAAGAAAGAGGATCCCAGCAGACTTCCCGCTGGGGGTGGAGTGCCACGTGGGGCTCTATCGCGTGACCCTGAGATCATGACCCCAGCGGAAACCAAGAAGAGTCTGGTTTGCTCAACGGCCTGAGCCACCCAGGCACCCCGTCTTCGATATTGTTTCCCTCTTCTATAAAAGAAGAAGGTTACTGTGTCCTTCACAGATTTGTCGTGGAGATTTCACACAGTGCTCTGCACGTCGCGGGCACCCCAAAGTTAGTGAACCTTCATCTCACCTTGCCTTGAAAGTGGAAACCGAGTCAAATTCATTTAGCATTACATCACCTAGCGCAGCGCTTTGCACGAAGACAGGCTCAATAAACTTCGGAAAGTATAAGTAAAGTGCCAATTCACACCGCTCAAATATTCTAATTGGAATCTTATGTGGTTCGCCCCCTTGCTCCCATTACTTTCAGTGAACCTCTTCTTCTGAGAACAATGTTCTTAATTTTATTCCCCTTGCCAGCTGCCTCCTGTCCCGAAATTTAACTGGCACCATCAGGGAAGCTGATTACAAGATAAGCAAAGACGCCACCCAACAGGGCTGAATAGGAGAAGCCTTTGAAGGAGCTAGAGGACTGACAGCCTGTCAAACACAACCTGTCCCTTTTTGGAGAGCGCAACAGAACGTAATTAAAGTCATTACAGCAGTGAGAAAAATGAGATTTTTTTTTCAAAAACCCCTGACTGCCGGCTGACAGTTACTTAACAGTTCAGTAACCCGTCCCCAGCCAGCCCCGGCTGAGGCATGGCCCTCGTTCTCATTTGGAGGGGACCGAGCCACCGGCCAGCCCAAAGATTTGGGAGGGGGGGTCCCGCTAGGGCGTGGACGGGAGACCTCCAGGCGTGAGACCCGCCTGACTGCTCACTGAGCGCTGCTTCGGCACACCCGGCTGAGCTGCCTGGGGTACAACCCGGAAAGCTCAGGGACGGTGAGGCCAGGCGTCTCACTTCACCTTGCACCTTCTTGAAGGTCAGCCCAACAGCAAAGGCACCCCGGGGGGCACACGGGTGCGTGCAGTCGTGCGCTCGCGAACCTCAGGCCCGGGTGTAGCCGGGAATGGGGAAAACAAGGCGTGTGTCTTGGATTCAGCCGCAGGGCGGCGGCGGAGGGGGTGGGAGTTCTGAAACCCTGGGTCACTTTCTCGAACCTACTGGAGGGCCGGCCCGGGGAGGGCTGGGGGATGAAGGTGGAGATGGGCGGCCCCTGGGTGCTGGGACCCGCGCGACTTCGTGTCCCCATGCGGGGGTCGAGCAGGGTGCCCTGCTCAGGGGACTGTCCCGGCGCCCCCGGCCCTGCCGCGGTAAGGCACTGGGAGCCGACTCCGGGCGGACCAGCTTGCCGGGCCGCACGTCCACGCGGCGGGCGTCTAGGCGCGGGAACCGATCTGCCGACTTGAGCCGCGGAGGGGCGGCGCCCGCGCCGGCCTGCGAGCCCGGGGCTGGCAGCGCGGACTTCGCAGAGGCGGGGAAAGGGAGACCCCAGCCCCGGCCCCCGGCGGCCAGCGCCGACAAGGGCGAGGCCTGGTGTGGGCGGGACAGGCCAGCTCGCACTTCTCATTGGACAAATGCCCCTGTCCATCACTGAGGAAATGCGACGGGACATCCAGGACTTCCCCACCTCGGGGGAAGGCGGGCTCTGAGGAGATGGGCGGATGCGCCACCCAATAGCAGTCGAGCTATTTGCCTGCGCGAGCGATTGGCAGGTGCTCTAACCACTGAGACGTCGCGGAGGTCGCTGGCTGTGCCGGTGATTGGTGGCGGCGCTGGGGGTGTTCAGGCGCGGGGTGCTCCATAGTCTGGAAAACGGGCTTCCATGAACGCACGGGTGGGGATGATGCGGCGGCGAGATTTCCGTCTTGAGTTAGGCTCGAGGCTTTCGCGGAGGCTCCTGAGTTTGGCTTTTCCTGGAATTACCCAGATTTTCCGGGCCCCTTCCTAAAGCACCCCCTCCCCCGTGCAGGAGCAGGGCCGGACGAAGACGGGCGCTGCGCCCGCAGGGGCCTCATGCGTGTTCCTGGGTTAAAGCGAAGATCCAGTGGACGAGATTCAGTAGAAAACAGGAGCAAGGAGAACGGAAGATTGCGGGGGTGGGGGGATGGGGGTGGTGTTAGGAGCCCCTGAAAATTTGAATGGATGCTCAGCCTTCCTCATAAGAGAAAGACCCGAATAAAAACTTCCCCGTGCGCTGGCGGGAGCCCAGACTTGGACGAGGTGCTGCCTCGAGCTGGTGCAGAAACGGGCTCTCTCCAGTCGCGGGCGGGTTGCGAACTGGCCCCAGCCTCGGGGAGGGTCGCGTGTTCATTCACCTTGGACCCAGCCACCCATTTGGGGGGACTGGTCTGAAAACGCGCTTCCGCAAACAGGGAACCCCGAATGCACAGTTTTAGCCACAGCGCCGTTGTTTGAATTAGCCAAAGGTGGGAAACTGCACGAATGGCCATCAGCAGGGGAGTGTTTGAAGAGGCTGCGGGACGGCCGCCCCAGGGAGCATTATACAGACATTAAAGAGAATGAGGGAGCCAGCGGTTCTTTCTGGGGAATGAGCTCCGGAGACGGATACAGGCCGCTCCCTTGAGCAAAAAGATGCTGCAAGGACAAAACCAACACTAATAAAAATGGTTGCACGTAAGGGATAGAGGTGGTGGGGGTGCATCTGGTGGGAGACTTAGGGGGGAAATAGAATAAAAATAAAGTGATGCTGGGACGCCTGGGTGGCTCAGTCCATTAAGCGTCTGGCTTTGGTTCAGGTCATGATCCCAGGGTCCTGGAATCAAGTCCCCACATGCTTCCTTCCCCCTCTCCCTCTGCCTGCTGCTCCCCCTGCTTGTACTCTCTGTCAAATAAATAAAATCCTAAATAAAAATAAAGAGATAGCCATACTAATAGTAAAAGAAAAACAAAACAAATATCAGTGACAATAGAAATCTGCCAAGCTTGACCGCTGTTCTGGGACCCGACATTAGATCCTGAAAGCACATGGATGCTGGGCTGCGTGGGCCTCAAGTTCTCTATAATAGGGCCACATTGTAGACAGGGCTAAGGGTTTCTGGCAGCCTGCCCCTCTCCAGGGCTCCTCCAGAAGATGAAGACAGAAAGAAAATGACTTTGACCTACTTTCAGGTTTATATGACCTCCAAGGTTAGAAGTAGGGGTGGGTTGTGGATCCCAGACAGCAAGGATGAAGGGCCTAGTAGGTGACCGCGGGCTTCTCTGCACCCAGGCATCCCTGTGGGATATGGCTCAGAAGGAGACAGAGCTCCTCGTGTCCCTTCTCCAGCACTGCTTGGTTCCATGGAAAAGAAGCTGTGGCCTTCAGAAGGCACATGGCCTGGCTGGATCCAGCCGTCCTGACACATGAGGTCTTCCAGGCCCAAGAGCTGCCTGGAGGATAAACTTGACCTCTGTTAATCTGAGTTCAGGGAGGTCCTGTGGACAAATGTGTTTTCTCACACTCAGACTGGGAAGACCAGAACAACCCCAAAGTGATCTGTTTTTAGGAAAACTACTTCGATTTACAGATGTTAAAAAATTGAGAACAAGGGGGTGCCTGGCCGGCTCAGTCAATAGAGTGTGACTCAACCTCAAGGATGTGAGTTCGAGCCCCACCATGGGTGTAGAGAGTGGTTAAAAAAATATTTATATTGCGAACAAGTATGAATCATTCAAAAAGGGGAAAAAAGAGCTATGTGCACCAGGAGTTCACAGCAAGTTTGTTCCAGGTTTTAGGTTTTAGGCTGCCCTTAGCCTAATTTTCCCAGATGCTGGCAGTTACAACAGACTTTTTTTTTAGACAGAGAGAGAGAGAGCACAAGCAGAGGGGCGTGGGCAGAGGGAGAAGCAGACTCCCCCGCTGAGCAGGGAGCCTGACCCTGGACTTGATCCCAGGGCCCTGAGATCGTGACCTGAGCCGAAGGCAGACACCCAACCAACACAGCCACCCCGGCGCCCCTACAACGGACATTTTGACGGAAGGCGGCCCTGAAAAGTTTCTAGCAAGCGGAGTCTGGTGAATAGAAACGAATTGTCTGCGGACTTGTGTTTTCGCGCACTGCGAGTGTGTGATGTGTGGGATGGGTGACAAGCCCCTGCTGTTTGTGTCATGTAGGAAGCAGCAGTGAGGGGGCGCAGGGGAAGGGACTGAGAGTTGCGGGGCGGAGACTCTGGGCATCCCAAAGCCTCTCCAGCCCCAGACTGGAACCCTTCAGACTGGCTTCTGTAAGTCCCTGTGGCTCCGGGCCCTGCATGGCTGTGCCACGTCAGTGGCACCACATCGGTGGTGGCCCCGCCATGGCCTGTCTTACAGGAGTCTCACTCGGTGTTTGCTCTCTCCCTCTGGCTCTGCTGCTTCCTTCCGTGTACCTTAGGCTTTAAGCGGCCCTAATGGTATGAAGGTCATTTTCTTCCACCCAACGCTGTGAACGAGGGGGGTCTCCTCTTGGTTTCAGCTTGCGGGTGGGATGGTACCTTGTGGTGGTGTGTTAAGGCCTTGCCATCGACTCTGAGAACGCTAGGAAACATCTTAGAATGGGTTCTTCACATGTCCTGAGCCGGAGCAGTCCTGCTATCTGTCTGGTGGGACACATGGGTGGGAGTTGCAGTGGGTTCTGAGTGGACTCTTCTAACCACAATGGACTTGAAGGGGCCCCAGTGAGGCAGTTGAAGGGACAGGTATGGTATAAGCACGGGTGGAAATGGCGGCAGAGCCATCCCCACAGTCCCAGGGAGTGGGCAATGCTTCCTTGAAGCATCAGAGGCTCAGTGTGAAACCTGGGCAACGGGACTGCCACCCGGTAAGTATGCAGGGTGCTGTGTGCAGCATACTTCAGAGGCTTCCAAGTCCCCACCAGGTGACAGAGTGGTCCTGGTGTCTGCGCAGCCACCCCCTCTCCCATCCCTTCCTCACAGAGTCCTGATGGGGTCCAGTTCTCTGCTCCTAGGAACGGCCCTGTGTTCATGGGAACACCGCCCCAGACCCAGGTACCTCAGCCAACCTTAGTTGGCCCATCTCCTCACTGGGGATTGGGTGAGGCGTGAACACATGACATATTCTGGCCAATTGGGACCTGACAGGAGGTTGGGGGCGGGACAGCGGGACAGGTGCCAGGGTTCCCTCACTCCTACAGACACCGGGCAGAGGTGGCCCTTTTCCTGCATCTGGATGCGACATGTGAGTGCCTGCGGCAGTCTTGCAAGGACAAGGAAGGCTAGTGGGCCCCAGGACCCCAAAGCGCAAGGAATTTGGAACCACGGGAACGGCCGCATAGGCCCATTCTGCCTTTGGGCTCCTCCGTGCCCCAACTCCCCTCTGGTTTGCTGCTGGACCATCTTAGCGGATCCAAGGATATGAAAGCTCCTTGAGTTTACTTTCCAGAGCTCTGGGAATTTTGACTCAAGTACACAGGAGTCCTTCGTGTTTGGTGTAATCAGAGAAGAAGGATCCAGGCAGGAGAAGACGAAAGCCCATCAGCCGGCATCAGGGCAATGTGCTGGGCAGGGCGGCCCTGGGGCGGTGGCCCGGTCTGCCACTGCACCCAGTGGGTGGGGAGTTGCAATGATGGGGAAGGGGTCGCTGGGAGGTGACAAAGGGAAGAAAGAACTCTTAAAACCAGAATTAAAAAAAAAAAAAAGAACAGTGACAAAAAGATGATTTTTAACAAAGAAAGAACCACAGACATTAGGCTAGAACGCAGAGACCAGCTCCTCGTTCCATGCAGACTGTCAACAAGGAAGCAAAAGGAGTCAGGGCCACAGAAGGGAAGCGCCCTAGGAGAACTCCAGCTCCGAGCGAGAGAGAGGAAGGAAGGAGAGGGACTCACTCCCACCATCACTGATGTCAGGTGCGCAAAAGGCCACTGCTTCTTTGAGTTCACTGTATTGATTTAGCTTTATTCCAGCAAATACAAAATATTTATAAGAAGTTCGCAGGTTCTCTCCTCAGCAGACCCTCCCTAATTCCGTTTGCTATGAGCTTTCCTGCTAATGGAACAGAAAACGGCCTGTGCAGCACAAAAGAACTGCTGTATTCCCCTCGCCCCATGTTGGCTGACCCCAGGAACCTACGGAGCCCCCGAGCTGTCCCAGACACTGTCCCCATCAGGCCATTTTGGTGTTTTCCGGCGTGCTGTCTGGGGAGAGGCCCTTTCCCTGCACACATGCCTGTCTTCCCTGGAGGACCTTCGTCTCCCTACAGGTGGGCACCATGTTGCATCTTTGATGTCTCTCTCTAGCAGGGGGCACAGTCCTGGGTGTGTTATAAACACTCAAACGAGCCTCCCTTCCTTAAATGGGAAGTCAGTGTCATGCTTAAATGGAAGGGGCTCTTCGCGGGTCCCAGCTCTGAGGGCCCTGATCAGTTCCAGCATGGAAGGTGGGTGTTGAGGTGCTGAGTTCGGGTTTTTGCTAAAAGCTCGCTCAGAGCCTGGGACAGGCAATAGCTCGCATCCCTGGGCACAGTGTCCCCCCCCCCCCACCTGCCTGCACCTGTGTGGAAAGGATTCGGGGGCGCTGTGCAGAAGATGGGTAGGACCCAGGTCCTGCCGCCTGGGTGTCCAGCCTAACAACGCTGCACCCTCATTCTGCCTCAGAAGGCTTTCTGGAAGCCTCCGGAACCGCGGGGAGCATTCTCTTAGCAAACGCGTCTAATTCTGACGACAGCAATCCCGATTCCTGTAAAAGGAGGCCTAAGCTGTGGGAACTGCGCCATCAGGTGCCATCCACCTCTACAGCTACGTCTGGGGGAGGGAGGGAGCCTGCTGACATCCGCACGGGAGGGCCCGGGCCTCGCCGGACGAAGGCCGCCTACATGTCGTAGAGCCGGAGCTGCTCCTGCACGTCGCCAGCGGACATCTCCCCGAATGTCTCCTTGTTGTCCTGCATGAGCTTGAAGATGGCTGCCAGCTGCTCCTTCTGCACTCTGTGGGGAAGAGAGGACAGAGAGGAGAAAGGGGCTCCGAGCCCAGGGTGGTGGGGGCGCTGGGGGGCCCTGCTCTATCCGCCACTGCTGAGTCTGCTTTCCAGGACAAGAAGAAAATCAAACCGCACCAAAACCCACTCAAAGCTCAACGACCTCAGCTGGAAGGTTCTAAAAGCCGGCTCTATGTCCTGGGTGTTCCCTGCAGGTCTGGGGACCCGAGTGGCCATGTGGGTTCCGGTGCCCCTGTCTCCCCTCGGGCCCCCTTTGAGCACTGACCTCGCACGTCGGGGGAGGTAACGGGGAGAGGCCCGTTCTGTTGGGCGGCTGGAGAGCGAGCCCCCAAAGAAACAAGCTAGCGACAGCCTCGGTTTAGAGGGATGAGGACAAAGACCATGGCCGGTCGAGGCGGAGGGGGCGCACGTGGAGGGGCACACGGGGGCTTGACCCAGGGCTGGCATGGGGTCTCACTGCCCAGAGGAAGGGGCGCCTTTTCCTGATTTGCGCAGATACCTTATGGCCAGCGGGGGCCCTGCCCCTCCTGCCATAGACCGGCCTCACAGGCTGGGCCGCTGGGACTGACGGGCTGCTGTCTTTGTGAGGCTCGGCCACGCCATCTGACCAGCACAGGGAAATTCCCAGGAGCGCAAACATTTGGAAAGGGTGGGGCAAGACTTCCTCAGAAAGCAGGGACAGTTTGCGGTTCCCGTCCCTGAGCTGGCTGTTCGCACGGCTGGCGTCTGGCTTCTGCAGTGTCTCCGGGCCACCACACCCTGCTCCTGGGCCCTCTCAGCCTCTCCCTGCAGCTGGCAATGCCACAGACATGGGCAGGTCCCACGTGGCTGGGCTCTGGCACAACCTCCGGCCACCCAGCACCCAGAACGCTGCCCGGGGCCGGGTTGGGGTCCGAGCGTCTGGTCTTACACGTGCGTCCCAATAGATTTCCTTCCGTGGGAACCCCGTGTCTCCCATCCAGAAGTTGGTTTTCTGGCTACAGCAGCATCTGGAAACTCAAATATTGAAGTCCCAAACGCCAGCCTCTCTTTGTCACCCTGGGAATGTGCTTTCTATGGTCCGTTTTCCTGTCTGGAGGAGAAGGACCATGCCACAGGCGTTTGGTACCCCACCGTCCGGAGACAGCCCTGAGAAGGGGAAGGGTGTGTGTTGAGCTCCTTGGCTGAAATCAGCATCTCCGCACCCCGAGCGACCACAGATTCTCAGATATTTTTGGTGGCTGTGGTGTTGGGCATTTTTAACAGGGGTGGACCTATGACCTGGACTTGGCTAGAGAGCAACAGGCATTCAAAGTGAGAGAGCGCTCAAATTTTAATGGGTTCAAAGGAGATTATTTTTTAAAAACAAAGCAAAACTGAAAAAACACACAGTAACCGAGATCATCTACTCCAAGTTTATTGGGGCTGAACAAAGGCCGAATATACAGATCCAAGCCATCAGGAGTATGTGAGGCCTGGTGCCTACAAGGCCCCGGCAGGAAGAGTCCAGACAACTAACCAGTTAGATAACTAACCTGGAGGGAGTCACCTACTTACTGGATCCCTAAGATCCCAGCCTGGGCAGGGCCGTTCTTACTGCTGTGTGGGGACCTGTGTGCCAGCAAGCGTACATCTCCTCGTCACGTGGCTCAGCGTGGCTCGCCCACTATTGCCTGGTCTGCTCTGCGCCCCCAAACCTAAGCTTTTAGGCCCAGAGGAGGAGGTCACTGGGAATGTAACATGCCCCAGGGATCGGCATCCTGGCCTTCCATTAAATGGCAAAAAAGTTCTCTATAAACTTACTTGCTTAAAAAAATGTTTTAACCAACACATCTAAAAACTGCCAATTAGTCTCATATAGTATAAATACTGTCCAGTATAAAACTCTAAGAAACGGATCTGGGGCTGATCTCATTATCTGGTGAAATTCTGACCTGTCTAGGACACCTAGGGAATGGCACAGTCCAGAAATCTACTTCAAGCACACTCTTCCTACTGCTTCTGCCGAGGTGAAGGTGGAGATTCGGCTGAGCTGGTAAGAGCGTCAGGGAAAAGGCATCTGAGCCCCAAAACGACCAGATTGCAGAGACTAAGGGCAACAGAGATATGGGGCTGGCACTGGTTCCCTGCTCTGGGACCATCAACATGGCGTCCCTCACCCCCTGCCACCGAGCCAGCCAGCCAGAAAGAGGGAAGTGGGCCCCCAGGGAAAGGAGGACAGTCAACCACCCCAGAGCCGGCTAAGAGCACAGGAGCTTGGCCTCAGCTGTCTGGAATGCCTCAGAGTCTTTCTCGTTTTGGCTCCAGTGAAGGAGAAGGCCAGTAGAGGGTAGGGGGAGGCACTGGAATGAAGCTACACTGGTTTTGCAACAACAAGGTATCTGTCACTGGGGACATCACAGGTGTGAAGGGTGAGTGGACAGCAGGGTTCAGCAATAAGAAAGACCAAAGTCTACAAAACCCTGACTTAACCAAGCAATCCACACCAACTGGGAGGAATACCTCTACCCAGGGGTGGGGGACCAAGGCACTCCCAGCACCCTCCCCGCCGAGGGGCAGGTCCTGATGGAGGGTCTGGGTCCCCGCAGATTTATGCCGGCCAGAGCCTGTACGGCTCTGCTCTGGGGATTTCCATTTTATCTCTCAAGCTTTTTAGATGCCAAAAGGAAAAGCCTTTAGCAGGAGGCTAAGGATAACTTCATTATTCTTCGGTTCTGTAAAGAGAAATAGGGAGAAAAGATCATTTATTTTACTTCTTCCATCTAACAAGTATTGTGGGGGAGGACACGGGAAATGGGGACGAGGAGGAGGATGTTTGGGATTGCAGATGCTGGACACTGGTTTCTCGGTCACGGGGCAGTTTGCTTCTTGTCACCTACAGTGGGACCCTCTGTTCCCCAGAGCTGGCCTGACTCGGCACAGGACCTCAGCAGCCTGCCACACTGCATTCTGAGTCCAGAGTCCATGAATTGTTATTGAGTTAGGTCGGGCGGATGCTGTCTCTGGGCAGGTGGGCAGGGCAGACCCTAGGTCAGACACTGGGCGCTTCTGATCTTGGCTCTGTGCTTTACTGGGCCCATCCTGTCAAGTTCGACTCTTCCCTATTCCTGCTGGTAGGGTTTTGTCCCCGCTGGGGACACTGACACCCTAGGATGGACGTCCACCTTTTCTAAATGACGCCCAGAAGCACACAGACTCATCAAGGGATCGCGGGGGATCCGATTTTATCCCTCTGGCGCCCTCTCCTGGAGGTCAGAGTCTCGTGTGTTTCTAGACCTTGACACTGGCCAAGCCTTGGCGGACTCCGCAGGTTGCAGAGGCCAGGATATCCCACAGCCTGGGTTCCCCGGCCTCTTCCCACCCCCTGCCTGTGATGCAGTACAAAACACCACAGTTGTGTCCCCTTCCAGAAAGGTCAGGACATTCTGAGGACCTTCAGAATGGAAGTGGGTGCCAGGGTCCCAGGTTCCTCTGTATCAGAGCCTTCCTGGTCTGCACTTCCCTCTGGACCAGAAGGCAGGGAGAACAGATGGCATACAAGGACAGGAGTGGGCAGGGGTGCTTCTTCTTTTTCCTGCCAAGCTTACTAGCTTCCCAAGCTCTGAGAGCCAGAGGAGCCGTCAGCAGCCGGCAAGCCCACTGTCCCGTCCACGCTCGGAAGCTGGATGCGGCCCCTCCCAGAGAGACTGCGGAGGGAATGGACACCCCGCCAGCCAGGCATGGCAAGGCCAAGGGGGCCGCGAGCCCTGAGTCCCAGGAGAAGCCCCGGAGGAGGGGGCAGGCCGTGACAGAACACGCTCTTCCTTGGGCGGCGACAGGCTCTGGATTCTCAAACCCGACCGTGTTCAGCCTCTCGGGCAGAAGGAAGCTGACCTGCGAGTGAGTCCAAGGATGGGAATGTCCATTTAAACACGCAGAGGAACGATCTGGGGTCTTGATTTTAGTCCCGCTTCCTAAGTGCTATGCCCTGAAAATTTATAAAGTGAGGCTTTAGGGGATGCGGGATCACGTGACCACTGAGGCCCCGGGCTCAGCCTACTGCTGCTCTGTTGGCTGAGTTGAGAAGTTTTTAAAGTCAGGGATTTGCAGCATCTACTTGCAACTCAGCTGGGACCCAGAGTGCCAGGAGAGGAGTTAGAAACAGGCAGCGTTTGGTCGGAAAGAATCTGACAGGCCAAGAAGAGAGCACACTTCGCTGGCCTGTGGTTTCAGTGGTTGGACAGTAACAGACGTGTTGTTTTTCACACTGGAATTCCAGGGCAATGTCCCACACTCAGCTGGGACCAGAACGCACTTGCATCCGCCAGCGCTCCCGGGCCACGCGGGAACTAGCGTGCTGTCAGTGGAGACACGGAGCCCAGTGCGCCAGCCTCTGCAACCCCAAGCATCCCCACGAGAGGGACAGAAGCGGCTGCAGGAGGGGTGTGGTCAAGGAGCCCCATGCAGTGCCGCGTGGGCTGGCCGCGTGCAGGGGCGGGAGGCGGCGGGCAGGCAGGCGGCACAGGCAGATGCGCGCAGCAGCCGCGGGGAGCATGCTGGGAAGGGCAGGCATGAAAATGGACATGAACTCCAGCTCCACCCGGTGAGGACGGCACCACACTGAGCGAGGACTGTGTTTAAGGGCCACGGCGTCCACCGGCCCCTCCTACTCCACTTGGGCCACAACCTGCTTCACCCCGAGAGGAGCCCCGGGGCACAGTCTCCACCTCACGGAATAGCCAAATGTCAATCGGTGCGGTGTGTGAGAAGCCCTCCCCACGAGACCCCTCGGGAAAGAGCCCCCTGGCCGATGCAGTCTGCTGTCTAAACACAACAGAGGACAGACTTTCCCTCCCTCTTCCCGCAGTCCTGGCTCAGAACCCAGGGTCGGCGGCCATCCGACCCCGCAGCCTAAGGCCTGGCATCCGTTCCCTGTCCTTCCTGTTTCAAAGGCTCCTCACGGCCACAGGGGCCACAGGGAGCACCTGCCCGAGCCCTGGGAGTCAGGCCTGTCCCAGCCACAGCTCCGTCCCCGGGGACCTCTGCGGGACCTCAGGCGCACCCGCCCTCCCTATTCTTAATCCAGGGGCCGCACGTGTTTTCTGTAAAGGGCCCGATACTGACTCTTCTGGGCCCTGTGGCCCGCGTGGTCTCTCTTGCAACTACACGCCCTGGCCACAGGGGCATGGAAGCCGCCACAGACCACGGGAATCGGGAAGAGTGGCCGCGTTGCAGTCACACTGAGCTTACCGACCAGGTCTGCACTCGGCCACCCCTTCCTCTGCCCCGGAAAACCTGCCTGTCCCACCGCTCAGCACAGGGGGTTCTTTGTTTGTTTGTTTGTTTGTTTTTGCCACAAGAGGCTTTCTTCTTAGGGCAGGACAAAGCGGCAGGGCGACACCCAGAGGTTCCCGAGGGGGACGACAGTTCGGCCCCAGCCTCACAAGGGGGCGCTAGCTCCCCACCAGCGGGTCCGCGAGGCCCACTGAGGACTTAGGTCCCCTGGGCTCCCAGAACCCTGCAGCCCTGGGATGCCCCCCCCACCCCGCCCCCGTGCTGGTGCCCAGAATGTTCCAACTGGTTAATGAAGGCGGCGGAGGAGGGGAGGTTTAGACTGTGTCAGTCACGTCGGGGACCCATTAACAGACAAGGGGAGAGACGCACCACTGGTCTAGGGCCTCAATCTCCTTACCAAAAGGATTTGCAAGAGTATGTGTGGCTCAGGACCTAAGGAACTTGCTACAGGGAAGTGAGGTCAGAGGTCAGCTCAATCCTGAAATATAAAGGCATCAAACCGGGTCACACCCAGAGGCAGTGTCACCAGCACCGAGGGGAGGGGCGCGGGCTCCCCTGGAGGCCACCTTCCCCTGCTCCGGGTCTTCCTCAGGCTGGGCCAGCCGCATGAGTTATGCATTTGAGTACGCCCTCCTGCCCCCTGTGACCCTAGAAGCCCAGTCTGGGTTCCTCTTTCAATTCCCGCTTGAACCGAAGCGCGCCAGGCCCCAGGCCAGCGGGCAGCGTGCAGGAGACAGCTGGGCTGGGGGTCTGAGCACCGCTTCTCTCCCCAGCTGTCCTGCTGCTTCCAGAGCATTCCTTAGCACCCTGGCGGGATGGAGGGAGGCCCACGGGTGCGCAGTGGGTGTCCGGCGGGGGCGGAGGGGCCCCAGTTCTAAAACTGAGGAGCCAGGCAGCTGCCGTTGTGTGGGAGCCCCGTGGAGCAGATGCAGACGGACCCGCAGACTCTGGGCAGGAGGGGTGGGAGGCGGGGGGGAGGGGAGCTGCCAAGTGGATGAGCAGGAAGAGTCGCCCCTGTCTTAAGTGATAGATCGGTTCTGTCAGGAACTCACCCTGGGAGGGGACGGCCGGATCTGCTCCAGGCTCTGCCCTAACCGGCCTCTCCGCCTCTCACTTTTCCCTTCTGAGTGGGAGGGAGGCAGGCGGAAGAGGGGCTCAGCCGCCCTCCCCTCTTCCCCAGCTGCCCCCACCTCCGGAGCACCCCAAGGGGACTGTCTCCAGGGGGAACTGAGCCTGGCTGAGGAGAGCCAGGACAGGAAAGAACCCCTAAACCCAAAGTGGGGGCGTGGCAGCGGGTTGGGGCAGCGGCTTGGCACAGGCTCGCCCCCTCAGCCCTCCCCCTGCACCCTGTGACTTTGACCTTGACCAGAGAGGAAGGTTCCCGCGGCCTACCTCTGCTCCTCCTCCAGCTCCTCTTTGGTCATCATCTTCTTGTACTGGTTTCCCCGCAGCTTCCCAGGGCTGTACTTAAAGGAGAAGACCTCTCCCCCTGCAGAGAGGAGACGGGGTCAGAGGCAGCGGGAGGGTCTGAGTGCTGAGGGCCTCCCCCAGACTCAGGGTCCCCTTCCCCTTTTGTTAGTTTCAAAAGGGCCTTCTCGGCCAGAGGGGGTCTCACCCCGCCCCCCTGTCCACCCCAGTGCCCGTACAGGTGCTGCCAGGCCTCAGAGAGGGCGGTGGCGACTTTTCTCCTCGCCTGACAGGGCCTCCTCCCACACCCTTTCTGTGAAATCCCATGGCCGCTGAGGAACTCCAAATGGGGATCCGGAGACAAAATTGTAACAGCTGGGGTGCAAATAGTCCCCCTCCTCAAACAGCACAGCTCCGTCCCCCAAATGATCCCACACCAGCCAGGCTGAGCTGTCCACAGGTCTGTCTGGCTGTCCCTCTCCAGCGAAGGCTCCCACCAAGCTGCTGCGAGGATGGTCCACCCTCGTCTTTGAGGGCCCCCCACTACTGCTGGGCGACTCACACCAGAGGGAGCAGGTTGGGCCAGGGTGCTCGGCTCCCTGCCTCTCCTCGGGCAGGAGGGTGTCTGGGACCGCACAGGGACTCCCAAGCCTCCTGCTGGGGTCCTCCAGCTCCAGGGCCTGGGGCTGCCCGCCAGTGATTAGAAATCTGGAACAACGTATCCAGCCCACGGTAGGACATAGGAGTGTTGTGGCATTTCCACACCGTCTTGAATTCGGGCATCAAAACTGGTTCATATTACCGAGGCTGTGCTGGGATTTGCCAGCCCCTGAGGGCAGACTCCTAGCTGCCTTAGAACAAACAAACCATCTCGAGGCCTGATGAGGGCACATCAGAGGTCTGGGCAGAGGGAAGCAGGAACGTGAGACAGGGAGCAAGGGCAGGTGCTGGGCACACAGGTGTGGGCTGCAGGACAGAAGAGGAAAGTGCCCCCAGAGCATCACCCTGGGCTGAGCATCCGGGAGGAGCCAGTCCCCTTGGAAGTGAGGCCCTGAAGTGGTCCTTCAGCCTGGCAGGTGTAGGGCACACAGCCCTGGCCGCCCCCGGGAGCGAGACTGAATGGCCTGTCTTGTCTAATTCCCATGAAGGCGTAAAGAACTGAGTATGGGGAGTGCAAAGGCCAGCAAATCGCCCTCCCATGCAGGCACAGACCTCTTCAGTTCTGTTCTGGAGAGTTTACTGCTCTGTCGCTCCAGTGCCAAGAATCTCAAACGCCTGGGCACTCTGCCCCAGGCCACCCTGGCCTCCCACTGGCAGCTGTCCGGCTTGATCAGGAAGGCTGACGTGGGCCCAGTGGGGAGGAAAACGCCTGGGCCCGTCAGATTCAGCTGCTCTCTGGGCTAGGGAGGAAGGTTCTGGATACAAATTCCGAACCCAAATGTTATGTGTTGGGGACCCTGTTCTCTCCAAAACCTTGCTGGCCGGATCTATAGTCCTCTTGTGGCCCCCTCACCCCGGCCAACTGCCCAGAGAGCAAGGCTGAAGCCTTGCCTTGGGAAGAAGTTATTGCATTTGCACAAGGATTCCTTTGCTCTTTGTTCTTTCTGCAAATATTTAGTGAGCACTGTGCTCGGGGCCAGAGACTTAGCAGCAAGTAAAACGTACAGCAGGTAAAGAGAAGTCAGATACAGGTTGAAGTTGGTTGTGAGTGCTCTGCAGAAAGGACATGGTGTGGGAGGGAGGGAGGGGGCTGCTTGGAAGATTCTCTGGGGGCGGTGGTGGCATCAGGAAAAACTACCGTTTTACGGACGGTAGTTGAGGGGGTGCGGTGAGTTGAGGCCTGCAGTGTCTGGGAAGACAGATCCAGCAAAGCAAGGAGGCCGATGGCACTGTGTGGCAGAGAGAGGGGCCAGGTCATCATGGGGAGGGCCTTGGTTCATCCTTCGGGTGGATTAGGGGCCTGGCCAAGAAACAGAGGAATCCATTCCCATCCTTCCCCACTGGGGACCCCAGCCTCCGCTGGCCGGCTCTTCCTCCAGGCTGAGCTCTGCTCAGGTTGACAAGCAAAGGCTGGAAAGTTCCATTCCTTGTGGGCCCACAGAACCGGGAGCTTCCAACAGCACCAGGTGTGGGCTGCCTGCATCTGGAGATCTGGGCACTTTGCTGAGTGATTCAGAGCTGCTGTCTGAGGGGCCTAGGTCCTTGAGGATCAGGAAAGCCCCAAAAAGCCTGCTGGAGGAGCATAATCAAACAGAGGCTGCGGTCTCAGAATGAGCTCACAGCCGACACTAGATTCCAGATCTCAGAAAGAGGCAACAGAGAAAGAAAACCAAATAGCCTCAACATCAAGGTCATTATGTTGCTATGTTTTAGAAAAATAAAACATAAAAAATTCTGCCAGCTGGGTACGACTCAAGGTTTCCATTTATGGGGCAGGTCTGATTAGTCTCATGTTTTCGGGGCCAGGCAGAACAAACGACTAGAAAAGGCTTTCACTTAATCACATCATATGTGGTGTACCCAGGGGTAACGGTCACATCTAATTTTGCTGGACCGGAGGTTTCGATGGGAGGGCCCCCTGGGAGCAGGACTTCCTTCTGCAGCTTTCTGTGAATCACCAGGTCGCTTAGGGAGGGCGTCTGAGCGCCACTAATTGATTAGCCTGAGAGCTGAGCTGGCTCACTGCAGAGGGGCTGGGGGCTGGTACTCTTTTCCTCTGACAGCTGCGGCCATAAGCCTCCCCTCCCTCGCCTTGTCAGAGCTGCCAGGAAGACGCTGGGGGATGGGGGATGTCCTGGGGGCAGCAGTCAGATAAGGGGGAGGGCTCCTGATGAGGCACAGGGCTGGGTGTGAGGCTGGTGAGCCTCCCCTCGTCCTAGCCTGGGGCATCTGGCAGCCTTGGCTCTGGTCCCTGTCAGTGTCCCCAAGTCACTAACAGGATGCCGACTTTTGGCATCCCTGCAGGCGCCTGGGGCCACCCAGGCAGGGACAGACGCCAGGGCCACAGTCCCATGCATCTCTAACCTACAGATGATGGAGGAGAACCAAAAGCTCTGGGGAGAGCAGGCTCCCTCATCACGGGCCTGCGCAGCTGCCTGCCCTTCCCTCCTCCTCTGAGGCAGTACTGACAAGCCACAGCCCCATGGGGCCTCAGGGGGGAGCTGTGGGGCCCCCAGCACTGCCCTCCTGCCGGCCACACGCCCACACCAGCCGTGGTCACAGCACAGCATTCCTGCAACCCTCTCTTTCCACTGCCCCAGCCAGCAGTCAGCTGAAAGTCACAGCAACAGTCTCACTTTTTAAAAAAAAATGATGAAATATTTCAAACATACACAAAAGTCAAAAAAAAAAAAGGAAAAAAAAAAAAAAAAAGAAAAGGGGGGCCTGGGTGGCTCAGTTGTTAAGCGTCTGCCTTCAGCTCTGGTCATGATCCCAGGATGCTGGGATCGAGCCCCACTTGGGGCTCCCTGCTCTGCGGGAAGCCTGCTGTCTCACTGTCTCTCTCTGTCAAAGAAAAAAGAAAAAAGAATAAACAAACATACACAAAAGTCCAAGTAATAAGTCCTCCATGTACTTTCCATATAGACTTAACAAACGTTGACATGTTGGTTTTGTTTGTTGTTCGTTTGTGTGTTTTTAAAGAAATAAAACACGACAGGCCCAGCAGAGACCCAGACCACGTGTGGTTCTGTCTCTGTCTGTCCGGGGGACTGGCCCCCGGGGGTGCCCAGAGGAAGCCCACCGCCGTCCACCCAGTCAGGTTTGAATCTGGCCAGTGTTTTAAATGCTCCTGGTCACTCCCGCTCCCTTCTCCTGGCAGGAGGGAGTCTGATGGCGGGGAGGTCTGGCCAGTCAGCTTGTCACCGTGCAGAACGCGTGGGCAGCGGCCCTGTGAATGGCTCTCGTCTCCATCGGATGGAAGGGGAGACGTCTGTCGAGAGACTGACGTGCACAAGCAGTGATGGGAGGGGAGCTGGGAGGCAGGGCAGGAAACGGAGGGTCAGGGTGCTTGGTTTACTGGCGGGATGGGCCTTCCAGAGCCGAAGACAACTCACAGTTTAGACACAGGAAGGAGGGGACAGAAAGAGGAAAGGCGACCAGGCTGGGGTGGGGGGTGGGTACGCCCTGGAGGCTGGGTCCCACTCACCCTCCTCTTCCTCAGGCCCTGCTTGGGGTGGGCTCTCCTGGCCATCCTCCTCCGGGTCCTGTTCCTCTTCTTCCTGCAAGGCAAGGAGGGCGTCAGCCCCGGGCGCCCGGAGCGCGAGACAGTCCCTCTGATACGTCCTGCAGGTGCCTGACTCCTTGGTGAAAGCCACCTGACCCGGGGGGCGACGGTCACCCTGCAGGGGGAACTGGCGGAATCCGCACGATCTCTGTGTAAACGCTGTGCGGCCAAGATGACGAGGGGGAGGCTGTGGGCGGAGGAGCTATGCTTTTGACCATTGAACCTCAGTCCCTTTACCCTTTCTGGGTGGGTGCCTGTCAAAGCCTTTGGAGGCCGTCCTGGTAATAGGACGGGGGACTCCCACCCACGCTCCGCCCCCGACCCTGCTCCAGTGAGTAGAACTAAAGGCACAAGAGGGGGGCGCCTGGGTGGCTCAGTGGGTTAAAGCCTCTGCTTTCGGCTCAGGTCATGATCCCAGGGTCCTGGGATCGAGCCCCGCATCGGGCTCTGCTTGGTGGGGAGCCTGCTTCCTCCTCTCTCTCTGCCTGCCTCTCTGCCTACTTGTGACCTCTGTCTGTCAAATAAATAAATAAAATCTTTAAAATAAAATAAAGGCACAAGAAGAAGACTGGCCGGCCATCTGGGGCCTGGGCCAGGCTGGGCCATCACAGGGGAGCAGCGCTCGTGGGCGCAGACTCCGTCTCTGCCTCCTGGCACCTCGTTTGTACCCCTAAGAGGCTCAGAGTCCATCTTCCCAAAATTGGAGCTCCACCTCCTTCAGGGCCGGCGCTCTCCCACGAATGGACTCAATAAACAGATGGCTGGAAGGAGTGTCCCAAGATGGCCTTCTTGGGAGGAAGGAGTGACTTCAACCTGCAGGAATGCTGGGGGCGGGGGGCGGGACGCACAGATTCTCCAGCTATAGGGAATTTAGGGTCCGCGCCGCCCAAGGACCATGACAGGAAGCTGGCGGGCAAATAAGGCCAGACCCGCAGGTTCAGCAGGGAAGCACACACAGGAGGGAGCTGCCCATAGCCGGTGGAGAGGGCAGCACGCCTGGGCTTTTGGGACTCGGCTCCCAGAGCAGGAGCCTGGAGTGGCCGGCAGCAGGCTCGCTCACAAAACAGTGAGCGAAGCAGCCAGTTACGAGTGGCAAACCCTGAAAGGCCTTGAGTTTTCTGGGACTTTCTCGCTCTCTGGACCCCACAAAATGCAGCCAGGAGGAGCAGGGCGGGAGGCAGGAGCAGGACTTCTCCACTTGACAGTAGTGTCCAGCAAGCTCAGCACCAGTGAGATGGGAGCCACGCTGCCCTGCTGCCCCGAGTGCCACCGTGATTCCCCCCGGATTTTGCACAACAAAGCGGGGCACCTGGGTGGCTCAGTGGGTTAAAGCCTCTGCTTTCGGCTCAGGTCATGATCCGGCTCAGGTCATGATCCTGGGGTCCTGGGATCCAGCCCCACATTGGGCTCTCTGCTCCGCGGAGAGCCTGCTTCCTCCTCTCTCTCCCTGCCTGCCTCTCTTGCCTACTTGTAATCTCTGTCTGTCAAATAAATAAATAAAATCTTAAAACAAACAAACAAACAAAAACAAAGTGTCTTTGTGGCTGTGGGGAGGGGGCCAGGCCTCTCCAGGGGAGACAGGAAAAGGAGACACCCCTTTGACCCTGCAAACCCACTTCTGGGGATCTGCTCTGGATTGGGAAACCATCTGTCCACGTTTTTATACAAGGGCTCTTATTGTGTGCAGCAGAAAACATGGCAAACCGGAAACAAGGAAATGTTCGTCCTTAGAGTGAAATGTCTTACCAGTAAATATATTTGGTTAATGTGTTCACCATGCATTAGCAGGCTGAATATATCACGGTGTGCCTGCGCCATGCAGCCCTATGCTTTAAAAAAGAGGCAGCCGTACAAACGAATGTGAGAAATGCATCAGGGTAAATTACCAAGAGGAAAAAGCAAGAAGCAGCACAGCGTGAGGGGGACAGTCTTCTTGGAGTAAATACAAAAATGGAAGTTCACACACATGCTCCTAAACGTTGACGAAAGTTTTTCTGGAAGGATGGCAAGCCACTGTTAGCAGTGACTACCCTTGGGAGGCGGAGCTACCTTTGGGAGGCGGAGCTACCATTGGGGTGGAGCCACCTTGGGGCGGGGCTACCTTGGGGGGAGGGGCGGCCCTTCTCTGTTCATCTGATACGTTTCCGTATATTTGGATTTCCTAATAATATGCACGAATACGCATTAATTACTCCTAACATGTTTTTAAAATGCTACACAAGCTGAACTTGAAATCTAATTTTTTTTTTAAAGGAAGAGAAAAGGAAAAAAAGAGAGACAAATATCCATTAACCCATTCAAGGCCAGACTCCAGAAATCAGGCCAATAGAGAGAGAGGAGGGATTCTCCCATTACGTGTGAGGGACACCGAGATAAAAGAGAAATAAGCCCAGTCCCTTCCACAAGGATGTCATGATGCAGGTGGGAAGACAGCTACACAGATAACTGCCGTCCAGGGTGAGAACGTCAAGAACCGAGGCCGACCCCACCACCCCAAAGGGACAAAGTGAAGGCAGACCTGCCAACACTCTCCCGGGCAGAGGCTGGTCTATACTGGAGTCTTGCACGTGACTTGTGAAGTGTGCTGTTTCTTAAACTGTGGTTGTGATCCCGTTGGCAGGTTAGGAAAGCAATTCAGAGGTCGCTACCGATAGATACATTTTTTTACTTTATATATTTGTTTTGACAGAAAACGATCACAAGCAGTTAGAGCAGCAGGCAGAGGCAGAGGGAGAAGCAGGCTCCCCGCCGAGCAGGGAGCCCGACCGCCCAGGACTCCATCCCAGGACCCCGGGACCATGACCTGAGCTGAAGGCGGACGCTTCACTGACTGAGCCCCCCAGGAGCCCCGCTCCTGATATTTTTTTTTTAAATGCGCAACCCACGTCTTAGTGTGGTTTTCAGCTTTAAGAATTTCAGAAGCTACAAACATACCAAAAGATGACATTGGAGAGGTTATTTTCATTTTAAATATATTGCTATTGCTCATTCAAATTCATGTAATTACCACAGTCCAGGGCTAGATATGGCTCCAGCTGATTTTCAAAATTCAAAAAAATATTCACGGCCCCAGGTTCGGTGACTGAGGGATCGCTTTTGTGATTCCAGCCTTTTGATCTTACAACAATCTGACACACACCTGACCACTTGGACATGACTTCAAGGGAGGCTGACCAGCTCCCCAAGGTGCCCGTGGGAGGGGCCTCCTCCACCAGTGCTTTGGGCGCACCCGAAGATTAAAATGAAAAACTTGGCATTCAAATGTCAGGAAGCTAAGTATAAGAGGAATTTAAATAAGTAAATATTCAACGGATGTGTGCTGTAGCTTTGCAGCATTTACACTCCTCAAGTTATTAAAACCTAAAACTGCACGAAGACTTTGGGGGTACCCCTGTCTCCCGGAATTAAATGACAGATAAATAGCGCTATGTGTGTGGCAGACAGAGATACCGTTTTATAAAATATCTGGCGCGCGGTGGCTTTATATATGGGGATGTAATTTAAAATAGATTTTTTACTGGAGACTTCATGAAGTTTGGAAAGCAGTGTGGGGTTGGCCATGTCCTGGTTTCTGTCTGTGCAGAAAGCCCCTTCCTTCGGAAGATGCCCCTTGAAGCCCGTGGGCCCGCTGGGCACCAACTACCTCAGGGCAGCCAGACCCCCTCCCACAACAGACTGCTCACACCCCACTTGGCAAGGCCAGAACAGGTCAAGTCCTTGCGGGAGAGCGCAGGGGCTGAGGGCTGGGCCCTGGGCACTGCGGAGAGCCCTCCCGCAGGCTTGTCCGGTTACTTGGTGAACTTTTAGACGACATCGCCATGATGGAGCGGAGCCCACGATTAAACAAAACGCTGTTTATTGCATTTTGCTCTTTATTTTATAAAAAATGTGTACCTGACAGAAAAACGGAAGTGCTGATACCGGTAATAGGGTGGGCGGGTCTCGTCCACAGCACGCTTGGGACAAAGATGGTTGTGCTTCTGGACGTGGCGGCCCATCGGCCTCCCTCCAGTGCTCTCTGCCTCCAGATGGCGACCGGTGGTGTTCATGACCGTGAAGGAGGGCGGCACGGGGCAACCCGGTCGTCAGCAAGGCTGCACCTCTGCCCTTCCCTCCTGCAACACGTCCCACCTTCCATCCTGCTCTGGGACATGCAGTTTTGAAGAGATGTTTTCTGGAACACACTGTGCTTCTAAGCAACACAATAGAGGGGCCCCGAGGGCAGCTCGGTGAGCCTGAAGGGCAAAACGAGGCCGCAGAAGGGACGCTAGGCAGGGAGCCTCGCCGCTTCTGCAGTGACTTGCTGGAGTTTGGGGTGGTTTCGGGGAGCTGCGGGGGGGTTGGGAAGCAGGGCTCGGACCAGGGGACAAGGCAATGGGGGGGGGGCCCGGCAGCTTTAAAATGGGGAGAAACGGGAGGAAACCAGCCTTTTGGGAGCAGAAAGTGGAATGGCGTAGCGAGGGCAAGATGGGAGGCAGGAAGAACTCCAAGAAGGGGGTTCAAAGCGCAGGTGAGAGATGTCAGGCCTGAGCGGGGAGGTGAAGGGACTCTGGCCTCCAGCTCAGTGTTTATTGAGTGAATCAGCGAAGGACTGGCTGGCCCTGCTGAAGGCGATCCCCTGGGGCTCTCGAGGCCTGAATCCCACCCACCCTTGGCTTGCTTCCCCACAGTGCTGGGCTAGGACCATGCCTGGGGCAGCATGACCCGACCACAGCCGAGTGCTGACTGCAAGCCAGAGAGAGGCGATCACGGTAGATTTCTGGTCAGTGCCTTCGGTCCTGAGCGTGCTGCAGAGTACCCCGTGTTGTGGGCTGAACTGTGTCCCTCCCCACAATCACAGGCTGACCTCCAAGCCGCGAGTATCAGACTGTGACTAGGTTTGGAGAGAGCGCCTTTGATGAAGGAATCCAGTTAAAATGAGGCTGACGGGGCGGGGGGGGGGGGCAAACCCATCTGACTGGTGTCCTTTTAAGAGGAAATCTGTAAGAAAGGACACAGGCGAGAGACACCAGGGGTGTGTGTGCTCACGGGAAGACCCCTTGACACGGCGAGAAGTCGGCACCTGCGCGCCAGGGACAGAGGCTTCGGGGGAGAGCGGCCCCGCCTGCATTGGGACCTTATAGTTCTGGAGAAAAGAGATGTCTGTGTTCTGAGCCGCCCAGTCTGTGGTACGTGGTTCCCACAGCCCAAGCAAACCGACACACCAAGCTCTAATGAAAGTAAGTCGGTTTGGGGACGCCTGGGTGGCTCAGTTGGTTAAGCGGCTGCCTTCGGCTCAGGTCATGATCCCAGTGTCCTGGGATCGAGTCCCACATCGGGCTCCTTGTTCGGCAGGGAGCCTGCTTCTCCCTCTGCCTCTGCCTGCCTCTCTGTCTGCCTGTGCTCGCTCTCTCTCTCTCTCTCCCTCTCTGACAAATAAATAAATAAAATCTTAAAAAAAAAAAAAAAAAGAAAAGAAAGTAAATCGGTTTTGAGAAAACCGTGACTTGGCGATGCCCTCTGGGACCGACAGCCGGTGTCATCCCGGCTAAAGTCCCCAGAGCAGTCTGGGGCTGGGACCCAAGCCCTCACCTCACTGACCAGAGCCCACAGTTTAACTTTACGTGTCCCGGGACACTTCTCCAATTCAGCCGTTTCCTCCAGTGGAGGGATGGCTCGCGGAGAGAGGCCAAGCACAGGGGCCAGGGGCTCCTGGAGGCCAAGGAGGGAGGCTTCGCGGAGCCAGCGCGAACCTACAGCTGCACCTGCCATTTATGGCTGCCTCGGCTGATCCAGAACTGAGGCACAGCGCTGAAGCAGAGGAGGGGGAGAGAGAGACAGAGAGAGGGACGGAGACAGGGGTGCGGAAGAGGCAGACAGAGAGAGAGAGAAACAGACATCTTTGTGTCTGGCCGAGGAGATGTTTCTGCCCTGGGGTCTCGCACTCAGGACCCGCTGGGATCCCGGGACTGGGCACCAGAGCTGACTCGGGCTGTGGCTACAAGCCCCCCGGTTAATCCAGGATGAAATTAGAGGACCGCGGGGCCACTTGCACGGGGATGCCTGTCCCTCGCTCCCCTGCCACAGCCAGCGGAGAGAGCAGGGAGCTCTCGAGGGCCCGTGCACTCCTCCGCAGCCTGGGTCAGGCCCCTCCACTGCATGGAGACCCAGCCGGGTGTGGGTGCGGGGCTCCCTCCTGGCTCCCACCGCAGGCCCAGCGGGTCTGACGGCGCTTTCTCCCCACTTCCAGACAGATTCCATTAGGCAATCGGGCTGTTCATCTTCTGCATTCAGAGGGCAGCAGCTGCGGGCGAGCAGAGGGCACAGAGCTGGTGCCAGCTCCCAGACCGCCCACGCTGGACGGGAAGGGCGGGCCAGCAGAGGTCATGGCGGGCTCTCTCCACCCGTGTGTCTCAACAGCTCAGCCCCGGCGCCCAAGTGACAGCTCCAGGCCAAGGACGTGGGGGCCAGACCTCTACATCCATATTTGCAGCTGGATAAGGTAGCCCCCGCCAAGACAAGGAACTGACGTCGTCTTCTCCTAAAGTGGCCCCTCTCAACTCGTCAGATTTTCTCTGCGGTCACAGCATCGTCGACACTTCGTCACGGCCTGGGAATGGTGATCCAAGCGTGCCGCTTCTTTTCCACGTCTTCTCGACTTTTCCACTTCTCGACCGCCCCCATTCTCCATGCTCCTGCCAGTCACTCAGGGCCCGACAGGGCACCATGTCCTTGACTTTACTCTCCTCCAACTCACTGGCTCTGAGAACATCTTCAAATGCCAGCTTTATGATGTTTTTTTTCCTACTAAAACCCTAAAATGACCATTGCCATGCTTAATTCAAATAATCTCCGGCTCTGAGGTTCTTCTGCCTCGGGAAGGTTAGTCCCCAGTGCTTACTGGGAAGTGCTGTCCACAGTTGGTGGAAACTTGGGGTCTCCTTGGGCACATGGTCTGCCTTCCCTCATTCACCTCGGGGTGCTCCTTCCTCTGTCTGCACAGGTTCCTCTGAGGCCACAGGACCCGGCAAGGGTGGTTTTGAGTTCAGTTTTTATCCTGGCCTCGGCAGGCAGAGCCCTGGAGCTCCACTGAGGGTGGAATGGAAGGGAATTGCTGTACGGAGGGAAGCGGGGAGAGAAGGGCCAAGACCCTCTGCCTGGCGCACACACACACACACACACGGGCAGTTCTGCTTTTGCTTTACGCACTGGACTTCCATCTAAGATTGAAGAAGAAAAAAGGTATCTAGTGCTTTTAAAAATATGAGAAAACCACTGATTTAATGTGGCTTTGACCCAAGACAAAACCCTAGCCGATAAAACGTTTGACTCACTGCCAGATATCCAGTCTCTGAGCACTTCTAGCCTCGGGCAGCTCACCACCTTACAGAGCAGTCTGCCGTTCTGGGGCATGACACACAGCTCTAGTGCGTGCAGACAAGACGCATGAGGCCTGGGGCGTGAAGAGAAATGGCCTCGGCCTGCTGCCCAGGGTGTGCTACCAGGAGGCAGCATCTGCCTTGTTCCTTCTCTTCGCTGTCCTCGCAGTGGATGCACTCGCAAACAGGGGCTGGGCTCTGCTGTGTGCTGAGCCTGCTGTGTGCTGAGCCTGCTGCTGCAGCTGGGGCTGTGGCCGTGAACGTGGCAGACCCGTTCTCCTGAGCCGACAGCCTGCTGCGGCAGACAATGGACACGAACATAAAGGGTGACCTCAGTGCTGTGAAGAGAGCCAGAGAGGGCGGCGTGCTGGAGTAGGGGTCGGCACACTTCGTGTTCGGAAGCTGCTCAGGGACACAGAGGCTTGCAAGGTGAAGGAACAGTCGTGTGGAAGTCTAGGCCAGGAAAGGGGCTGCCAGGCAGAGCGAAGAGCTAGCCCTGGGCTCCAGCTGAGGTGCAGGCCTGGGGAGTCTGAGAGCCCAGACAGCGACGGAGCGGGCACGGAACAACGGGGACCGGAGGCAGGGCTGGCCGCAGGGGCCACGCTCAGAGTTTGGAATTTATTCTGCACGTGACGGGAGCCATCGAAGGGCGTGGAGCAGGAGCCTAGGAGGTGGTTTCCATGTGATAAAGATGGTGCCTGCAGACAGAGGTGACAGGACTTGCTGATGGAGGGACTTTGGGTCAGAAAATAAGGAAACGAGGATGTTGTGTGGGCTTTCAGCCTGAGCAGCTTTGGGGGGCCACGGAGGAACTCCAAGCAGATGGTGAAGAACAGTGGGGGCAGGGAGGGCCGAGGGCATGCGTGGCAGGCAGAAGTCAAGAACCCTTAACAGACATGATGGTCTCAGGGGACCTCAGGGGCTCATTGGACAACCACCAGCAGCCAGCCGCGTGAGGTCAAGCTCAAGGAGAGCCTGGGCATCATCAGCCACAGATCAGGAGGATGACAGTGGCCAGCGTGTTCTAGAAGACAGGCCTAGAAGTGAGCCATCTTCTTGATACGGGCATGAGCTCTTCCAGCACGGGCAAAGAACAAAGGAAGAATACTGGGGAGGAGGCTGACTCCTGAGGCTGGGCTGGGGGACGGGGTGTAGACTGTGCCCAGCACACAGTGTGCAGGGGGCAGGGAAGAGCCAGGCTGCAGGGCCAAGTTCAACCAGCCAGACTAAAAGGGCCATCCTGGACTCCGACCTCATATCCCCATTGAGGGCACATTCACAAGCCCTACACAAGCTCTCTTGCTCCCATGGCCAAGCATGCCAGATCCAATCCTATCAGATTAACGGTTTTTGGCATTGTTCCTACAAAAGAGGATTTGGAGGGCATCAAAAGCTTCATTAAAAAAAACAAAAAACAAAACAAAAAAAATCACCCAGGGGCAGAAACACACATTCTCCCCTTATCAGCAAGAATTAGGTGGAATTTTTGTGTCTACGGTTTGGTGGGGAGCAGGGAATAAACGGAGATGCTTGAGCACAGGCAGAAGAGCTCATGGACTGACAAGACCAGAAACAAGAAGGGTGAAGGAGAAAGAAACCGCTGTGCTGGGGACCAACCAGGCTGAAGAACTTTGACCAAGACCAACTTTAAGGATCCCCCCTCTTTTTTTTTTTTTTTAGATTTTATTTATTTATTTCACAAAGAGAGAGAGAGATCACAAGTACGCAGAGAGGCAGGCAGAGAGAGAGGGGGAAGCAGGATCCCCGCTGAGCAGGGAGCACGATGTGGGGCTCCATCCCAGGACCCTGAGATCATGAACTGAGCCGAAGGCAGAGGCTTTAACCCACTGAGCCACCCAGGCGCCCCAACTTTAAGGATCTTAGTAGAAGACGGGTGTCCAGGGTTTAAAGTCTCTAAGGTAGCCTCAACCAGGAGCACAGGAACTGGTGAGACTTCATGAAGAATAAAGATAAGAATGGTTTGACCCTGGAGCTGGGTTTACTTATCTTCATAGGACACCACTGGGCTGGAGGGATTTGCTTGTCTTGGGATTGATCTCAGAATCTGAGCCATCAGTACATCAGCCTCTGGCCAGGAGAAACATGAGTACTACCAAGGTCACAGAGCTAGCTTCTTGGTGAGAACATGCCCAGGGTTGTCTCCAGCGGAGGTCAGGTTGGCCAGAGTTAACAATGAATGCAAGGAGTTCTTCCTTGCAAATACTAGAAACAGGTGCACACACACACACATACCCTCTCCCCTGACCCACACACTGAGGCCACGAAACAGGAGTGGTAATGGGAAAGCCCATGACTGCTAAGAGCTCTCTCTAGGACAGATCAGAGATGGTTTGAGTCCAACCCCTTCCGCTTGGGGAAACTGAGGCCCAGAGGTTCTGTGACTTCTCCCAAGTCCTTTGGAGGCAAAAATATTAAGTGAACGGGTACCGTGACTTCTCACACCGGGTTTCCCCTGGACCCGTTAAATCTCATTTGTTGTTCTTTAGCCCCCATGGCCAGGAGGACCTGACCGACCCTTCTTCCTCCCACGCTGGAGGGCAGGAAGGCAGCATCCCAGACCTCCTTCGTGGCTCGGACCGAGCAACAAGCTGCTCTGTCCGTGTAGAGCACCCCTTCCAGGGGGAGGTTTCTGAACCCCAACAAAGTCCTGCTTCGTGCACCGTCCCTAACGGCGGCCAAGCAAGCGTGGTCGGACTCAGGTTGTTCCAGAAATGCCTGAGCCGCCAGGGATCAGACACTGCTCAGGAAGCGCATCCACCAATGGTCTCAGGCCATCTCAGCCCTCCCACTCTGTGGCTGAGGCCAACGGTCCGGGAAAGAACAGGGCCATGAACAGAGACTGTCTGAAAGGACGCACACTCCACGTTTCCCTTCTAACCCTCTAAAGCTAGGCAGCTTCACTACTTCCCACTGAGTAGAAAATTCTAACCGATGGCTACATTTTCTGTGTGCAAACAAGACTATCTCTGGAAGAAAGAACAAAGTTGAGCCATTAGCAAAGTCCCCAGACTCCTTTCTCGCATGGAAAAAAAAAGATTATGAGCAAGAACGACTTCGCATAAAACACCTTCTTGCACTTCCAAACACTGAACTCTTGTTTGCAGCTCTGCGCATCGTTCTCTGTTCAGGGATGTTCATGACTGTAATTACTGTGAACACATTCTTTTATGTTCTGCACTTTTCCTAACTTACTTCTACCAACTTGCTAATTAACTCAATGTCTTAATTAATGGACATTTGGACTATTTCTAGTTTCCTTCCCAGCAAATCACTAGACCTACTACAGATTGAGTGTCTGTATCCTCCCCAGGTTCCTATGTTGAAGCCCTAAGCCCCAGTGTGATGATATTTGGAGGCGGGGCCTTTGTTGGTAACTAGGGTAGCGTGAGGTCCTAAGAGTGGGGCCCCCAGGAAGGGATTATTGTCCCTATAAGAAGAGGAAGAGACCAGAGAGCTCCCTCTCCACCACGTGCAGACACAGCCAGAAAGCGGTTGTCTTGTGAGCCAGGAAACAGGCTCTTACTGGGAACTGAATTGGCTGGCACCTTGATCTTGGACTTGCCAACCTCCAGAGCTGCGAGAAATAAATCTGTACTGTTTAAGTCTCAGTCTGTGGTATTTTGTTATAGCAGCCCGAGCTGACTGAGACAAGTTTCCAAAGTGATATGAACAACTGGCAAATATCTATTTGGCCCTCGACTAGCTGGCTTCTGCGCTTTTGTTAAGAGAACAGAGAGCAGGGCCATGCTGACATCACGAAGGTCGGGACAGATGATGCAGGAGTGGATTCACCTTCTCCTAAATCGTTCCGTGGCCTCTGCAGGGGGTGGGGGGCACAGGGACACACCGGTGGTGATGACGATGGTGAGGGTAAGGGACACAGCATGGACCTATCAGCAGGATAACTTCAGAAGGTGAACTACGGGGGCGCTTGGGTGGCTCAGTTGGTTAAACGTCTGCCTTTGGCTCAGGTCATGATCTCGGGGTCCTGGGAAAAGGTCCAGGGTCCAGCTGCATAGTGAGGGCAACCAAAGGAGGCTGGGCAGCTCAATCAGACCACCACCACCAGAGTGTCTGAAAAAACCAAGCCCTTTCCTAAGAAATTCTCCCACTCGTTTCTTTTTTCCAACACTGTATTTTTTTTCATGTATAATTCATATACAGTGTTATAGAAGTTTTAGGTGCACAATATGATGATTCAACAACTCTATACATTTCTCAGTGCTCATCAAGATAAGTGTACTCTCCAACAAGTGTGTTTTGGGAAATTCCAACTTACAGAAAAATCGGAAGAATGAAACAATGAACACTCGTACACCCTTCACCTAAATTCACCAGCTGTTACCGTTTTTCCATCTTTCCAGTCTCTCGTGTGTGCATATATGTGTCACTGTTAGAATCGTGACATGTCGACCCTAAATGTTTGGGCATGCATCTTCCTTTTTAAAATTTATTTATTTATTTTTTAGAGATTTTATTTATTTACTTATTTGTCAGAGAGAGAGAGAGATCATAAGCGGAGGGAGCAGCAGGCAGTGGCAGAGGGAGAAGCAGACTGAGCTGGGAGCAAGGGGTTCAATCCCAGCACTCCAGGATCATGACCTGAGCTGAAGGCAGACGCTTGCTTAACAGACTGAGCCACTCCGGCCTCCCAGGCATGTGTCTTCCTAAGAACAAGGGACATGTTTCTAATCACAACACCAGCACCACATGCATGAAATTGAGTGTCGATACAATAAAATAATCTCAATCTCATAAGACATTCCTTTGAAATATCTCCCAGCTACCTGCAAGATGTTCTTGACAGGTCCCCACCCCAGCCCCAATGCAGAATCCAATCAAGGATCAGGCATCGCATTTGTCTGTCTTGTCTCTTTAGTCTTTAATCTAGACGAGTCTCCCTGCCTACTCTGTGTGTGGTGACGTTGTCCCTACTCCACTGCTGAGCAGAGCAAGGACCCAGAGTGCCAAGAAGTCCGAGTTCTGGCACGGATGTAAATCTAGCACTATTCGTGTGACCCTTGACCTTCACCTTGACCATGGTTTGGGAATCCTCTGACATAGCCTTGCTGGAATCCACACCTCCATTTTGCAAGAAGCCCGTCTCTCCTAAGATTGCAGCCTACACATCAGCACCCAAAGGCACTGTTTCCTGGCCTTAAAAGGGACCAGCTCTTATTAGTGACATTGTTGGCCATGATTCTTTGCGAGGGTGGGGCGTGCCTATCATGCTTCCTCAGCTGCCCACCCCCCCGCAGGAGACATAACAAGAAAGACGTTCTAACAATACAGCTCTGCCCTCTGCTTGGCCTCCCTGTCCCGGCCGGCTGATTACCCCCCATTTCTTCAGTGGCTGCCCAGTGCCTCAGTCCATTACGATACTTTGCTTCCCAGCACTGCGGGGCCCATTCCCCGATGACCCAGAGCCGCACTGGAAGGCTGCTTCCCTGGGCTCCGGATCCTTTTCAATAATCAGCTTTGTGAGTCAGAGGCAGCAGCTGCCCTGGGCCTCCTGGGCGTGGCAAGGCAGAAAGATGATTGGATAGTTAGGCAAGGTGGCTGCTCTGCAGCCCCCACTGCCCCACACCCCCGCCTCATTTCCCCAGGGCCCTTCTACCGGCTTTCCAGGCCCAGCAATACGATAATGAGATCTCAAAAAATGCCCCCACCCACCCCACATCCATATACACACAATTTCTTAGCGGCTTCTTGCGGGGCTAATCCCACCACTGGGAAGGCAGAGCAGTGGGGGACAGTGGTATGTGTCCCTCCCCCAACCCCAGGCGTGAGGTGCAGCCACGACCATTTGCTGGCTGGAGTTGAAGGGGGCTCAGCAGCTCTGCAAGGGTGGGGGATGTGAACCCACAAGGGCAGGGAAACAGACTTAAACGTAACGCTTATGTTGGGATAATCTCGGGACTGGCTGTCGCACAGGGAGGAAAGACCGAAGCCTCAACGCTCAGAGTCATCTGGCAGCTGCCCCACGTGGGAACCCCTGTGATGGGCTTTGTCCTCCAAAGCACCCACTCGCCCCCATGGGACAAGCGTTTTCCTAATAGAGGCAAACTGTCCTCTGGCTGCTCCTGACCCACGAAGCTGAGCCCCGCCCACCAGCTCTGGAACTGCTGAGGGCCCCACAGGCCTAGTGCAAAGCTCTCTCAGAAGTGTGTCACCCAGGGGATCGAGACACTGACTGAGCGCCACTAAGGGCAGCGCTGCAATCTTCCGTCTAGAACTTGCTGCTGGGGGACGGAGGGCCCTGTGTAAACCATGGGAGCAGGGCTGGTTGAGAGCTGGGGCTGGCTGAGAAAGGCCCCCACACCTCTCCTGCGCCCAGGAGGCTGTGAGTGCCCACAGAAGCCCAACCTAACACACCAGCACAGGTCCCAAACCCCACCTGCCATTGTTGCTGGGGAGGTTCGCAAGAGCAGCTGGGCCTCCCTTAAGCAGAGTCTCTGTCCTTCCTCTCCCCCGGCGGGGGGAGAGGGGCGGGAATACAACAGCCCTCCTCAGGCTGGTGAGAATCCCCTCTCATGACACAGTCACCCACTTGCCAAACAAAGCGCCTGCTCAGAGGGGTCCCTGCGCACTTAACTTGGCAGAGAGAAGCAGCGCCTTGGCCCAGCCTCACGGCCTTCTCCCTCAAGGGTTCTCTCCTCTGTAAACCACGGTGTCCAGCAAAATTCTAAAGGGCGCTGCAGATACTCTACTGACAGAGCCCCCAAGCAGCTCACGGTTTCTACTGTCCCAGCTGGCCTCCCCTGCAGGAAGAGGGGCTCGGGAGTAAGAACAAGGCATTCTGGTCCCGCAGACTCAGGGCCCAGAGGGGTAGCCTGCAGGGGTCAAGGGCGCTGGAATCCTGGCAGTGTGTCTCATGGCTGCCAAGTAGGTTTCGATGTAAAGAGCAGCACTGGAAAAAGCGTACGGGCTGGGGGATGAGTGCACATCTCTCTTGATGTCCAGAAGCAAGGAAGCAAGGTCTGTGGTCAGGAGCTGAGGAACCG
This sequence comes from Mellivora capensis, assembly GCA_004024625.1. Taxonomy (NCBI): domain Eukaryota; kingdom Metazoa; phylum Chordata; class Mammalia; order Carnivora; family Mustelidae; genus Mellivora; species Mellivora capensis. Next base: position 49,303 of record PISX010000021.1, on the reverse strand, counting down.
CAGGGAGCAGGATGGGGCAGAAGCAGGAGGGCCATTCGGGGGTGCTCAGCGGCGCTTTTCCCGTCTCCTCCACTCCCCCCAGGCCTGGCTTATCTGCAAACCGGGGGCAGAGGTGCCAAAGCACGTGTGCAGTTTGAAAAGCACAATACAATGACTGCATTTGCACGACCCCACCCTGTGCGCTTCCCACCCCGAGACTTCACTGGCTCTGGAGTCTGGATTCCACATTGGCTTAACAAGAAAAATCAGCATTTTTTTTTCTAAGTATGACTATTTTTTCATTATCGAGACAACTCTCATCATCGCAGATCGTGAACTAAGCCACATGCACGTGGATCCGGGAACCCGCGGGCCGGAGGGGTGCGGGGCGAGGGGTGGGTGTGACCCGAGCCTGGGAAGGAGGGAGCCGGACCGGGAAGTGGAACGCCAGCACCGCACACTACACAACTCCGATAGGCTCGGCGCTGGCAGGCGCTTGGGAGGGGGAGGGCGATGGCGAGTTTGCTCGGCGGGGTCTGCGCTCCTGGGGGACGGTCGGCCCGAAGCTGGGAGCCCGGTCCACGGCCCCGCCTGAGCTGGGGGGAGGGGGAGGTGGGTCCCGAGGTGGGGAGGGGGCGCCCAGGAGGGCCGGGTCTGTACCTGCTTGGCCTCGGCGGCCTGCTCCTCCGCCTCCGCGGGCGCCGCCTCTCGCTCCCCCGGCCCCTCGAGCTCCCCCGGCCCCTCTGGCACGGCCGCCGGCTCTGGGGCGCAGGGCGGTGCGGGGGTCCCGGGGGCCTTGGCCGGGGTCACGGGCTCTGGGCTGGCGGCCGCCCCGCGCCGCACCAGCAGCCAGGCGAGCAGCAGCGCCAGCGCCGTGGCCAGCACGGGCAGCGCGGCCAGCAGCTCGGCGGGCGCCTCCATCGCGCCGCGGCCGCCCGAGTGCCCGCCCGCGGGGACCCCGAGGGAGCCCGCCGCGCCCCGCCCGCGCCCCGCCCCAGGGCGGAGCCCCTGCCTGCGCCCCGCCCCCTCGGACCCCCCTTTGCGGGGGTGGGGGTGGGGGGGTGCGGGGGTGCGGGGGGTGGGGAGGACACCGATGCTGCGGGGCCCCGACCCCTGCGGCGGCACTCCCGAGGCCGGCCAGTCCCTCCCTGCACCGGGCAGGCCTGACGCTTGCGCTTGGATTTGTTTTGAAAACCCAGCTCGAAACGCTCTTTCCTCAGGCGCCCTTAGATTACTGTCATTTTCGGCATCATTTCCGCCCTGTACAGAAGGTCCAGCACTTTGGCACCGCAGGCTGGGAGATGCCGAGGCCCGGTCGGCCGCGAAGGCTCGCCTAAACCGTGGCACCGGACTGCCTGTAAGGCGACGAAAGGGAAACGTTAACAGGCTTACTCCCGGCCACTTCCAGACCCGTCGGCAGCATCTTCCGGGAGCGCCCGAGCTCCTGGCGGGGAATGCCCGGCCCTGAGACCCAGCAGCCTTCAACACAAGCTTCTCTGTGACGCGGCTGCCCCCCAAAGGCGGCTTTCTGGAATTCAGCTCCAGGTGCCTTGGGATAACATCGCTCCCAAACTGACTTTTCCTCTCGGGAGTAATTCCGCTGTGTAGGGAGGGTGCAATGAAGGGAAGTCTGCTGTTTCTCCTTCCCCAGATCCTTCCTGCGGTTGTTATTTGTTTGAGATAGACACACTGTAACCAAAAAGTTGTGTCTTTAGCCCTCCCAACACACACGGCAAAGTTTGTCAGGTACCAGTTGAAAAAACAGGATGCCAGTTTTTGCTTAGGACACATTTATTGCTTTTTTGGAAAAACTACAGTGCCCGAGCCGGTATCTGGCACACACCAGAAGCTAGATGGAGTGCTGCTTACATGGAAGGCAGAAGGATGTGCTCAGGCTTCTTCCTGGTCTCGACCAGCAGGCCTCCAGGAAGAGGGGGAGCTTAGTCCTGGTGCTTCACATAATGGTAAGGGGTACCAGCAAAAGGAATTTCAGCGGTGATTGGTGAAAAATGCCCCATAACTATAAAAGGTGGAATGGGCTCCTATCTGGCTTTTGACCCCCAGGGAACTTTCAGCCAAGGCAGGCCTCTTTTTTGGCCCTTGCCTTCATTGTTTGAAAGTACATGTTTAAGGGGGCCCGTGGTGCAAACTTAGCTACGTTCTGTATCTACTACCAGATGAATAATGAGAAGAAACAAGAACAAAACAGTGCAAAAAACCCAACTCCAAACCAAGTTGCTTTATTTAAAATGATGAACAAGTTTCATCCAAGTGAAAGTTAAAACCACCCATCAAATGGTGGAGCCATAGGCAGCCCGTGGTGGAGCGCACGGCGAGACGGAAGCAGATGGAGCGGGCTGCTGGGGGTCTCTGTGGCGGCGGCAAGAGGCACAAGGACTCTGCATGGTCCCAGTTCTTCTGCACTGTCCAGTCACCTTGAAGACAGCAGGCCGGGCCAGTTCTCATGGGACTTTCAGTGAGGACTAGATGCCTCAGGGTTTTGAACAATGAGACGAAAGTCTAGAGCCACCACTGGAGCGTGCCAAGGCGTGAGGTTCATCTAGTTTTGTGGCATATAATGTAGTATCAGTGGAGCATCTTGACGGGAGGTAGGGAGGGAGGGGGCCATGTGAGGAGAAACCACACAGGGAACCATCCGCAGTACCCCGCACACACGACAAACACCTTGTGGAAACGCTATGCATAATTCAAGGAACCTACAACTGTGCACGTACACGCCTACGTCCTAAAAGCACTTTTTACAACACTTTCCGCAAAACTCCTATCCTGTCGACACTCTTGTCTAAAATCCTATGTCACAACCAGACTGAACCTCTAATAAGTTCATAAAGCAACTTTCTTGCTGATGCTTAAATATCTTTAGCTGACAGAGAGAGAAACCAAATACTAAAACCACAACTTGATGTTCTTGTGTTCTTTTAGGAAGATCTCACAGACTTGAATTTAGCAAGGTCTCACCTTTTCCGGTCATGGAAGTGGATGTGCGTGACCCCACCTAGCCTGAGCAGTGACCCTTGGGAACCGTGCACGGCACACTGCCTTTCAGCTGCACGAGGGGAGGGACCTGCGCTTGTCACAGCTGCATCGCCAGCACCCGGGACAGTGCCTGCCACTCGAACCCGGGCTGAACACTTGGATGATTCATAAACGGGCATCTGCAAGCCTAAGCCAAATCGGAACAACGTCCCTGGGCTGGGTGGCTCTCCCCTCAAAGGTGTCACCCTGAATGTCCCAGCACTACTAATGAGCCCAGAGACACCCGTGTGCGGCACCGGATCCTTCAGGCTGGTGGTGAAGTCTTTGGTGCTCGCTCCCAAAGCCCCGGAGCCGCACACTGTCTTCTTCCACCCTGGTCCTCCCCGTCAGTAGTTCTGGACCCAAGAGTCCTTCTTCCAGGACACAGCTTAATGGTTTTTCAGTTGGAGAAAAATCCCTACTATTGTTGATGTCACTCGAAGGAGAAGGCTCAGACCAGGTGGGGTGAACGGTTAACTTTAGAACAGACCTGGTTCCCCCTCTCTACCTGGTCTGCAGCACCCAGCCATCACTGCACTCCTCTCCCAGCGGCTCCCCACCTCCTCCCTGCTTTAGTCCCCTAACGGTGTGCTTGGGTGGCCCACAGCAACAGGGGACAGCAGTGGTGGGGGGAGGTGTTGAATCTCTGGCCTGGCTAAAACAAGGACTGTCCCACAGTCACTCGTGGGATGGCAAGAACCAAATGGCAGCACATAAGCGGTGTGATCCAGATGCTTCCCGGGGAGGTGACTGCGGCCCTGTCAGGTGGGCTGGATCCCTTCTTTCTGGATAGTGTTTGTCAAACAGGAATCACCCTTGGCCTCTCACGAAGGCTAGTCTCTCCCATTCAAACTTCTGTCGCGTCATCCCAGCCACTGCAAAAGAGTCCTATCCTGCCCCCTGGCGGCAAATAATTTTGGTTTTGCTTTTTTTCTTTACACTGACGTTTAGAGAGAAGTTGGTATGAATTAGAGAGGAAGGCGTTATAGCCTGATAGCAATACTGGGGTACAGAAAAAAAGTGTTTTGGAAGATAGCACGAACATTTAAAAAAAGGAGACAGAGGAATCCCATTCAGGTGTGAACACAAAGAGACGAGTTCAGGGTTTGACTTTACTCACCCCCAAAAACACACCCTGGAATGGAGGGAAGCAGGGCTGTCTGAGCCCAGGAGGCCTGGTGGGGAAGCGGAGCAGCACCGAGGGCAGGCGACAGGCGCCAACGCTGAGGAACGTGGTGGACGTTCTCCATCCACCCCAGCCATGTTTTTGAGTCGGGATTTGAGAATGCAGAAAACTGAGACAAAGTAGGGGACTGGCCTCTTAGGGAAAAGCCACGTGACCAACCCAGTGTCAAGAAACAATCATCAGTCCGTTAAAAATATAACCTTTGCACAGAAGAGCCCTGGATTCCCCAGATTATACCCATGGTCAGTGAGGATCCAGGGAGGCAACACCACACAGTTCCAGGCCGCCTGCGCACCCGGCTCCTGGGCGCCCCTGGGACGCTACAGGGCCAGCTCCTGCAGCCCTCCTGCTGCTCGTGCCCTTACCTACACCCCGCCCAGAAAAGGGCACGCTACTCAGTACTTTTCACTGGGCACATCCTTGACAAGCCCCCTCTCACTTTTATGTAAATTTAGCTGAATTTAGGGACAGATTAAGGCAGGCAGGTCAACTGAGAGGGCAAGAGATGGAACCTGCTGGTCAACCCCCAAGTCTTCATACCAGAGCCCTTCAGAAGCCTCAACATACCCAAGACCAGAAGCACCACGTCTGCGTTTATTCCGACCTGCAGCCCAAGCCACCCAGCTAGCTTCTGCGGGTCTAACCAGCGGGGACACTGACCATGACGTCTCTCAGAGAGCGAGAGCTTCTGCCTTTACGGATCACGTGGGGAGAAAGACCCATCTGCCGGAAGCGGGCCCTGTTCACAACTTGAATTCTGCGGGGAGAACACACCGGACCTTTCCCCTCCCGTTTCTAAACAGAAACCCTGATACGTCATGCCTGCCCCAAAACACACTGCACGGAAACGCTGCTGGAATTCCCGAGCCCGTCTGGTGGTGGCGAGAAGGTCCCGCGTCCGAGGCCCGTGCTTGCGGTGGTGAGCGGTGCCACCCGCGCCGGCTGGGTCGGTGACACATTGGGATGGTGTGGGAGTGGCACTTTTTCCGCGTGATTGGCTCAGACGCAAATCCGAATCCACTCGCCCCTCGGGTCCTGCTGGTGCGCCGCCGGCTCCCAGAGAGCAGAGGCTCCTCACCCGTGTCGCTGAGGGATCAGACGCGGCGAGACACTCAAGGGATCCCAGCCCTGCGGCCTCGAGGTCGAGCAGCATGGCTTAGAGGGGACAGCACAGATCCCCTGGCCCCGCAGCGCGCCGGCCGTCAGTGTTTCGGGTCTCACTGAGCTTTGAAACTTCTCGACCCTCTACTCTTAGCAAGCGGTAAGAACGGCATTTGACCAGAGACAGAAGCTTGGACCAGAGAAGGATGATCCGAATTCAAAGGAGACAAAAGGTGGGAGCAGGAGATGTGAAAACTGAGTCGGGCGGCCGCCCACAGCGCACACAGGAGCCACGTCAGGGAGAGTCTCTGTACTGGCTCAGGGGTGAGCCCGGCCTCCGCAAGTGTCCCTAATCCTGCCAAGGAAAGCACAACCGCCTGTCAGCCGCGCGGAGACGGCACGGCAGGTGCGAAGCTGGAAGGACACGTTAAAGCAGAACCCCAGGGCCCCACATGCAAGTCAGGGCAGGGCTGTCCCTAAAACTTTTTCTGAGTAACTACCAAGTCGTGTGGCACGGCCAGGTGGGGTCGACAGCAACAGAAACACCCCGGAAAAGCAAGAAGAGAAATCGAGCAGTGGCTGTGAAGAGGGCAATCTGGTCGAGAAGCGCAGGGTCTAGCTCATAAATTCACGCCACTAAGACACCTGAGCTTCTGGAACTCTAGTGTGAACAAACAGCAAGGCCTGTGGGGCCGCCACTCTGTTAACACACGTTGAGAAAACACCCAACTGCTCAGAGATACGAACAGCACAACAGCAACGTCACCCACGGCAGGCCAGGCCAGGCCCCCAGACGCTTAGGGTCCCCCGAGCTTCTGTACTGAACTACCGTGAGGGCACGCGCCGGCAGAGGTGATCTCACGGACTCTGAGTTCAAGTCTGAACTCGTTTGGATCCCATCCGGTTCAAACAAACGTGGGAGACGCGATGAAGACCTTCGAGAAAATCGGAGCTCTTCACGGCTGTCTCACGTGCTGTGAGCGCTCAAAGTGACAATGGCAAGTAGGGGGGAAAGCAGGAGGCCCCCCTCTGGCTCCTGGGAGACACCGGGGACCTGCTCTCAGGCCGCCCCAACTGCCACAACCATCTCTTCCCCATCGAGGGCCCAGGGCAGTCGAGTCGCTGCTTTCCCACACCACCACAGAAACTGCCACAAGGGGAGGCTCTGGGATTCTCCAAGGACAAAAGTTGCAAAGATATAAAATGGATTTAATTTTTATTAAATAACATTAAGGGTTTCCTTGGCATCATCCACACAGATCCTTGCCTTTATGCTTAAAATAAGCCACGTGACTTTGCGTCGGTAGCGGAGGAAGAAGCTACTGGAGCAAATGCTAAGTGAACGGCCTCCTATTCCAAGGGCGCGCTCGTTCTCCGGCTTTCTCCGGCCCTCCCCTTGTGTGCAGATCCAAAGGGCGGCCCTCCCCAGGGCCCTGGCCTCGCCGCGCGCACGTCCTCCTACAGAGACAGCAGCCGCGCGAGGTCACCTGGAGGAGCTGCGCTCTTTGCTCGCACAGTCGTCTTGGGAGGTGGTGTCCCCGTTGCCCATCATGCCGCACGTTCTCCGCTTTTTCCTGCGGTGCATCGTCCCATCGCCTTCAGACCCCGACTCGCACTGCACGGGAGGGCAGGGAGGAGGCAAAAAGCAGCGAGTCAACCAGATGCAACCCCTTCTGTCTGTAAATAAACTTCCGGCCTCGAGGCGCAGCATGAATGTCACCCGAGTCCTCCCGGGAAGCGGCCACGGACAACAGCTCCACAGCACCATCCACACCGCCTTCTCCCTCGGCTGTTTCTGGCCCCCTGGACGCTACGACCCCCCTCACATGCCAGGTGTCCCCCCGGGGCTCGCCAGTGGGAGGGTTGTTTGAAATCGAGATACGCGTCAGCACCCTGAGACAGCGTGACACCATTTTGCTGCATCCAGGCGGACCCCGAGAGGGACACTAGGAGTCCGGCGCCGACACCGCTCCCCTGCGCCCGGGGCCCCCGCAAGACACCGCAACCCCAGGTCATGCCAATTGCTACGACAGAAATTTCATCCAGTGAGGGCCCAGGTTTCTCTTCCCTGAAATGATGTCAGCTTCTAACAAGCCACCGAATTTGGGGAGCTTCCAGGCTTACAATTTACACCCACAGGGACAACTGTCACCGCCGGCTGGGAGGTGACAGCGCTCCGAGTCTGAAGCCCCACACTGCTGTTCACGAGCTGGGCGGCCCTTGGCCATTCATGTAACGAAACCCCCCAATACTCCTTTTACCTCTTCAAGTTACTGCCGACAACGCACGAGCTCACGCGCGCGTGCACACACATGCAAGCACACATGCACACGCGCCAGGCTATAACACGGGCAAAGTTCCCCACCCGGCAGGAACGGTGGCAGTTCTAGCTCTTGGAACAAAGCGGGAGAATGTTCACCCCTTTCCCCTTCCTGGGCAGGAGGTTCCCGGGGGGACCGGCCCTGCAGGCCGGGGTTCCAGGAAGCGGGGCCTCACCTCGGAGTCCGAGTCGGACGAGCTGGAGCTAGAGGAGCTTGACGAGTCGCTGGAGCTGTCGGAGGCGATCCCCGTGGACTCCTGCAGGTCAACGGAGTCCGCCAGCACCGCCAACTCGGGGTGCTCTTGCTTCAAGATCCTGGGAGACAAGAAACATCGTTCCCAGTGCTGGGAGCGGCAGCGACACCGCACGCAGTAACCAGGACTCAAAGCTGAGGCCTGTCTCTCTCGGAGGCACCTGCAAAGGGCAGGCGCTTGGCTCAGAATGGGCGCTGGGCAGTGGTGAGGCCGCACGGATCCACAGGCTGGGAACAGCAGCCCTAACGTGCTGCTCAGGCTCTTCTGAAAGGCGGACTAGCTGCGCGCGAGTTACTGTGACCTTCGCACGCAAACGAGCCAGCCGTGCTGCCAACGTGAGGCCGGGTTGCCCCGAGTTAGCCACTTATTTTTTTCCACCTCGGAGAAAGTCTCTCTCTTCCGTTTTTTTCCTGAACCATTCCTAGCTGACCTCTTTCAAACCCTTCCTTTCCACAGCACTGAGTGACCGCAGTCGGGCTTGGTCACGTTCCGTTTGTAAGAGGAGCAACAATCAGGTTTGCGAGGAAGAAGAAGAGGCAAGCAACAGAGAGGGTCCCCCTCGCTCGAAGACAGAACTGGACTGGACTTTCGGAGGAAGGAGCCCTCCCCATAGGGACCTGATCTTGGCATCCACTCTAAGCAGGGACAAGAGACCAGCTGCGTGGTCAGGCCTTTAAGATGACCAAATCCCAGCGCACAGCGGCCGACGGGACGGAGTCAGTGGGCCTTAGGTGCCTGAGAGTCCGGGGAGAATGAAGCCACCACCCTTGCTGGCCCTCTCAGCAGGGGGGCTGAGCACTGACCAAGCCAGGATCCCTCTCTTACCCCGAGAGCTGGTCCCTCCAGGTCGGGGTTGGGACACAGTGGCACGGGGTGGCTGGGGGTGGCTTGCACTGCCGCTGCCCGTGCTGTATCTGTTCTGTGGATAAACAGAGGAGCTAAGTCTCCAGGGCAGTCACCTCACTCACAAGAACTGAAGGTATTAAGTTTAAAGGGGAATAACGCTTCTCAGTAAGAAAAAGAAAGAACCAAAATACAACCCAAACAAAATGGCTTCCTTTGCTACTGCTAGCTTTGGTGGGGAGGGCCGGGGGTGGGTGTGTGTGGGGGAGACAAAAAAACCAGAAAATAAAACAAAACAAAAAACAGAAAACAAGAACCAATCCCAATTATAGCCATGTTTTGACTGACTGATCAAACATGCAGAGTCTTACTCTGTCACCTGGAGGCTGGCAAGCATCCTGAGAACTAGCCCTGACCTTGGACCCACTCTCCTCTGCCCCAGCTCTCCCAGGCCTAAGATCAGCACACGTCACTGCAGCAGTGAACTCTTTTCCATTTCACCTCTGGGGTATGAATTGGAACAAAGTGAAAATAAGAAAAAAAAAAAAAAAAAAGTCTCTCACCTATACCATTTCCTCGATAACTTTGGTCTCCCTCTTACCGTCTTGTGCCATACAACAGGGAAGTTGGTGCTGCTGGCAAAATTCTGCGTGATGGCAATGGTGGTGTCAAGGTTAAGGACAACGTGCCACCAGCCTCCTGAAACCCAATAAAGAAACAATTAAACAGGGTTTGCTTCTGTGCACGATCAAAAACAACATAAGCTTGGTGAACAGAGGGTTCCTATCTACCCATCTATAGGCGAGACAGGTAGAGACTCAGAGACAAGAGATCCGGACTGGTCAATGGTTCTCCTGATCCAGAAATCACAACGTATTTGTGTAAAGTTCTCCTGGAGCACAGCCCATGCCTGTTCATTTCAGATTGCCTGTGGCTGCCTTCCTGCTCCACAGGCAGAGCTGCGCTGCTGCAACAGACCCGGTCTGGCCCACAGCACTTAAAATATTAAACACCCTCGCTTTCAACACTTAAGTCTGAAGTGAGCCAATGTTACACTGTATTAAAAACCCAATTTACAGAACAAGTCACAGTTTACCCACAGACACACGAGGTAACTACTAGGCATAAAGCTGAGTAGAACCTTTACACACACGGAATTTATCAACACGCGTTATGTATGTAAGTTACGAGAGAAGTGGACAGCAGCCTTAAGCACTTGACCGCACAGCCGCACATCACTGTCCGAGCTGGGCAGCGGTCAGTTCGTTTACAGTCGGCAGGCAGACGGGTCTCTTTGACTCCTAGATACACTTGTGCTCGCTAAAGACAAATAACTGAAATCAAAGAATGTACTTCCTCTTAGTTCGTCTATACCTGGTACAAAGACAGTCTCTCCTGGTTTTTGTAAGATTTCCAGGGGTTTGAATTCAGGTGGCCAGGTGGGAAGCTGTGTCCGGGGGTGAATGATACTAAACCAAGTAATAGCTTCATCTTGCTGGTTCCCTCCTTCTTCACGGGTCACCTTGATGAGTTCCCTGGGCGTGCTGGTAGGAAACAGGCACCAGCGCTTGTGGCCCTGAACTAAGGCATTCCAGGCACTGGTTCCCAGAGGGTCGATGTGAATTCCAGTTCCAGAGCGCGGTGGCCCCATCACAAACCATCTAATGGAATGGAAACGTCCGAGATATGAAAGGTAATTTAACTGTACACATATACCACCAAAGAGCGAGTTCTTAGTCTTATACTCTTTATTTCAGAGACTACATAAATCCTGCTACACAGAAACGCTAAACGAATCATGCCTGGAATGCTCTGTTAACAGGAAGGAAAAAAAAACCCACTAACGTGGCCTACTACTACTGAGCTTTAACTATTAAAATTTCCTTTAAAGATCAGTGGCTTAACTGTGGTAACGTGTTTGAGTCACCTGGGGCGCCTTCAGAAATCCTGATGCCCAGGTGGCCATCCAGACCAGTGAAACCAGTCTGTGGCCGTAGGATCTGGGCAGACAGCAGTAACCCACTAAGTAAGTTCCATGTGCAGCCAAAGAGAACCACTCGCTGTTACGGAAAAAGGTTAGCCGACGGAGCTCAGGTGACACATACTGCCCTACGTGAGACCGTAAGGGCTTCACCGCAAGGTACTTTACCTGTAAGGGGGCCTGCGTTTCTCCCCAGCATACTGGAAGAGGTCATCGGTGAAGAACTTGGGCACCTTGTAATCTTCCAGAAGTTTCCTTCTTTTGGGGTGTTCACCATAGCTGCTGTCAAAGATGTAAAGGGGGCTGTCATCCCGAGTGCTCTCCATGTACTCGATGTAGTACTTCATCTTCATCTTCACCGAGTAGCCGTCATTATCCTCACCGCACTTGAACTTCTGGTTACGGTACTTCCTTTTTAGGCGCTCCAGGGTCCACTTCTCCTGCGCAGACCAACCCTCTTGGGCATTCAGCAGAACCACGGGCTTGTACGGTCTTTCATATCGCTCCACGAATTCTTCCACCGACAGCTGTAATGCATCTGCCCTTTCCACGTTATCCTGAAGGAATCAGAAAAGACCTACCCAGTTAAAAAAAAAAAAAAAAAGTCCAGCGGCAGCAAAGGGTGTCCCCCAGGACCAATTAACAACGACATACCTAAGGAGCCAGATTCTCTTTCTGGCTTATTTGGGGGGGTGGGGGGCGGAGGAGAGGAGGGACAAGGACCTGCGTGTGGACTGACACGTCGCACCCAGCGCCGCCCCACCAGGGGAAGGGGGCTTCGCATCTCCTACTCGTGGACCTCCACAGTCGAGTCCCCGGGGCCCCACCGCCCAAAGGGGTCAAGGGGCGACAGTCCTTCCTGTGGGGATCGCCAAAGGCGTCAGCCTCCAGGTGGCCCGGCGGGCGGCGGCGGCGCGGGAGGAAGGAGGCCCGCCCTGGAACCCGGCCCCGATGACTCCGACCTCCGCGGGGTGCGGATGAGCCCATCGGAACTCGGGGGTGCCGCGCTGGACGCCGGGGGAGTCGCGCAGCCGCCCGGAGGTGCCCGTGCCCGGCCTCGGCCCGCGACCCCGGCGCACTCACCGCCACGGCCGCCGGGTTCAGCGAGAAGCTCTCATAGTAGTTGTGACGGGTCCAGTCCAGCGAGTCCTTGAGCTCTGGCCGCGCACTCCGCTTGGCCTCGCGGATCCGCTTCTTGCTCTTGTGGTTCATCCTCCGGGGATCACCAGCTGCTCCCGCGACGACCTCGGCGCGCCTCGCTTCCTGCTTCTAACGCACCCCTCTCCGGCCCGGACAGCGGCTGCGGCGGCGGCACCCAAACGCCCTTCGCTCTGGCCCGGCGCCTTTAAAGTCGCCTTCCAGAAAATTCACTCCCCAACCACCTCCCGGGCCTCGGGTTGGGCACGCGGCTGCCGTCTTCCCCGCCCCCCGGCCTCTCGCGGTGAGCCATTGGCTCGGTCACCTCCGGGGTCCGCCCTCACACTCGCCGGCTCTCCGCCATGTTGGGAAGGTCGCGCCGATCGAGGAGCCGCCTCATTGCGGCCCCGCCTCTTCCGCGCCCGCTTCCGGTGTGTGCGTCACTTCCGGGCGTGAGCCACTTAGCCGGCGGCCCGTTTCCGGCGTGCGAGTCGCCGAGGCCACTTGTCTTCTGTCTCTTTTACCTGGCCTCTGGCGTCTTCTCACCGCGCGGCCACGTCGTCGCCTGCCGGAGCGGTGCGTTCCCCGCCTTTGCAGTCGAGTTGTAGCGACCCGGCAGGGCAGCGTAGCGCCCGTGAGGCGGCCCCGTCGGCCAGGGGTTTCCCGCGCGCGCAGCCTGGCAGCCCGGCGCTCTTCGCTGTTCCCGGCCCGTCGGGGGACCCCCGACTCCCCCCTGGACAAGCGTGGCCTCCGAGGGCATGAAGTCCGGGCCCAGCGCTTTCGCTTCTCGGAGGAGCCGGGCCTGGGGGCCGAGGGGGCCGTGCTGGAGGTCAGCGTCCCGCAGGTGCGTGCGTCGGCACCCGTCGGGAGGCGCCTCCCGTCCTTTGCGGTGGCGCCGGTGGCAGGAGCCGCTCCCAGCCGGCCTGGAGGTGTTGGGAGGGGTGGGGGCGAGGTTTGGCGGCTACCCTGCCTTTGGATGGACCTCAGGGCGGGAAGGTTTGTGGCCTGAAGCTCTTGGCAGTCTTTAAGGAAGAAACTTGGGGACCCTACCACGAGAAGGGTATTTCCCGCCAGAAAGGTGGCATTTTTTGACACCAAGTATTTTCTTTGATCTTGTTGAAGGGCTCTTTAATTCACCTTTATCCAAGACGGGAGACTCCACCCTCACTTTCCAAATAAACTTTCTTGGGTTGGCACGCACTTGTTCCTTTCAGCTCACAGCAGTCCCCAAACTCTCAGTAATAATAGCAGTAATACAGTGTGTGTCCGGTTTTTCAAAGCACTTGGACGTTGCAGTGTTTCGATTTTAACAGCAGTCTGTGAGGAACGTATTAGCAAAAACAATTTGAAGATGAAAAACCGCCCAAGAGGAGGTAAAGTCTCTAGTGAAACCCATTTCTGATAGTTTTTAAATGCCTTCGTGTTGAATACCCACTGGGATTTCTTCCCAAGTTTAGGAGCTGAGTCCACGAGTAAAGAATAAAGTAATAGGGGGCGCCTGGGTGGCTCAGTGGGTTAAACCCTCTGCCTTCGGCTCAGGTCATGATCCGGGAGTCCTGGGATCGAGCCCCGCATCGGACTCTCTGCTCAGCAGGGAGCCTGCTTCCTCCTCTCTGTCTGCCTGCTTGTGATCTCTGTCTGTCAAATACATAAATAAAATCTTTAAAAAAAAATAAAGTAATAAAGTGTAAAGAATAAAGACCCCTTTACACCCAAATCTGCAAACTCACTGCTGTGGTGAGAAATCCTTTACTGTCTCCTGCATCAGATTTTCCAGGGCAGGCATTTTATTCACGCTGCTCTCCCTACACTTAGAGCCAGTGGCAAGGCACTGATATTTTTGTTGAGTGGATTCACCTTTGATACTCCCACGGCTTCAGACCCCTTTCCAACCAGTCCACTAGCAGCACCTTCTGCTCTAGAAAACAGAAAGACTTGCAGTTTTGCAGTTTAAAAACCGCTCGCTTTGCTGATTTTGTGCCTGGCACTGTACTAAGCAGTTTGCATTGAGTCTCCCAAGTCACGGTATGAGATAGTGTTTTGCAGGTGAGGAAACTGCCGCACAGACAGGTTAAGTAATAGGTGAGGTCATACGGCTAGTAAGTTACACATCTGGCATTTGAACTCAGGCAGGCTCATTCCAAAGGGTAAGCCGTTATTTTGCGTCCCTAAATACTGTGCCTTCAGAATTCTGTATCTTTCCAAAGGCTGTGTAAGCTGCCTGCCTTCCCAACTCCAGGACTGAGCTGCTCTCAAACTTCTGGAATGTCTTTCTGGCCTCATTGTTTTCCATTAGCATACCAAGTTATGCCTGTGATTGTAACCCTTTGATACATTTTTTTTTTTTTAAGATTTTATTTATTTATTTCACAGACAGATCACAAGTAGGCAGAAAGGCAGGCTCCCTGCTGAGCAGAGAGCCCGATTTGGGGCTCGATCCCAGGACCCTGAGATTATGACCTGAGCCGAAGGCAGAGGCTTTTACCCACTGAGCCACCCAGGCGCCCCCCTCTGATACATTAACTGCACTTAAAATAAAAGCTAATCTTCTCGTGGCCTACAAGACCCCACAGTTCTGATCCACGCCATCCCACTGACCTTAATACTACCACAACCCTGCCTCCCAGCCCCCATGCCCCTGCTGTCAGTGCTGTCTGTACTCCAGCCAGAGGCTTTTTAGTTCCTGCTTCAGGGCCCTTGCCAGAATCATTCATTCTATCTAGGACAGCCACCTTGTGGTCGCTGTCTCTACCCCTCGCTGCCCCCACTACTCTCTCACTAGGTTTTGTTGTTAGCACCATCACCAGCTAAAAACATACGTGCTTACTTGTGGCTTATCTTTTCCCGTAGGGTATGTATGTGTCTACGTATGTATCCCGTGATAACCTGGTTACATCCTTAGCTCGCTAAGCAATGCAGTCCCTGGATAAATGCTTGTTGAGTGAATGAGTGTATGAAGAGTGCTTATCACACGGTATTGCAATTTTATAAACCCCATGGGATGTGAACTGGACAGCAGGGAACTGTCATTTTTGTGATAGATGCCGGGTGTCGGGCACTCTGATTGCTGTGAAAATAAATACTACAACTGCCAGCAGATGAGTTACTTTTGGCATCCAAAAAATTCTTTTCAGGTGCTGCATCTCGAATATGGAATGTATGTTTGGCCCTGTGCGGTGGTCTTGGCTCAGTACCTATGGGTTCACAGAAGATCTCTGCCAGGCAAGGCTGTCCTAGAGGTACAAGTGTTCTTGAGACTTCCTAAATGCTCTGTTCCGATTTAAGTGTGCTTGTTACTGACTTTTGCTAAAGATTTTAAAATCAGGTGATTTGCCAGCTTGTAAGTCATGTGAGCTAAGAATGCTTTTTATGTTTTTTTTTTTTTTTAAAGATTTTATTTATTTTTTTGACAGAGAGAGATCACAAGTAGGTAGAGAGGCAGGCAGAGAGAGAGGAAGGGAAGCAGGCTCCCTGCTGAGCAGAGAGCCCGATGCGGGACTCGATCCCAGGACCATGGGATCATGACCTGAGCCAAAGGCAGAGGCCTAATCCACTGAGCCACCCAGGCACCCTGCTTTTTATGTTTTTAAGTTGTTTTAAAAAAGCACGTGCACCAGAGACCACAGGAGTCCCACCGAGACTAAAATGTCATCTGGCCCTTTACATTATGCTGACCTTTATTCTAAGTGAAGCCCATTGACTAATTCTACAGAATCTTGGCATGGAAACAATCATTAAGACTATCTTCAGGGTGTCCCAGCAGGGTCATCCGGGGTCTACTGTGACACATGCATTTTCTCATACAATAGTCCTTTCCATTTTTGGAAATCTTTAGAGAGTATCGCAAACTCTCATCACTCCACCTGACGTAAGACTGCTAAAGGCTTGGAGAAATAAACTTTTGTTAAGTTTGCATAAACGGTACAAGGCTTAAATCTTAAGGCTGAGGACAAACCCAAAACTTAGTAACCTCTCAACTTTTGAAAAACCGTGTGAGCGGTGTGAGTACTTAGCATACTTCTGACCCCGGACAGTGGCAATTTGTAAACATTCAGAAAAGACTGAGAATCTCCAAGCTCATGCTCAGAACTGGAAATTATAAATAGGGATAATACTTATAAAGGCATTCCTTGGTTATTCCTTACTTAGCATGCTAAAGACCTTGTCACTTTGAAGGCCCAACTGGAAAATCTCCTCTGCAGTCATGTTGCAGACCTGTCCAGTTATAGCCACATAAAAGCAGTAAAAATTGGTAGTAACAACCGTAAGTTGTGCATGCAAGTCACCCATCAGGCTTCTAGAGACCCAATGTTCTGTATAATTAAGAGTTTCTTTATAGACTATAAGAGAGGGGCGCCTGGGTGGCTCAGTGGGTTAGGGCCTCTGCCTTCGGCTCGGGTCGTGGTCTCAGGGTCCTGGGATGGAGCCCTGCGTTGGGCTCTCCGCTCAGCAGGGAGCCTGCTTCCCTTCCTGTCTGCCTCTCTGCCTCATGATCTGTCAGAAATCTTTAAAAAATATATATAGATTATAAGAGAACTGAAAATGACAAAAAGTGTCCCAAACTGCCTAGGAAATATTGAGCAGTGAAGCTGCCAGGTACCATGAAGGTTGGAAGTAATAGTCAGTTGCAGAATGCAGGACCCTGTATGGGACTTAACCTTCCCACCCCATAAGAGGAATCTAAAGTTAATTTCTACAAATTGAAAAGCTTAAAGCTTCATATGGTAAAGCAATGTAATTGCAGCAATAGGACAAGCCAATCAACTCTGTACTTATGGAAACTAAGCCCCCAAATTCTCTGCAATGGTTAAGCAGAACTTGGAATGCAATTTTTTAAATGTATTAGATTGGAGCTGGAGTGAGCCTTCCAGGAATTATGGCTGCAAAATGTGGTGCTGAAGTAATCTTGTCGGACAGTTCAGAGCTGCCTCACTGTCTAGAAATCTGTCGGCAAAGCTGTGAAATGAATGACCTGCCACGGGTACGCATCATAGGACTGACATGGGGCCACGTGTCTCAGGATCTTCTGGCTCTACCATCACAAGATATTATACTTGCATCTGATGTGTTCTTTGAACCAGAAGGTAAACCTTTTTTGGTCTTCAGTAGTAAATTTGGCTGGAGAGATGACCTAAGTTTAAGTCCATTTAAGGAGTCCTTTCTTCCCAGATTTTGAAGACATCTTAACTACAGTCTACTTTTTGATGCAAAAAAACCCCAAAGTCCAATTGTGGTCCACTTACCAGGTAAGAAGGTAAGCCTGAATAATCCTGGTTTACTCTCAGTTTTATTGAAACTTAAATCCTTACTCCTCATGCAGTATCTACTGAAAGGATAAAATGAAAATGTATCTGAAGCACAACAGGAAAACATGATTTTAAAAAACAATTTATTTTTTTTTCAGTGCTGACTGGTCACTTGAAGCTTTGCTCTACAAGTGGGATATGAAATGTGTCCACATTCCTCTGGAGTCCTTTGATGCAGACAAGGAAGATATAGCAGAATCTGCCCTCCCAGGAAGACATACTGTTGAAATGCTGGTCATCTCCTTTGCAAAGGACAGTCTCTGAATTACACCTACATACAGGCTGTTCTCGGACAATGTCAATACTAATTAGCAACCTGCCATGCCAACTAAGACTCAGACCACTTTAGCTTCTTGGGAGTACAAGCATTGAATTTGAAGATGGTCGGATCTGTTGGCCTTTAAGATTGTGATGGGTCACCTAGACAATACTCAGGTTACAAAGCCATGAAAACAAAAATTAACACACCTGTTTTTAAAAAAGGGGACTTGGATTGTTCTTTAGGGGGGAAAATCGTCAAAAACGGCATAAATTAAGCAGAGAAGGGGGTACCCACAACCTCAAGAAACTGCTACTTTAGAGCATTGATTTTAGGGGTTATGGGTGCTGAAATGGCATTTCCACTTTAACTTAAGGGAAAAAAGTCAACACTACACATATCACTTTCATACTGTACAGTCAGTAACAATTCACAAGGTAATTGCACAGGTCTTTCAAATAAAGAGGAGGGAAAAAACACCAAGACATATTCTGAGAAAAGCTAACACCAAGGAAACGTTTTAATTAAACTACAGAAACAATGGTTATAGTACAGAATTTTCATGAGCAAAAAGATACACCATGTTTTAAGTACTTACAAAGTTACAAACCATTTTTGCTTCCTTAACATTTTCCGTATTTTAAGTTCATACATGAAGATGATCAGATATACCATTTTGGGGGGAAGGGGAAAAAAGGTGTATTTATCATCAGCTAGATGTGCTCACTGTATGCTCCGTTATTTATATGCAAGGCCCGGGTGACTGGAAGTGCAGTTGTCAGGCATTTTAATAAACTGGACAGCCATTTGTTTCTGCACGACAAGGCATCTTTACACAGGAGCAATCAGGAGAAAACAGGAAACAGCCAAGCACTCTGCACTGCAACACGCCACCTTAACAGCTAACCAGCATTACTCAACTGCTACACAACTGCGCCTAGTGCACAAAAATACACAAGAGAAGAGATTAGAATTGTGTTTGGTAAACAATCCTTTCAAAAAATCAAGTCTTTTCACCTGAAAAGTCTTTATACAAATTTGGGTTCAGATTACCATTTAGATCTGAAGGTAAATAACATATACAAACAAATTTACACCGACTTTTGTAGGTTTTTAATTTTAAGGAATGAAGGCAATGTTGAGTCAATCTCTTGACAGCTTTAGGCTGTGTGTAATGGCTGCACACGTTTCCTTAAAAGTCAGGAGGCCACAAATTAGGTTACCAATCTGTTTAATTTCAAACAAAAAAAGTCAGCACTATATAAACAAAAGGAAAATTTACCTCAAATATCCAAGCCAATAATGAAATCTGAAGTCGTTCACCTCACTAAATTACAAGAAATTTGAATAACAGCAACAAAATGGCACATAAAATGAAGTTTGCCACCTGAGGCAAAGCTTAAAACAAGTAAAAAGTTAGACAAAATGTTACAAAATAACCTTTTCAATAGCCAGTTGCTTGTTCCAAGTGACTCTTCGATGGACTGAGTATGTGGTCCTTTGCCCCCAAGTCTTCTGTTACGTTGCTTGCTGACCCATCTAGGTTTGAAAAGAAAAAAGTTCAGTTTACCTTCCATTACAATGAAGCTACCGAAAGTGCACATGGTTTCAGTTTCAGGCATGTACTTACTAAGGCTCTGGTGAAACAAGTAGGTTACAGAAAGGTTCCACCCAGCCATTATCAGTTTTTTAAAGGCCCAATTAGGAAATTTTCACAAAGGCTACCATCCGCTTTTTACAAATTTTGTGTTTATGTAATCTTGGCCAAATAACCAAGGTGAAAAATGATATAAGGGAGGGAAAAAGAAAAAGGAAAAAGGGGGGAAAAAAAGGAAAAAGGAAAAAAAAAAGAAAAAAAAAAAAAAGGACGGTATCCAAAGAATAACTTGAAATCAGAAAATCAGTCTATTTTAAGATAAATCTTTAGTCTTTAAATGAAACATTTGGCAATTGAGAATAAAGCTTTAATATCTGAGCTACTTAGGGCCCTTTCCTTTTAAAAAATAGGACCAAACAATTCGAGAGTTAAAGACACACTATCCTTTCCCCACCCAGTGCGATACCTGTAAACTTTTTGGGGGTTCCAAAAGTTCATTGCTTCTTTTCGCAATTCGTTTGCCACATCCATTAGAATATGAAGGCCCAGTCAGTACAACAATAGTTGAACTGATCCTTTCTCTAAGAGGATAGTGCATCTTTAACATTTAAAGACAAACCTGCTCCAATACACGCCCACAGAAACTGGTCCCTGGAGGATCAGCCAAATCAGTTAAAATCTGCAATACTGGCCAATATTCTTTTATCAAACAGGAGACCGCAGCTTTAAAGGGGAAAATGCAGACGTTGGATGAAAACAGCAAGAAATAGTCATTTTCATTAATAGGTCTCAAACAGTTTACGAAACAGCCATTATTATCTAAGCTTTACGCACATCCTCTCTGCAGACCCCTCTCTTCAGCATCTCTCCCAAAGCCGCTCCCCGACATCGGGAGCCGCACTTACACTAACACGGATCGCCACAAGCTCCTACACACCCCAGCTCTGAGTTCGGGCCGTGCGCCTCGGATCCCCCCGACATTACCATTCGCTTAAGAGGACACCGCTCCTTCCTCCTCGGGAGACTTGGGGGGGCTCTTGGAGCGCGACCTGGACTTGGACTCCCTCTTGGACACGGGTGGCGGACTCCGGGACCGGGAGCGGGACCGGGAGCGCGAGCGAGACCGGGACACCGACGAGGACTTGGACTTGGACCTTCGCGCCGACCTGGACTTGGACGTGGACCGCGACCTCGAGCGAGTGCGGGAGCGAGACTTGGAGCGGCTGTAGCGGGAGCGACTGCGGGACCTGGAGCGGCTCCGACTCCGGGAGCGACTGCGGCGGCGCCGCCGAGGGCTGCGGGCGGACGGGCCGGGCGTCAGCGCGGCCATCGGGGCTCGAGGGCCGCGCCCCGCCCGCGTGCTGCGCCCGCCCCGCCGCCATTACCGCGCCGCCCGCCGCCCGGGCGCCATTTCCCCCGCCGCCCGCCGCGGCCCCGAGCCCGCCCGCCGCCGCCACGTGTCCACGCGGACCTTTGTGCCCCCCCCCCCGCCCGCGCCCCCCGGCCCGCTCACCTGCGGCTCCGGCGTCCGTAGCCGCCGCCCCCGTACCGGCGGGGCGGCGGGCCCCGGCGGCTGTGGTGCGAGTCCGGGGGTCGGCCGTAGCGCGCCATCTGCACCCGCAGCTCGCGGCCGTCCAGCACCGCCCCGTCCATGGCGTCCATGGCGTCCTCGGCGTCGCGCTTGTCGTGGAAGCGGACGAAGGCGAAGCCGCGGGACTCCTTGGTGTAGCGGTCCCGCGGGATGTACACATCGCCGACGCGCCCGTACTTCTCGAACACGCGCCTCAGGGTGTCGGGCGAGGTGCGGTAGGTCAGGTTGTCCACCTTGAGGGAGGTCATGCCCTCCACATCGGGAGGCGGGCGACCGTAACTCATGGCCCTGGAGAGCCGGCCGGGGGCCGCGACTGCGCGCCGAACACTAACGCCCTGGGCGGGCCCGCGCGCTCGGCTGAGGCGGCGGTTTCCTCACACTCGCCCGGCTCGACGCCGCGCCGCGCCTCTGGCAGTTGGCTTCCGCGTGGAAACGCTGGGCGAGGCCGGACGGGGCTGCGGTGAAACGCGAGGAAGCGGCCGACCCCACCAAAGAAACAACTGGGCGGGCGGCCGGCCCTAGCGCCCGTTTATATCCCTCCTCACAAAATGGCGCCCGCGCCACCCGGAAATGAATCCCCTGATTGGCTCGCCCCTCCCCGCCCCGCAACGCCGCGGCCACGCGCCCCACCCCTGTCTGACGCGCCTGCGCGGAGTCCGGCGGGCGGGCCGAAAAGCGCGGAGTCACTGTTGCTGGGAGGGGGGAGCGGAATTTTCGGGCAGTTGGAAAGCCCGCGAAAAGCTCTTTCCGGCTGCGAGGCCGTACGGGCGTTCTCCCGCAAGAGGGACAGGAAGCGCTCCCCTTCCAGGCCACGCCTCCTTTGCCTGCCAATATCCGAGCCCCACGCAGCTTTTCTGCTCGGACCTCCGCAGGAGGTTCCCGCTTCTATCAGAGGGAGTACTTCTCCTCCTCCCCCCGTTTGCCCCGCGGTCTCCGGCCTTCTCAGGCCCCGCTACAACGTCTCCGGGTTCCCTCCTGCAGTTCGCGATTTCTCGGCGGGGTTCCGCTTTGAAGCTCCTCCTTCGGGGGGCGCGCGGGTTCGGCGCTCCGCCCCTCCTTACGACGCGCCTGCGCGTCTCGGGCTGTACGGGACTACATTTCCCAGCCGGCCGAGGCTGCGGTCAGGTGACCGGGCCGCCTGACCCGCTGTGAGTCAGGGCCGGGCGGGCGGGGCCGCGCCGGCCGCTGCACCTCGGTCTTGGCCCCTGATCCCCTTCGCGGGCCCCTCAACCTGAGCCACGACGTTGTTGGCGCCTCTCCGGGGGTCGGGCCCTTCTCTGCTCGGATCGGCTCATAGGAATGTCCTGACTGCCCGCGGGGAGAACCTCGCTCTGGCCGGCGATTCTGATCCACGAACTGGAAGCTGACAGCTTGGCAGCCTTGCTCCGGGATCGGCCTCCTCTTCTCACCATCTCATTTCCTTCCCCAGGATTGCCAGTGGGTTCGCCCCGAGGAGAGCCGACCGCCCTGGGCCGCTGCGGACCCCCGGCCGAGTTGAGCCACAATGTCCCCGGAATCTAAAAAGCTCTTCAACATTATAATTTTAGGAGTTGCCTTTATGTTTATGTTCACCGCCTTTCAAACTTGTGGAAATGTGGCGGTGAGTCGGGATCTGTCCCCCCCCCCCCCGACGTGCCTGGTAACGCATTCCGAAAATGACAATAAACAGTAATTGTGCCGAACAGCGCGCTTAAGTTGCACCTTCTATTTCCCCACCTACCCTTCCTCGTTTTTTATGCCTCAGGTCAATTTCGCGTGTCAGACGCTTCTTGCTAATATTGTACCGCGATGGGAAGTTAAACCGTGCGGCTTATTCCTCTGGTTGACCTGGGGGTTGTACGTGGACCTGTTATTACTTCTTGTCTGCATTAAGGGCTCCATTAGTCATGGGAGAATTGAGGAGAAAAGAACCCCCAGGCATAGCTACAGCTGATCTTTCCCCCTTCCCTGTCGTCGGTTTGCTTCTTCCTGTTCTGTAGTCCTCCTTCTTGTCTCCTAGTTGACTTTCAAAACGAAGTACTGAATATCTTGAGTTTTACTTTGCCGAGGGCTTCATTTTCAGTTCTTGGAGACAAACTTTGGTCGGGATGGGGAGGGAGACTGCGAAGTGTTTTCATTGATCAGCTTTATCTTTCCCGCAGCAAACTGTCGTCCGGAGCTTAAATAGCACAGACTTTCACGGCAGTGGCTATACCAGGTATGCTACCTTGCGACTTCCTGTATGACGATGGTCGCGGACATCTTCCCAGAATCTCCCGCAGTGACACTGTGATTGGATTCGTAGCGGTTGTTTTTTTATCTGTGTCTGATCTGTTTGGGAGAACGTAATAAAGATGGCGAGTTTAGGTTTCAGGCAGAATTAAATACTGGGTTTGAAATCCTGGTTTCATGGCTTGACGCTGCGTTACGTTAGGCAGGTTACTTCTGGGAGCCGTTTCCTCGCTCAGAAAATGGGTGTAAAGCTCTTGGCATTTAATAAACACTCAAGTGTTGTCATAAGTACATCTTCTCAATCCTAAACAGAGGATGTTTTATAAGATTCTTGGATCAGCCTTCCTGTCTTTATAATTTTGTAATGATGAACATGCTGTCATAAGGAGCTTTTAGATTTTTGTTAAGGTGTTTAGTCCCACTTTTACAGACAGAAAATAAAGTGAAAAGACCTTCATGAGTCACTAGTACATTGTGATTGAAGCTGGGAGTGTAATGCACACTTGGATATAAACACATACAGGTTCTTAATTTCTCTGCAATTAACCATTAGATGCCGACCAATATCCTCCTCTCCCCCCACAACTCATCTTATTTGGTTATTCCCTATGCTAAACCTGATCTTACATATGATGTTTGAGAATAATGGGGTGCTAATGTCTGTTTTTTAAGTGATTAACAATACCACAGTTTTTACTTTGTCTTCCATTTCCAGAGAACCTTTACTATTTGAAAGGATCATAAAAGTCACAGAATAGTTTATTTTGGGTTTGTAGATAATGTCTGGGGAATGAATTCAGGACCCTCAAAATGGTTTTGTTTTTTTTTTAAGATTTTATTTATTTATTTGACAGACAGAGATCACAAGTAGACAGAGAGGAGGCAGAGAGAGAGGAGGAAGCAGGCTCCCTGCTGAGCAGGGAGCCCGATGCGGGGCTCGATCCCAGGACTCTGGGATCATGACCTGAGCCGAAGGCAGAGGCTTTAACCCACTGAGCCACCCAGGCGCCCCCCTCAAGATGGTTTTATCACACTGCTACAAGACATGTGTTCTAGGGCTGGGTCTATAGTAGCTGAATAATGTTCAAGTGAGACGATTAGATTGAGTTAAATAAGTTCTGGTTTAAGCGAGTGATAACTCTGTGCTTGTTGTTTATAACCATGAAATTTCATGTAGCTGCCAGGAGTTGTAAACTAAGTTTGTAGAGCAGATTGGTTCAGTAGGGCCTCTGGAGCGAGATCACCAGGGATGGGACTCTGGCTTCACTATTCCCCAGCTATCTAGCTGGACTTTTGGCAAGTAACTTAACCCCTCCATGTTTCAGTTTTCTTTTCTGTAGAGTGAGGATAATAATAATACTTTATAGAGCTGTCAGATTTAATAAAGAAAACATCCATGAAACCCTTGGTTCGATGTCTGTCACGTGTTACACGTTAGCTGTTTTTATACGTTACCATTCCATTAAAAGCTTATTGTCCAAGGCAGGCTGATTCAAAGGGAAATTTGATGAGACTTCAAGATTCTGTGTACGTGAAAACCTCACTGTAGGATTCAGGTAATGACAGAATTATCGTTAAGTTCAACTAAAGAAATGAAAGTTTCTGGCAAAAAATCTATAGACTCTAAGCAGATTTGAAAAATGCACTTTTGAGACAGTGATTCAAGGGTTTTGTTTTTCCCTTTTATGTGTTGTGTGTACAGCATGGCAATTATTTATGGCGTGTTCTCCGCTTCAAATTTGATTACACCATCCGTGGTTGCCATTATAGGACCTCAGCTCTCTATGTTTGCAAGTGGTTTATTTTACAGGTGAGTAGTGTGATTTTCTTTCATTTAATCCAAACTCCCTCAGCACCTTCCAAGCACGTAGTGAACTTTTCACAAGAAATTGCTGACTTGGGGGTGCGTGGCTGGTTCAGTCAGAAAGGCATGTGACATTCGATTTTTGAGTTGTTGGTTCAAGCTGCACATTGGGTGCAGAGATTAGTTTAAAAAAAAAATGCCTACTTGGATTGAATAGCTTACAGGCAGTATTTTAGGGATTTGGTTCTCTTCTTGATGCCCAGAGACGCCGTGTTGTTTGAATGTGATGGCATGTGTGCACACTTGCTTTCATTTTACTAGTCATAAAAATAGTATCTCCACATCTCTTTCTGTGAAGTTGGAAAGAACTTCCTGTGAAATACTCTTATTTTGTATCACGTTGATTAACAGGAATTCAGCCGAGATAACTAAGCTTTTCTTCTGGGTTGTAGAACTACAGTCCCAGCACAAGCTGAGCTATTGGCAAAGGCCGATTGCAAACCCTCGTCAGTGTCTGACCCAATTCGAAATAATACATTAAGAAATGAGTAGGTCACATTTGTCCCTTTTTTCCCAATGCTGGAGAAGTCCTTTACAGGTTGACTTTTTTTTTTTTTAAGATTACTTATTTATTTATTTGACAGAGAGAGAGAGAGAGAGAGATCACAAGCAGGCAGAGAGAAGGGGAAGCAGGCTCCATGCCGAGCAGAGAGCTTGATGCAGGGCTAGATCCCAGGACCCTGGGATCATGACCTGAGCCGAAAGCAGAGGCTTAACCCACTGAGCCACCCAGGTGCCCCCAGGTTGACTTTTAAAACAAGAGAATCCTCAGAACTGAACCGATTCCTAGAGGGCATAATTGGCATTCTCTATGCAGTATTGTTTGACCGTAATGCGTTGACCTGTTACATTTTAGCATGTACATTGCCGTTTTTATCCAGCCTCTCCCGTGGTCCTTCTACACAGCCTCTGTTTTCATTGGAATTGCCGCTGCCGGTGAGTATCTTGATGTTTATTTTCTCTGTCTTCTGGGATTTATTTCAGCGTATCGTGTGTTTCGTGGGGGAAGAAGCCAAGTGATCTCATTCCCTTGACAAACTTTTGGTTTGAATTTCAGTGCTTTGGACAGCACAAGGAAATTGCCTGACAATAAATTCAGATGAGCATACTATTGGGAGAAACAGTGGAATTTTCTGGGCACTCTTACAATCTAGGTAATAATCCTCCTGGAGCTCAGTCTCCTTTAATTCTTTTGTCACACCATTTTTTTTTTAGATCTTTGTTGTGTTGAAAATTGCATCCTTCTTTGTTGCAGGACATGACTTCTAGCTGTGTATGATACGGATTTAACGTTTTATAGAATTGCATGAGAGGCATGCACCTGCCTCATCGGCACTCAAGATTAGTAAAGAGAAAATCATGTTAACCATATTGTGTTTAGCATCTGCTATATTTCAGGCAGGGACCTGTTGGCTTCTTTAGTAAATCTCAGTAATCCTCACCACCTCAGGAGACCAGAAGGTATTATCTGTGTTCTACAGATGAGAAAACAGGCTTAAAAGTGAAGTAACTGATCTGATTTAAACCATCCTTATCTGGATTCCAAAGACCACATCCTTCCCACTGAGCAGCTCCTGATAACTATGAACAAATATATTAAAATTCAAAAATGAGGGGCACCTGGCTGGCTCAGTCGTGGGGGAGGTGCATATGACTCTTGATCTCAGGGTCATGAGTTGGAGCCACACCTTGGGTGTAGAGATTACTTAAAAATAAATGAATTTTAGGGACGCCTGGGTGGCTCAGTTGGTTAAGCAGCTGCCTTCGGCTCAGGTCATGATCCCAGCGTCCTGGGATCAAGTCCCACATCGGGCTCCTTGCTCGGTGGGGAGCCTGCTCCTCCCTCTGCCTCTGCCTGCCACTCTGTCTGCCTGTGCTCGCTCTCTCTGACAAATAAACAAATAAAATCTTAAAAAATAAATAAATAAATGAGTTTTAAAAAATTTGAAAGTGAGACTAATGATATCAGTGCTGAGTGATCTAGCGTGTTGTATATTTCCTAAGTAAAAAAGCAAAAATGGTCATTCTGTCGTGGAATCTGTCCTGAGGCTTTACACTCGTGGTTATTGCCTAAAATTGTGGTGTTGATAAGTCTTCATAAATACAGATGTTTAGTTGTAAGGGGGTGTATTAAGAAACGGAAGTGTAAGTGAGTGATTCCTTCTCTGGGAAAGTATGCTAAAGTGTCTGATTAGATACAGGTAACTGAATCGTGGATCCCCCCCACCCCCCACCATAGATTCTTTAAAATAGAGAATTGGAAAAGTAGCATAAGCTTGTTTCCAAGTAGTCATTTCCAGAGTCCCAATAAATCCCATGTTTCTAAGAGAGTCGAGCCTTTGAAGGGAAGCTCTGATTCAGGTCACAGTCAGGTGGAAGGAGACTGAATTCCATCTGGGTCAGTTGGTTTTTCAGAAAGAGGGCGGAGTTGATACTTTTAAATGATCCAGGGCAGGTAGATACTTTAAAAATTATATATGCTTAGAAAAAATCTGTTTTTAGCAAGTAGTGGGAAAACTGCTTTAAAAACTATAAATATCGAAATAAATTCTCAACATCCTGTCCTCCCTTTTCTTCCCCCAGCTTGTTCTTTGGAAACCTCTACATATATTTTGCTTGGCAAGGGAAAACTCAAATATCAGGTTTGTGCTTTTTGCTTTGCTTTATGCACACATGTTTGAAGAAGAAGAAGAATTTCACAAAAAGATCCATTATTGCTCTGTTCACATTGTTCTAATGAACTTTGCTGCTTTAAGTCCTCTCAGATTTTAGTCTTTAGTAACTTTTTTCCTTACGTTATTTTTTTCCATTTTATAATTAAAAAATTTTTTTAATAAACATATAATGTGTTATTAGCCCCAGGGGTACAGGTCTGTGAATAGCCAGGTTTACACACTTCACAGTTTCCTTATATTATTAAGCTAGGATTTTAGTTTTTGACTCTGCTTTGAGCAGCAGCTCAAGGTCTAGGGGAAGCTCATGCCATGTACAAGCTTACCAGTCGCTTGTTAGACTTTTGAATCCTTGTTTTGTCTGTGTACTTCTTTGGTTAAAAGAATATGATTCGTTTCTTGTGCCATTTTTCTTTTGGCTTATTAGTACTTTAACTGAAAGACAAAGGTGGAGGTATTCTGGTGAGTTTCTTGTTTGAGATTTTCACTAATGCAGTAAAGTAAACACGTAACAAGGAAATGTTTGGATGGTTTTAAACACCACACTAACTCGAACTGTTGGCATGGCCAGTGCTATCTGCTTCTTTCTTTTTTCTCTAGAGAGTGACCGAAGAACAGTGTTTATTGCCCTGACAGTGATTAGCCTTGTGGGCACAGTTCTTTTCTTTCTCATTCGGCAGCCAGATTCTGAAAACGTCCTGGGAGAAGACGAGTCTTCTGATGACCAGGACCTAGAGGTCAACGGGTAAGAAACTGGCAATGTCCCTTTTTATTTGAAAATACATTTTGAGTGGTTGTAGTTTAGAAATTCCCAACCTTTTCTTTTTCTTTTTTTTTTTTTTTAAAGATTTTATTTATTTATTTGACAGACAGAGAGATCACAAGCAGGCAGAGAGAGGGGGAAGCAGGCTCCCTGCCGAGCAGAGAGCCCGATGAGGGGCTCAATCCCAGGACCCTGGGATCATGACCCGAGCCGAAGGCAGAGGCTTTAACCCACTGAACCACCCAGGCGCCCCTTCCCAACCTTTTCATAGCCCTAATATCCAGTGTTGGGCAGTCAGGAGGCAAAAGTTTCATTTATTTATTTTTTATTACGTATGTATGTACTTACTTTAAGTAGGCTCCACACCCAGCGTGGGACTACAACCCTGAGATCAAGAGGCACAGGCTCAGGGCCCCTGGGTGGCTCAGTCAATTAAATGTCCATCTCTTGATTTCAGTTCAGGTCACGATCTCAGGGTCCTGGGATTGAGCCCCACCTCGGGCTCTGCACTCAGCAGGGAGCGGGGAGTCTGCTGAAGATTCTCTCCCTCTCCTTTACGCGGCCCCCTCAGGCACCTGCTTGATCCCACACGTGCTTTCTCTCTCTCTCCCTCTCTGTCTCTGTCTCTCTCTCTAAAATAAAATCTTAAAAAAAGAAAGAAAAAAAGAAACAGTTGCAGACTCCACTGACTGGGCCAGCCAGGCGCCCCAAGGGAAGGTTTTTAAAGCCAATCAGAAGAGAAAAAAGACAAAGGGGAAGCTGTGGGGAGTAAGAAGGGAAAGGAAAGGAGAGGCTGGAGATTTGAGTCAATCCCAGGTTGTGGCTGACAAGTTGACCCTCAGCAGTCGCCATAATCCTCTTCTTTCTCTGGGCCTCAGTTTCCTTTCATTTCAGTTCAGCTGGCATCCCCTGTGTTTTAATGTACAAAGACGTGGACTTATAAAGTTAAATGGAAGACAATCTTTGCCCTCCGTTATGGTTTCTCTGACCCAGTCCCCAAATTTCCCTCTTCCTGTGGTGCGTGGGCGTGGCAGGGCCCTGGACAGTCGTCCTTGATGATCCTCAGTCACAGCCACCCTCCTGCGCACGCAGCCGGGTTTTTGCCGTGACCTACACGTGCGCTCCTCCCCAGAGGAGTCCAAATGGGGAAACGGGGATAGCCCTGTGCTTTTCTAAAAACTGTAATTACCTTGCGCCCGTTTGAATTTTAAGTAAAACTATACAACATCACAAGACTATTTCTCTGCGGGTATTATCCAGGTTGGAGGAAAGGGAAATGAGGAATCTTTGCCAGTCTCATTTTGCTGCGTTTCTTAATCAGTAAATCATGAAGAGTACTTTATAGCGTGTTATCTATTGTTAAAACGTTGGCACTGAGCATTCTGTGCTGCCTTGTTAATCCCAAAAAGGCCTAAAATTCTCCGGTCAGAGGATCGTTAAGCATTCAAAATTTTACTAAGTTTGTTTAAAGCAAAAGAGAGGGGCATCCGGATGGCTCAGTCAGTTAAGCGTCTCCCTTTAGCTCAGGTCATGATTCCAGGGTCCTGGGATCGAGCCCCGCATCAGGCTCTCTGCTCAGTGGGGAGCCTGCTTCTCCCTCTCCCTCTGCTGCTCCCCCTGCTTGTGTTCTCTCTCTCTGTCCTCATACATAAATAAACAAAATATTTAAAAAAATAAAAATAAAGCAAAGGAGAAGAGTCACCTTTGGTTTGAATATGTATGTTAATTATGGGTATATATTTCTGGCCCATATACATAATGTCAACTATGTGTATATATTTTTAATCATAAACTAACAGATATTGGAGAAGGATTCTGTGAAGGTGAATACCACAGATTCAGCAGAAACTAAAACCCGGGTTCGTTTAGCCAGCATCCGATATTGGTGCTGTGTAGACAGATACAGGCTATCCCTGTTCTCAGGGAATTCGTGGACAGAGGATCATGTAACTGCTGGGATGCGGTGCTGAGGAAGGAGTGTTGCTTAGTCCTTTTAGCATTTTTGTCTCCCAGACTTAAAGCTTCCTTGTCTTTATTCTATAAGGAGCACAGACCCTGCACCAGCCCCCTCCTAAAGCTGAGGGGTACAGCAGTGAACAAGACAGATAAGTCCCTGCTCTTGTGTGGC
Organism: Mellivora capensis; assembly: GCA_004024625.1. Taxonomy (NCBI): domain Eukaryota; kingdom Metazoa; phylum Chordata; class Mammalia; order Carnivora; family Mustelidae; genus Mellivora; species Mellivora capensis. Next base: position 19,075 of record PISX010000021.1, on the reverse strand, counting down.
TTAATTTTAGAGGGGGTGTAGACGGTCCTGGTGTAAAACCACAAAGTGTGTGCAAAGAAGGCAGTGCAAGGGGGAGGTGATGGAGGGCTGGGTGGCTCCCTGAGGCCTGACAGGTGAGGAGGGAGGGTCAGCTGATGGCCACCACCAAGGCCAGGTGGTGGGAAGGGGTGCGGTGGGTGCCAGGGCTATAGGGAGGCACAGGGAGGGGGCGGAAGTGGGAGTGTCTGCAGGGGGCAGGAAGTCAATCCTGGGAGGCTGTGCAGGGACGCAAGTTCTGTTCTCGTTGTGACTGGAAGCCATTGAAGAGGGGAGGCGCCTGGGTGGCTTAGCTGAGCGTCCGACTCTTGATTTCGGGCTCAGGTCATGATCTCAGGGCCCTGAGATCAAGCCCAATGTCAGGCTCTGCTCTCAGCAGGGTTGTGGGGGGGCGGTGTCTGCTTGAGAGTCTCTCTCCCTCCGCCCCATCCTGCCTCAAAAAAAAAAAAAAAAAAAAAGCCATTGAAGGAAAAAGTAGGATCTGATTTTAAAGGATTCCACTAAAGTTCTTACAGAAGATGATTTGAGGATGCAAAACGGCGGCTCGGTGTCCTACCTGAGTCGTCCTCTTAGGCATAATTGGCAAGCGTGAGGCCCTGTGAGCTGGGCGACCTCTAGG